>VZTF01001216.1:2321139-2889543 GCA_013397755.1 Cnemophilus loriae
AAAAAAAAGGAAATAAAAGCCGTAGCACAAGATAGATCAAGTTAAAGGTGTCACAAGCAAACTGTAAAAAGTAATCAGCAAAACTGAGTTAGGGGCACAAACAGCAGCATTGTGATCACTGGCAGGGGGTGCAGGGATCCTCCAGCCAGGGGAAATCCATCACCACGGCTATCAGACAGGTACAGAAGGGACAGAAAGAGCCAGGCTGGGCCCTCCGTGCTAAAGGGAAATCTATGTATGCACTAATCCAGCACTAAATAGAATATCTTCAGTTATGCCTTAGATGTGGAGATTCTGAAGGGTTGAAATGTACGTAATACGGGTGTAATGGACAGCATTTACAAGGAAACACAGACTCAGAGGCAGCCACTGTCTCACTAGGATGTTCCAGCTGTATTTTAATTAAGATTTCCATTTTTAAGATTTGCTTAATTTGCAAAAATTAAAAACAATCAGGCAAAAAGTTCCATGAATGTATTACATGTGGAACAGCAGTGGATCCTCCAGTCCAGAGGAGAGTTTGATTAACACGACTCATCGTATTTATTCACATTCTGCCTTCTCAAATTACCTTTTAATTGATGCACTGAGTATAGAAACAGAAAACTAAAAATTAATGTTATCCATGTAGACTGAGGGGCTTATTTTAACCTTGACTAGAGTTTTATAAAACTCTATGGTGCAGACTGAAAACTAAAAGTTGAACACACACACACACACACACACACATTTAATTAATGGTATTGTAATTAGATGCTGCAGCACAAAACAGTTAAAATTGGGAAGAATTTAGAGAGAAAGAGTTTCCCAACTGATGGCATTAAGATACAATCTCCTTCAAACCAGCATATTTTAAATGATTTTTGCTACATGCACTCTAAAAATAGAAAGTCATAAGGAAATAAGAAAGATAAAAGAGAGTGAAAATAAAATGAGAAAGAAGTGTCTGTTGTCTGATGACATTTGGGGAATCAAAAATAAAATCCCACTGGTGCCAGAGGACTTATCCCACAATAACACACTGGGAAACGGGAATTATCCTAGCAGAACTAAAAATAACCACATACATATTTGAAAAAACCCTTTTTATGTTAAAAAGAAGATAAGAAATCTGGTGAAGCATCTCTGAGGTAACTTTTGTAGGGGGCCAAGTACTCCAAGCTGCAACTCCACCACAACTAAGCAATTGTTCCTATGGTGACTTTGAAGTAATTCCATTTATTTTCGGTGCTAACTCTACCTGAGTCGTGCTGGCTGTAAACTGACCTGTTCCAGATGTTTTCCTTTCTGCTCTCTTCAGCACTGAGCATTCTGAAACTACTGATACTTGTTTTAAAAAGTCAAACTTTGGAGATAAAACCTCCAAAAGTTTTGTTTCCAAGCATTAACTGTGCTACCTCCATACTATTTCTATAGCAGGAAGTTCTTCTTGTCCAGACAGCAAAAGCTGTTTGGAAATGGGAAACTTTCATATTTATTTGATAGTGATTTACTTCTACCTTTTGGACTAATTTCCTCGGCCCCAAGCAAGAGCTGAAAAACATCGCCAGTGGGAATCTTTCAGATTTTTCTCACCTTTTGGCCCTTCCCACCTCTCTCCCTGAACTGAAACCACTGCCCTAAACATCTACAAAATGCAGGGTGTGTCCCCAGTCTGGAATTTCTAAGTGTTACTATCTTCCATCACAGATGAACTTTGAAGATCATGGTGCTCTTTGTTCTAGCAGAATATGTGCCAGCATTTAGCAATTAACCATTTAGCAATTAACCAGCTCTTCTGCAAAATCTGCAACTGGAAGCTTTTTTTTATTCTAAGTCCACCACTTCTTTTCCCCTCTTAGGCAGCCATTTGTCACGGTGGGATTTTCACATCTCTACATCCATAAAGCTAATATTTTTCTCCTTTTCTTTTTTAAGTAAAGAAACTCTCATCAAAAAAAACGACAGCATTTCCATTATCAGCCTCTATTCAAAATATGTGGGCAGCCAATATCATGTTTAGTGTCACTCTCTGTAAGCGCCCTGAAGATGATATTTTTTAAAATCTCTCTGCAATACATCAGTGTCAGAGAAACTCAGGATGTTTGGATGAGTGACATTTCTGGAGGATCAGCAAACTCTCTGCCACGGGAGGCAGCGATACCCAAACTCCTAACCCAAAACATCAGAGGTGGAATATAAACATTTCTTAGTGCAGCTACAGAGAGCTTCAGGCTTGAAAAATCGTATTCATATTCACATCATCGCGTGAGAAATGTGGAGATTTTCCAGGAAGCAAACCGTGATAGTTAAAATGATGGTTGAAGCCATCAATAGCTCAGAATCACCTGCGTGCATAACACACTTGGGGAATGAAGAGCCAGAAGCCCACCTAGGAAATAAATCCAAGATCCTAATAAAGAACCGGGAATGCTCCTTCTTCCCTTGTTGGTGGGAAACGCAGAAAAAGCAAGAAAAAAATTCCTTTGTGATCTATCTTGGGATTCCTTGGAGAGGAAGGAAATGCCCTTGCAGAAGCTCTGCCTTTAAGCAGTTATTTATCCCACCTACAAGCTCCAGTTTAAAAAGTTTAGCAAGGACGTCCAGAAATGATCCCAGATTATACTGGATGAAACCATAAAGGAGCACCTACACGTGGATGCTGGCCAGCAGAGCTGCAGGGGGATCCCCTGGGGGCTGTGATGGCTGGAGGATTCCACCTGCAAAATTGTTTCCAACAAACCAGAGTTTAGGTCTGCAACAGGAATTCTGCCACTACAGCTTCAAACAAATCAGATTCTTTTTTTAACGAACGTGTCCTCTCATGTTCTCTCAATAGGAACTTTTCCTGTTTGTAACCTGAATGGTACTACTCATATTTTGACATATAATTTTTACTTTTATTTCTCTTTTGCACAGCTTCTTTCAAGATTCACGGGCAGGTTAATGAGCTTTCTCATCAAAAACATAATAGGAATCAAACTAAGAACTGCTGGTAAACGAAGGGGTTTTTTTTCCCTCTGCAGGCATTTAAGCCCAAGTACTGAAAAGTTCATCATAAAATTAACTTCAAACATGATTTTACGTCTTGCTAAGAAGCACTTTCAATCTCTCTGTCCATTTTTCCATAAGTAACATTATAATTGTAAGATTCTTTTCTCCCCATTTCTCTACTTTTCTAATATTTCAGATATAATAGGCTATGGAGTATTGTCTGAAAAGAGACCAAAGGCCCATGAGTTTTCCTCTGACTCAAGACCCTGTGCTCCTTCTGATGTTTACAAGCATCAGAAACCAGAATGTGAGAAATGCATTAACCAAGGGAGAATGGTGAACACCTTGTTTATCTTGTATTTTAAGCAGAAAGAAATATGAGACATTGCTATATCTATCACTAAAACCCCTTAAAACATAGAAACTGAGGTTCAGCTCTGGAATTTACCATATTGCAAAACAAGTTAAAGGTGTGCAAGTGGGAATTCTGTCAGGGAAGACAAGACAAAATGATGCAATTATTCCAACTCAGAGCTGATACGCTCCAAGGTATATGTTTTCCCACAATTGCTGTAAATACGAATATTTTAGAGGTTAATACGAAGATCAAATGTGGAATGCATTTGCTGAAAAGATTAATATCTTTTCATTAAAAATGAGAGTGCACTGTTGGTTCAGCATTTGCATTTAGATCGAGTAGGTAATAAGTATATTGACTGCTTAAGACACCTATCTCCAAAATAGAAAATATGAATAAAAAGGGTGGTGTCCATATGCAGAAGTGGACAAGATTTTTCTATTTTCCACCGCTAACCCCTCAGAGAAGTTGAGCCCTTTGAACACGAGGGCTGGGATTTACTCATCCCAGCAGAGCTGGTTCATGCTGTAAAGAACATTTCTGCCCCTGCTCCATGCCAGCAGCATGCTGCTGAATATGGATCAGTGGGCTGCTGTTGCCTTGAAAAATTGCCCCCAACTGTAGAGCCATGCATCCCTCACAGCCAGGAGAGGCACTGGCTGGGTGTCATACCCTGCTTTTTGATGCAGTTGTGGTTTTAATCCAAGAACCTTTGGTTAACAGGGAGGTTCAGCTGACTGCTGCAGAGTCACGGAATAGGGTTGGGACCTGTGGAAATCATCCAGCCCAAGCCCCTGCCAAGGCAGGAATGTTGTTCCATTCAGCAAGAAATGTGTCCAGGTGGGGTTGGGAGGTGTCCAGGTGGGACTGGGAGATGTCCAGGTGGGGTTGGGAGGTGTCCAGGTGGGGTTGGGATGTCTCCAGAGGAGACTCCAGCCCCTCCCTGGGCAGCCTTTCCAGCACTCTGCTCCCTCCAGGGAAAAGTTCTTCCTCACGTGGAGGTGGAACTTGTTGTGTTTTAGTTTACGGCCATTGCTCCTTGTCCTGCAGCTGAACACCACCAAAAAGAGTCTGGGGCCGTTCTCTTGGCACCCACCTCGGAAATATTTGTAAGGATTGATGGGATCCCCTCTCAACCTTCCCTTCTCCAGAGTAACCAGGCCCAGCTCCCGCAGCCTCTCCTCGTGAGGGAGATGCCCCAGACCCCAAACCATCTGTGTTATTGTGAGCAGGTCACACAAACATGAGCACTGTGGGCTGGTGTAACTCCAGGTTTCCCCCAGCTCGTGGCACAAGGCTTTCAGCTCCGTTTTCCCAAGTCATAAAGAGAGGGGAAAGTAAATATACTTCAAACACGGCAGATTGATGCAGCAAGATTGGTTCAAGGGGTCACAGAACACAGCAGCTGCTTCCTGAGCTTGTGGAAGCCCACCAGTGTCAGCCCCACTGCAGAACACACATTTCACTCACCCCAGTCTGGCCCTGAGTCTCTCACAATCACAGAAAACTCAGACTGGTTTCCTTGAGGTGTTTAAAACCACGTGTGACAGCACACAGATCAGCGTGCAGCAGACAGCTCAAACCATTTGTTAACTTTAACTCAAATTAAGCACAGCAGTTCCTACCAAAAGCAAAAGCAGGTTACTCCTCAAACTGTGAGAAGTAAATATTTCACTTGAGCAACTGTGGTGACAGCTTTCTTTAAGTACTTTAGTCATGAAGTTTATACAAATCGCAGTTAGTTTCCCGTAGAGCAGAGGGGTCTGTAACACTGGCAAAACAGCATCGTGGGCAAGCAGAAAACCCAGTTGCTGACCCATAAAGGAAATTTGAGGGTTGGTTCTACAAGACCACCAGCATTTTCCTCACTTATGCACATGAGAAGCATTATTTTCCTCTCACTGCAGGGAAGTGTCACTTTGAACTGCAGTCTCCATCCCTGAAATTTAGGACATTTCCTCAAGGTTTCTTTCCAACTCTTCCCCTCGTCCCGTTTTTTCTTGCTTTTTTACTCTCTTTCCCTGTTGTGCTCTATTTCGTGTCATTTAGACCATATACTTTGATGGAGGGCATCCTTCTCCTCTGAATTTATGAATCAAAATGTATTCTCCTACGGATACCTGGAGGTATAATTTGCCCCCTAACACTCTTCAATCTTTATTACTGACACATTCAAGGATGCCTAACTCCCACAAGACGGAAAAAAAAAAAAACAAGCCACATTAATCTTCAAAAATGTGTCCTCACCTGCCTTCTGAAAATGAAAATGGATGTTCTTTGAGAAATTATCTGAGTTTTGCTTTAAACCCCCAGGATCGTGCACTTTTGGAAACAATTTTGAATCTAAAAAATTTATAAATAAAAATCTGCTGGTGTATGAATACAAATCCTGCTCTGTGCTGTTTCCTTGGGGGCAGGAAGCATTCCCTCAGCAGCCTGGTGGGTGGGACCTGGGGGGTTCCTGCGCACCCTTTCTGTGCAGACAGGACTGAAGGACTTTTTGATAGGCGATACTCCGTTATGGAAATAGCTCCAAAGCAGCTCCATCACCCATCCCTGCCACATCCAACACCCAGGCAGCTCCTGGCAGGGAGCATCCCCATCTCCTAAGTCCCCATTTAGCAACAGATTTAATACGTGAGAGTCACAGAAAAAGAAATTTGTAGGAATTATTTAAAAAAATATTCTCTTCAGGGGAAAGAACACTTCTTCCTCTCATGTTTCTACAACACATTTCGTGCAAGATTGTGACAAAGAGCCAAAACATTTAAGATTTACAGAGGTTCCCTACAAATAGGAATTAATACCAGCAGTTATGCTGCAGAGGAATGGCACGTGGTACTCCCTGCAGCCCAAAACCTTCCCTAAAAACCACTTATTGAAGCCTGGTGACGTGTAGACACCTTATTCCCCAAGCAGGAATGCAGTCAGACATTTCTTCCTCCTAAACTACTCAGACATTTCCTCCTCCACGTTTTACTCCCCTCTGTCCCCACCTCAGGCAGACAATTTTTTACAATAATTCAATTTCATGCGCTACACAGAAATACATGAGTTATTTACATAACATCAATATGAAATTGGTACCCAGTTGTTTTTTTTTCAGAGTAAAATCATTAGGCTGCTTGTCTATAAAAGCTGCAATTATGGTTAAAAATAGGAGTTATACATCTTTGACCTGAATGGCAGTTCCACAAATCTAAAAAGGAGGTCTGACCACCAGTTACTCAGGACATATAAACAGGGATGGGGAGAAGAGGCTGAACCCAAAAAGACGACAGACAGCACAGAGCATCTCATGAAAAAATAGAAAACATCCTTTTTCCCAAGCCTTGCCTCTGACGAGACAAAGTGTGACCAGATTTTAACTGCAGATAATCCTTAGTTTTAGTGTTAAAATTGTACACAGCCCCACGTTTTGGCTTGCAAACCACTCAGATTTGGAACAACAACAACAACAAAAACTACTCTGGAGTTTCAACAAGATCGCAGCTCGTCATGTCACCTTCAAAGTAAAGGTATTGAATTGATTATTATTAGAAACCATGAGGAATTCAGATCTTGCTTTCAGGATGTACTACTCAGCCATAACACCCATTCCACTGAGGCTGGGTTTCTTGCATGGAGACAGCATCATTATTTCATGAATCACCAGTGACCTTTGGAAGGCACTGGGAAAAGCAGCCATGTGCATTCCCTTCCATTGATTTTCTAATTTTGAGTAAATTGGTTTAATCTGGGGAATGGTTATCTATGAGGAATAAAAAGACCTAAAACTGGCTTTAGAAAACAGTAAAAAGCTTTTGAACTGAAACAATGAATTTAGAGGGGAAACTTGAGGGGAGAAAAGGTAGTGATTGTATAAACCTTAACCTGGGCACCATTCTGTGGCCAGCCACCCAAATATGAGTAAAAGTAGAATCTCTTTAAACTTAAAAACACAGATCTACAGGCCCAGACCTTTGTTTTACCCTTAGTTCTACTGCACTGTGTGCCTGGAATCTGTGCCTGATTTACCCATGAAATGTTTGCTTTTGGAAAAGCCTGTAGAAAAACTGCCCACCTAGAGAGGGAAGTGTACGGGCAGCATTTGCATCTGGTTAAAATGAGAAATAATGTGCTGAATATTGAGAACACTGGACAGTCCTGAGTCTAACCAACTTGGAAGACAAGCTCAGTGACTCAGCACAGGCCTGAAACATCCTGCAAGAGCAGAACTTGGATGTCTCCAGGAATCCAAGAGCACCCGGGGCTACTTCATCAAAGGAAATGGTGATTTGCAGAGTAACTCTTTAGGGTCATCTTTGTACTGGTGCCAAGATTTTATATATTCTGATAACTAAACCTTTGGATTAACAGATTGGCTCGACTTTATTATCTTCTGAATATTAAACGATCACACCTAAGCTCTCTTTGCTATCAATTTACGCTTTCACAATGTTAATGATCTGTTATAAACACAGATTTTGGCACTACAGCAATTCACCTTAAAGCCACCTACAGACTACCTGTCCCTTTCCTACCCCTTTTTGGATTTTCTTTCTTTGGCTATGGGGTACCAAGTTAATTAGTTCATTAAGTCCACTCATAAAAATATTCTAGGAAAGCATATAGAGCACTAAACTAATAACCTCACAGTCAGCTGTATGCACAGTTAGCTTTAGGTGTCAGTCACTAACTCTGAGTTGAATTCCACTTAACCCTGAGATCTTCTCTCTCACCACACAACACTAAATGCCTTGCATAGAAATTATGAACGAGATTTACAAACACTGATCAGAGCTCAGAACTTTTTAGGTCCGAGTAAGAAATAAATAAAACTCTTAAAAGAATCCCCAAAACTGAGCTGATTCCCCACGGAGCAACACTCAGAACCTCTTCTCACACCCCAGAAGAAGATTAGAGGCACAACCATTAAAATGCGAGCTTGGAGACAGGAAAGTGCTCACTCACCTCCCGGTCCAGCAGCGCGGGGGACACCACTGTGACAATATCTCCCTTCTCGGGGTCGATGTAGAACATGTTTGGGGAGGGTTTGGTGGGGGTCTGCTTGAGGATGTTGTAGCGCAGGAGCGCGTTGTCCGTGCTGGCGTCGTCGGCATCGAACGCTGCCATGCGCATCACGGTGGTTCCTGGGGAGAGGGGCACACACAGCAGGCACTGAGCAAAAAACCTCTCAAACTGGGCTGCCTCCAGCTGGGGCAGTCCAGTCTGTAAATACCTCTTCGAGATCACCGAGTGGTTCTGCCTGATATTAAGGCTGTACTCGTGTTTGGATTACCTTTACTTGTTACTCAGCCAAGAGCAGACTTGTGGGCTCTAACACAAATTCCCCGTGTCTCTGTGTTCTGGAGCCATCCCTGTTAATTGCATTTCACTAAATGATCTATGGGTGTATCTCTTTCACTTTAAATTCTGCGGGCAGAAAGTCCACAAGTGGCTACAGTGAAAACAACAATAATGGAATAACAGGAAGGTCTCTATTTGCACTCTAAAGTGTTGCATTTCAAAATGTATCAGATGTCATTTCTGCCAATAAGAAATGTTGTAATTATTAAAGCCTACATTGTACTAATTTTAATTTGCACAAATTTATGAGTTTATTTTATGAACCTCAATAAGCCCCACATCTCTCTTGCCCCACTGTCCTTGCAGTGCTGAAGGTTTCCCTGACAGGAAATTCCCTGAGCACACGGTTCTGCTGTAGAGTGCAGTAAGGGAAATGCTGCTGCCTGCACAGATTCCTAAGTGCTGTGCAGAGGAAAAACCTCACTCTGCTTCCATATCACAGTTAACAGAGCACCGAGCTGCTGCCAGCCCCGTGCCTAGGAGGGGAGCACATCCTGCATCCCTGCATTGAGGCTTTTGCTCTCCCCCAGCCGGGCAGCCCAGAGGCTGACACAGCCTGGAAAATTCTGGCACCATTTTATCTGCTTTGAGAAACAAAGAAAGGGTGTAATGAGACACCCGGACTGAGCTGTGAGATCCTCATCCCCAGACCAAAATGATTTCTTCATCAGCTCATTTGTAATTGTAATACATTTAGTTGCGTTAGTTTGAAAAGCAATCTAAGTAATACATGGTCACAACAAGATTGAATATTTCTGGTGATATCAAGCTGAAGACAGAATGAGATTCTACCAAATAACAAAAAAAAAGTCACGATCAAATCCAGAAATTCATTTCAATGGTGAATCAAAGTTAAGTAACAGATTATTGCAAAAGACATTACCAAACTTTATAAAATAAGGAATCTAGGAACGGATCCAGTCTTTGGCCTAAAAATCCCAACTGAAGCAATTTATCAGATTCCATGATCTACACAATTTCCATTGAAGTAACTTCTCACTGACACCATTATCTCATGTGTGAATCAGAGTGTCAGACTGAGCCATAATTCTTTGTTAGAGATTAATTCCTCTGTGGGAACTCATCCTTTCTTTTCCCCACACACTGGGCAAATATTAGTTTAAACTATCATGATCAACACATTTTAAATACAGCATTTTCACTTCTGAACAGATCTGTGAGAGCATAGGATCTGTTTTCAGTATTCACAGAGACTTCCGTGGCAAAATGACTACAAGAGGTTAAAACCGGATACAGACAAGGCCTAAAACATTAGATTGCAAGTGCCTCAATAACAGAAATATGTATCATTCATGTACAGTGAGTTTCTTTTCTTTCTGAAAGTCTTGGATTTAAAAAATCAAATAAAAATGAAATATTGTGGTAAAAACAAAACCAAAGGCTGTCTCGTTTATGGGCTGATATAACAACTGCCTGTTCGCTGTTAAACAAACTCAGCTGGCTTGTTTAGATACATATCTTCTTCTTTTTTTCCCCTTTTGTTGTAGTTCCCAGAATACAAAATGTTGCCTCTTCTGGTAGTGACCTTGAATATAAGCTCTCAGAGGTTTTGTTTCATTGTTACTTCTGGCAGAGTTACTCCCTCGAGAAAAATAACACAGACCTGACAGCATGTTGGTTTTATTCACCAGTGATTAAAGGTCAGACAGCTCAAAAAGAAGCTTGCCACTGGATATCATGTCATGTTTTCCAGGGTTACAAGATGATCCCAGCCCTGATATTTTCACCTACTTTGTGTGAGACTGATTCAGAAGCAAAGAGAGAAAAGAACCTCTTCCTTTTTTGAAGAACGAAGACTCACCCTCTTTTCACAAGCACAGCACAATGTGCTGTTTTTAGAAATTTCTCGCATTTTTGAGAAGATTTTTTTATATTAATGTTAGATAACATGTTTCACAAGGGTCTCCTAATCACAAGGTTTCAGTGGAATAAATAAACCAAGGCAGATCTTCAAGGGATCTTAAAGAGTGCCCAAGTCCATGTGAAATTAAATGGGTTTCAGTACACGATGGTTTCCTGAAGAATGCACTTTAATAAGATGCCACTACTCAAGCAAAGTAGACAATATTTTGAGTGAATACACAGTTGCTATCATTATTAATCTGTTAGATGAGTTGATGCTCAGCAGAGATTTAGAAACTTATTACAATATATATTCAAGTACAAATCCTATTTATACAGTTGTCCTACTGAAATATTTCTGATGCTAAGACAGTGGAAGGCACACATAAATTTTAAGATCTGATGTAAATCCCCTAATCTCTGGTTACTCTGGCATAGCACTGCCTTAACACAATGGCTGAATCTCATTCTGATTTGCCAGCTGCAGTTCCTTAACCTTTCAACTCACTAGACATTATCTTGTTCCCTGCAATCATTCCTCTGGTGCATACAGATAAGAATTCCAGCTACTCAGATGAGCAGAATTTTACATTCGTTTTACATAGAGATGCCAGCTCCAGGAGGAAAGCCGGGCAGAATTAGATACATCTTTTTTCTATGCTTCTTCTCTCAAAAGTTTTGAGGTATTGGTTTCTGGCTACCATCAAAGTGGCATTTAAATCTAATTTTAAAGTTATTCTGTTCTCACAAGTTCTCATTAGGTGTAAAAAATGCATATAAAATGTGAGGTTGTCTTTAAATGTTGTTGTGTATTAGTACAGGTTGTGTCTGGTTTTTGTTTGGGAATCAACACAGAGAACTGCACTCCTTTGTGCTTCATATTTGTGGCTGATGCCTCAAAAAACACAAGAGTTTTAATCCAGCAGTTAAAATATACACCTGGAACCCTTTGGAGGACTCCAATAGCTACATTTCCAGGGAAGAAATTCCCTATCCCAGTTGAGGTGTTCACAGACACAACACAAATCACAAATTGGGATTGGATCTCCAGAAAGGATAATGTTTATACAGAGATCTCCTTCTTAACAACGTAGTGACCCAAATGTATGTTTTGAAAGGCTCTGCAACAGGCATGCAGTCCAAAAGAGCTTCATTCAAGATGCACACTTCTTCAGTATTTCTCCTTCATCTTAAACTTTTATTCTTCATAAAAGATTCATTTCCCCAGGCCCATAAACTGACTGCATCTAATTCAGTGTCATTTTACAAATACTCCCATTCCTGGCATCAATCAAATGCAGCTGGCTTTCAAACCACGAAACAACAGCTTGCTGCATTATCATGTTAAACAATACATATTAACTTATCAGGCTGGGGAAGGAGCGGCTGCAAAATCAGCAACTTCTTGGTTGTGCTGATGACTCACAGACATCCATGGAGGAAATTCTCCCAGGAAAGCTGCAGTTGTGCCTTGTGTCTCAATATTCAGGGTTTGTTTGCCACACTTTCTGGGCAGAATCGCTCAGAATTCCAAGGATCAGTCAGAACCTCCCACTGCACCTCCCAGAGTTCCTCATTGGGGAGACACAGATCCCACTCCCAGGCCGTTGCTCCAGAGGCTGCAGCTATCAATGTGTTGATTATTCGAAAATATTGGCAAAATCTCCCCGTAGGTACCAAGAAGTAAAATATAACACATGCAGTTTCGGAGTGATTGGAACAGATGGTTTCTTGGGAAAATCTCTTTGGCATTTTGTTAATAACCTCTTAATAACCTATCTCACTCTTTTTTCTTTTCTTTCCTTTTCTTTCCTTTTTCCTGTTAAGGTGCCAAGAGAACATTACTACTAAACTTTTATTTATTTACTGCATGTAGCTGCTGAGTTTAAAAGAGGGACTGGAGAGGAGTGGAAGTGAGGCTCATCTCTAGCCTGATGAAATGGGAACAAATGCCTCAAGCCTACAGCCTTAAGAGAAGACTGAATTTGAAGACTAACAACAAAATATTAACCAGTTTAAGGGCTGAAGAGTTTTAGCTTTATGAGAGCTACAGACCTCAAAAACTTCACAGTGGAGTTCTCTTGTGATTTTTACTCTTTCTGTGGTTCTCCACTGTATGTTCGGTACATTAAATGTTTTCTAAGTGTGTTACGGAAAGGGAAGGGCCTATTCTCTTAATTAACATGACTGCACTGAAGAGCTGTTTCCACCTTCTCCACAAGGTCAGCTGTGTCTCCTCCATACATGATAACAATCAGGTATCATTTTCCAAAAGTACAGCTATTTTAACCCGAGAAGGAGAACAAATGGTGGAAAATGGGGTGAAGAAGGAAGAAATCAGGAGGGTTACCCATATCTCTAGAGCCCAACTTTCAGAAACTGGAGCAAAGGAGGAAGCCCTCCTGACTATGTTCTCATCATAACTAATTACATGTTTGATTGTCATTTTGTACTCTAAGACAAAAAGCCCCGTGGGGAAGCAAAACAAATATAAGAGGAAAGGTCTATTATGGTTCCAATCAAGGGCATTTGAATTGAAATTATGTGTATTATTAAAAACTTGAAGGCCTCGCTCAATAAAGAAGATGTTCAGTAAGAGTTATTAAGTTCAGGTTTTGAGCATATCTTATATTTGTATAGGGCAATAATTTTCTACCCTGTAGGACTTCCTCACATTCTCTATTTGGATGTCTGGCAGGTTCTTTTTAAACTCTAGATTAGATGGCATCACTGAGCAGTACTCTGGGAATGCCACTGTACTGCAGGACTGGAGATGTGAGCTGGTGAACTGTCAGCTGCGGAATGAATAATAAACAAACTTCTCCTGGTACACAAAAGAAACTTCAGTAATATTTAGTAGAGACGAAGAACTGTCAAGAATTGTTGCTATCTACAGAGAGCTAATGCAGCCAGAAGCACATAAACTGAGTAAGAAATAATGGGACAATCCCAGCTGAACGTTATGACAGAACAGAGAAGATATATGGGCAGGTCAACCTTTAGCAATACTGGTGTTTAACCTTTTTTTCCCATGAGCAGCACAGTTGTTTTGGCAGAATGAAGTATTCACTCCTGGGATGTTTGGAACATGACTCATCCACACTCCTGTCCCCAGCCACGCTGCAGCCACTGTCACATTGTGAGAACAACGTGCAGAGCTTTCAGGTGTTCTCTGCTCCAGGCCAGACATTGATCTATGAAATGTCAGTAGGGGAATTTGCATTAGCTGGAGTTTTGTGACACGGATCTTACTTTGTGTTGTATTTTGTCTGCAGTGCTGTGGATGTTTCCTTCTTTAGGGTAAAATTGTGTGGTAAAAATGTAGAAAGTTGTTAGTCCCACCAAAGATTCCCAAATTGTGTTTATTGTCTGTACACACCAGGTTATGACATTCTGTAGTAGCATATTCATACTGACATTTATGCCCTATTTTGTGCAAATACAAGAAATTATGAAGAATGTCATTTCAGCACACTCAGATCCCCATCACAGATCTCGTGTTGTACAAAACTCGTGATCCCCAAACAGGATAATCCACATTTTAGACCCTGGGCATCTTCCCACACACAAAGAAAAAAAAAGATTAAAAAAAACTCATGAAGATTTTTGTCTGATAGACTACAGATAGCACGAAATAGGTATTTGCATGAGGAGTAAAATCAATGAGGTCTAATTTCCTGTCTGATATTGTCCAAAAGCTCATCCCCTGAATGGATAAGATGGTGTCTTTCAGAGGGATCACACAAACAGACCTACCACAGCTCTGCCTTCCCCTCAGCAGTTCCCCCAGTTCTACTCAACATCACTGCTCCCCCTTCAAACAATCCTTCCTTGCTCAGGCAAGGGGAATCCTTCACACTTGTTCATTTACAGCCTCTGCACATGGACTGGGAATCGCAAGTTTAGTAAAAGAGGACTTCAGACAATGGAGATGCAGCTTTAAAAAACCAATATTCTTCCTCCAGATATAAACAGGCTTCAGGTTTAAATAAATCACCGAAGATCTTTTCTTAACCAGGATTCTTCCTAGGTAAAAATGTCACACTCTCATGGCTGTTTCCCTTTTGACCAGTGAAGTTTATTAAGAAAAGGCATGAATTACTTCTTGGATCATGACCATAAGCTATAAAACGTCCCACTGCTCTAATATTCTAAGTGCCAATTCATAACATAATCTTATATGTCAGATCACATAACTCATAAAGCAATAGAACACATTCTCTTGAAGTAAATGGTTTAATGTAAATGATGATATGCATTGAACATCTCGCAGCAGGCGAACATGACAGAGCAGTGATTTATGTGTGAAAATATCTATTCAACATACAAAGAGCAAGATTCAGCCCCAGGCATGAAAAATACAAAGGGCCCACATTCTCTCCGGAGTTTGACTAGCACTAGAAATCAATCAGGAAAATCACAGCAAACAGAGACTAGATGAGACATTTAAACATCATTAAAATGAACCCCATAAAAACAGGGCAGGACCGTTCTCAAAAAGCTACACAAGCATATTGGCTTCCGTGCTGGGAAGCTCAGATGGAGAAACTTCCAGAATGCCTGTGTAACTTACCAGCACAAGTGCCTTTGGCCAGCACTGAATGCCAGCACTCACTGCCAGCTGAACTCCAGGCCACCCCAGCACCAGGGGAGGTGGAGGGTGCCGAGCTCTTTCCTCCCCTTTTCTGAAACTGTCAGAGGTAAAAAGCCCAAGACTCAAGAGCTCCTGGCCGAAGTGCCCTGCTCAGTCACTGAGGCCTTTGATCTGAACTGCCTGGCAGCTGAAGCTTTTTGGCAGAGATGCTCACAGCTCACATGATGCACCGTGCTGTTTTCCCAGGTCTTGTGTGAAACTGGAATTGCCTGCAATCATTCAAATTTGATTTCAGGCGTATGCAAGCTGTTTAAATGCAGATGCAAACTTTATAGTCAAGGGCAAGCAGAGAGCTTACTAAAAATATATATTCTGCACTTATTTCTATTTTATAATCCAAATGTTTTCTTTCAGCTTTTCTTTACCTTTTCCTTCACAGTTTCCCATTCTTCACTCTTCCCTGTTTACCTGGTATAGCTCTGGCCAGAGCAATGCGGATTGCCAATAGACAGCAATTTTCAAAGTAACACAAATAAATAAAGCTGGATGTAAATTTCATATCCAGAAATACCCATGAGAAATTACATCTTGAATGTGGTAGAAAGCTTCCCCTAAACTTCATGACAGAAAATAAACCAGGAAAAAATTAGATTAATCATTTAACTTTCTTCCCCAAAAGAGAAGCTAATATCCAGTTTCTCCCAGCCTCTAAGCAGGGTGGCATTCTTAATCAAGATAAATGTAGAAAAGAAAATAGAGGTTTCAGAGATTTCACTTATGTTAGTAAAAAAGGATTGACAATTATTTGCATTCTGAACTTCTGGGAGAGAACTGGAAATCTTTTACTTCAGAGCCACTTTCACCTTGTCTCCATCCAGGCCTGCTGTCAAGCAGAATTAGAATTCTGAGCATTTACAGGAATGGCAACAAAACCAAGTGCAGACTCTTCTCTTAGCCCTTATTAAACAAAACACTGCTGATCACTGGGAACCCAGCTCACATCCATCAAGCCAGGAAAGACTCTGAGTTTGGAGACCAAACTGCCCTTCCCAGTTCTTGGTAAACAGCCCAGGTATATCTTACCCCACCACCCTTTCCCAGCAGCAGTGTCCTTTGGAAAGGAAACTTGGGGCATTGGTAGGGATGGAACAGCAGTGTGTTTTAAATCTGTGATATATTAAAATCTAATGATGCTTGATAATGAAAATGAGAAAAATATTTTTCCTTTTATTCCAACAACAAATTATTCCAAATTGGAAAAAAACCCCTCAAAACAAAACAGAATAATGTATGGACACTAAGAGCCCATTTCTTAAAAACACTGAGAATTACAGTCAGTGGGAACTGGGTAATAACAAGCCCTGGCTACACTCTCTGTGTGTGTACCCTGCATTAGGACTTGTTTCAGAACAACAACGACATGGAGAGATTTTTCTGAAAAGGGAACATTTTCACAGATTTCAATAATCTTTTGATCAGGGCCACACTCACAGATGGAAGATCTCATTCCACAAATTACCTACTTTTGTAAAGGAATTGATTGACTTCTTACAAATATAAGGAAGGCAGCAATTACACTCCCCTGTCTCAGTGGGCTTTAATCAAAAACTCGTCATTACTTCACAGAAATTGCTTTGCGCTATTCTTCTATGTCCAAGTAAGCTACCCTGGCATCCTTCCTGATTAAAAGGTAATAATATTACATTTTAAAAAGATCTCTTGGTTCAAGGTCAACCTTCCCTGATTGGAAATGCTTTTTGAGATAGTGGGCCAGGATTTCTGTTGGTCTAATTCAGCCCAGCACTACTAAAGCAAAGATTTATCTTAAGCGAGGCTGTGGAATACAGGACTGACCTTGAAGGTCTGGATTAGGTATACACAGACTTACATTGTCTTTATTCCCTTTTTACCTCCCTAATTCCTCACTTCAGTGTATGTGAGATGAAACAGAAAACAAAAGGATGATCTGTGCCCTTTTTTTCTTTTGGGGCCTCTTCTGCATTGGACCCTTCCCCTTCTTGCTACCAGCAGCTTACACCAGTATCCAATTTTTCACATGGATGTAGGATTATGACTGTACAGCACCACAGACTTCATCAATTACTGCACCTGGGAAGTTCTCATCTGTATTCTTTGCCTGTTAACTAATATGAACTGGCTGTGCTTTAATCTCAAATTATAAAGTGGAAATAGAATTGAAGCACCCAGCCCTGGTACCCCTGAGTCTGTCACTGGGACTCAGCATCTACATCAATCCAAAATTAACCCATATAAGCCGAGGGTGCTTCAATACTGTAAAAGCAGTGCTAATGAAAGAAGAATCAGACATCCTAATGAGGAGGCAAATCATCTCACATGGCTTCTATCTTCCTCTGCAGGAACCAGAGCACGCACTTAATTCTGATGAATTATTTCATCTTCGTATTGATTCCATCGTCAAGTCCCAGCCATTTGATCTATTAAACATCTGAGAGTTTTTATCCGAGGGATAAGTGTTTCCATCATAATAGGGGATCTTTATAGGTGAGTTTTGTTTTTCTTTCCCTCCTTCTGCAGCTGAACTCTTGGATAAATTATTTAGTTGGTCTCGTGGTGTCTGCCCTCTTGAATTTATTTAAATTCATCCTGCCTGAGCAATATTTCATAATGGACTTTACTGCTGGACCCAATAAATAAACTGGGCAACTACTCCCTGTTCTTCATTCAGAGAATTGCATTAAGTCCATTGCATTTTCTGGATAAATCATATCACAGATGCAGTAATTCCTATTAAAACTACAAACAGAAGTGGAATATTTGATTTTAAGGTCTCCAAGTAAGCATGGAACAAATCCTTAGTGAGGATCATAAGGCACGTCTTGGAAAGATATCCTTCCCCTAAAAAGGGATTAATTCTTCCCCCGTGCATTCTCCTGAACCAAGTTCAACAGCTTCCCACGGTGAAGGAGTCCACAGGAGGAAGGATAAACACCATCAGTTATTCTGGAAACCTGCACTTCAAACTGGTCAGCCTTTAAATCAGGTCCTCACAGCTCATTCCCTAAGAGCAATCTGGACTAACAGAAGATGGAATTGTTTTCAGCACTTTTCCCCATCTTGAGACTGAAGTATCTGCACATAGAAATCTTTGCAGCCCTTCTCCAAATGATCTTTTTGGTTAAATTATATTTTAAAGCCACTGATAGCTGAAGTTAATAAATGATTCAGATGTTGCAGGAGTGTGCTCTGTGATTTTAAAACAGGCCTTTGAAACTATCTTGTATAAATCATAGGTTTCAAAACTCTCCATATTTGTAACAAGAATACAATTTGGGGTATGTGATATATATTTTCAGTAGGAATCCTGATACTCTTTCTTGAATTAGGTGATTAATTAAATCACTTAGTTCAGCACATGTGATTAATTTCACCCAGTTACCACGATTTTAGTCTCAGCTATCCAGTCTTTTAGGGTTTTTTATAGTCACTGGAGAGGAACTGGCAATTTTGGACTCAGTTCATCCCACTGTAACATAAAAATTTAGGAAAGGTGAGATAAAGCATCGTTAGAAGTGGTTCATTCTGGATAAAATCTAACTCTGAGAAGACACCAAACTCAGGGCACTTCAAAGATGTGATACACTCCTGTTCCTTCTGCCCTTTAGTACAGGGGTGGAAAGCAGGGTTAGAATGAAATGATTCTCCTGTATTTTGTTCTGGTACCACAGACTCCAGAACCATTTCCCTTCCCGTCTCATGACTGCTTAGGGCTGAAGGGATCTTTGTTCTGCACAGCTTTACAGCCTGCACTGGCACTGGCAAGGATGAAGAGCAGGCCGTGATATCCCTGGTTTTATTCCTTCAGAATTGATGCATCTTGTTGGGAAGGGACCTTAAGCAACAAATCAAGTTATTTTAACTCCGTGTGTAATTGATTTAGTACTGAAAGGGCTACATTATGTCCCTGCAAAGAAAATATGAGCGTGGAAAAGCTTCTGTACGTCATAAACCATCTAAATATTGACTATGAAACTCCTTAATGTAAAATTAATAATTAAGCACAGAACAGGTCACGATACATCACTGCCAGCAATTAGGTACTTAGAGATCATAAAGATTTGTGGAGCTGTGTGCAAACATAGTGTTACTGAGTCACAGGTTTGCTCAAGTACATTTATACTTTATAAATGCACGTATTCCTTCTTAGGCAAAAAGAAAACACTCATCAGTCAGTGCCAAATCGTCCTAAGAAAGGAGACCCAGAGAGAGATTTCAAATTTTCAGACTTCTACTTTTCCACAACCCTCAGCCTGAACTCACTTAAAATTCAAGTTTTCGACTCAGGGCTTCAGTGAAATCCTGTCTCTTGGGCAGAAGGTGGGTCTGGCCTGTGCGAGGGTGCCCTGGATGGAGCCATCACAGGTGAGTGTCCATTCCACCCATCCCCTTTCCCTGTTTGCAGTAAATTGGAAGGCAAACAGGACTTGGGAGCAGACACGGGTGGTCCTGCCTTGGCTTCCCTCTTGACATTTGCCCTCACAATTTCCAGTGTTGAAAATATCAATAACAAAGTACCACAAAGTTCAAAGGCAATCTGTAAACACCACTTGTCAAATACATTCACAGAACTCGCCCTCAGCCTCAGTTCTTTTATAATTCTGAGTGGAGCCCTGATTCGAGGTGTATGAACGAATGAAAATTCCAAATGATATCAACTTCCAGGGTACAATCCCTGAGAGCTTGAGTGGATTTCTTCCATGCAAAACTTCAGTTAAAAAAATCAAGTAAGAAATAGATTTTCTTTTCATACTCCTTGCGTTTCTGTGATTTATTTGCTTGTTTTCCCAGTAACTTCTATGAAATCCTATTTTCTAGGGCTGTGAGCTGTAAATCTCCCCAGCAGTCAACAAGGTCAGCAGCTGAGTCAGAATTTTTGTCTCTGAGGTGTCTGCTAATGTCCATCCCTGCCCCTGCCACACACTTCATAATTAGATGAGATAATCTATAAATTACACATGATATTTATATAAGCAAAGGGTTGAGGATCACAGAACTCCCATTACAGCTATATTGTGAATGAGTGACTTTTGGCAAGACCAGTGACTTCCAAACCCCATCCCAAACTTCATATCCACTAAAGAAAAGAAAACCCAAGCAAACAAAAATTCCCCAAACTTATCAAATTTGATATCTTTACATTATAATTCTTTTGTGTCTGTTTACCTACAGCAAAACCCCTATGACAGCTATAAATGAGCCACAGTGATTTGTATCTATGGATTACGTGTCAAACCAGAAAAGTTGTAGCTTAAATCACAGATCCATGACAGATCTGGAATGCCTGAGAGGAAAGAGGCATTCCAATGACAGGTACCAATGTCAAGTGAAGTTATCCTGTATTTTCATTGCATTACCACAAAGATGCATTAAATAACTGCAAACTCTTTCTTTCTGAGAGCTGGCTTAGCTTTTTGATCCAAACGTGCAGCTTTAAAGAGAGAAGAGTTTGTGATTTCAGTCACCTCCACGCCACCTAACAAGTGACCCAGGGATGCCAATCGCAGCAGGTTTCTCTCGAGCATGTTGTGCTTTCTGTGCCTAAACAGCCAGATCTGCCAGTCATCTTCTCTGCACTGCACAGATCTGTTGGCACACTACAACTACAAGTTCAACCAAGTGGGTAATTTGCTAAAGCAAATAAAACATGGCACACTTTACAAGTTTCCCACTTACACTGAATACCAGTTTAGTTTAAACACGTAAAGAAAAAAACCCAGCTGTGTATATCCATGCAAGCGCTGGCTTTTAAAACTACAAAACTGGTGGCAAGTGGGTTATGTTGTCAAAAGCACAGAAATATAGGTGCCAATAGCATTGCGAAAAAAAATTGAGGTAGGAGCAGGATGTTCTTAAAGAAATTAATCTCTAAAGATGTCAGGCATGTGATTTCTTCTGTTTATATTTTCTGAATTTTTCAGCCTTTCCCTGGTTAATAACTTTTTATATGTATTAAAACATGCATAAATATTAACCCCAAAGAGAATGTGTTTAATAATACATAGTAAGACTTTATAGAGAAGTATTTATCTCTGTCTATTGAATACCAGGGATATTTTCTGTCCTTGAAGTGACCATGGTTTAAGACAAAGTTTTGCTTGGAGCTTCTAGATGCATTCAGATCTAAAAATCTATGATTGAAAAATCTCTAATGTTCCATATAGTTTTTGTATTTAACGAATAAACCACTTGTGCCTTCAGAGCCTGCCATCCTCTCACTTCCCTGTACCATGAAATCCTGTGATCTCCTAACCAGTATTTTATTTATTTGTCGAATATGACGATTACAAACTGGTTATTCTGACATTTTGCAGGCAATATAACACAAAGCTGTTGCTAGCTGAATAACTAAGCTGCATGTACCCTACAGGAATAGGGTCACTCTGGTGCCTGGAATGCAGTCTGAGCCAAAATTCCCTCCCTTGGTTGGGAATCTGCTGGGTGCTGGGGCAGGAAATGAGAGTTTTGCTAGAAGCACTCTTCACACCTGAGTTCTGTACTAAATAAAGTGAAAAGTGCTGCCATTCTTTGCTTAGATTTTGTCCATAAATCATTTCTTACTTTTGCAAAATTAGGAGGTAGTAGAAGGTGCAGAAAAGCACCACTGAAGTTTTTATTCCAATTTAGCAATCTTAGCAGCAGTTCAGGATATCATTCAGCAGCATCCCACTTGCAGAACGACCTGGTTATGGTAATTTCAGAGGGGGTTTAGCACATTTACATGTTGGAAACAAATTGATGAATGTTCTGTGGCGTATCACTTGTGGAATCTCCTGTGTGTACTACTGCAGCTCCACACGCAGACATTTCCTGCTGCTTCCAAACAATAACATTCCCGTGCTCAGGAAAAAGGTTATATCCTGAATAATGCAGTGTAATTGAATGGGCTGCTACACTTGGCTTCCAAAAATCTTCTTTTTAACTAACACTTTGTTCATTGACGTGCCGAGGTCTGGGATAAAAATGTCTATGTGAGACACCACGAGGGTGTTGCTCCATCAGAATTTGAGTGGAAATGTTGCAAAGTGGCCCCAGCGTCCAGGAATTGGAAAGCAATTAACAGAAACAGCAGTTAGGAAAATTTGTCATTCTCTGTTTTTGTGCCTGTCCCTAAAGCAGTGAGATCTATGTACAAACCCACAAATTGCATTATAAATTAACCATGCTACAGATGTTTATAAGCCATAATTAAAATCAACCCAGTGCCTCTCAATTAAACATTCATGAAAGATTTATTCAGAACTAGTTAACCATTTATAAGGCACTTACATGGAAACAGAGTATAAATGATGAGTTTCAATTCTCTGGGCAAACTTTATAAAGCACTTTCATTTCATCTTCTGTCCTGGTTACTGCATGTGGAGGCTGTGCAATGCTAGAAGTAATTTCTGACAAGTTTGGAGTTCATGGTACTGGGATGACTCTATGAACAGTAGCACAGGAGCATTCCAGGCTTATAAAAGCAAATGGATGCTTCAAAGAGCTGGCAGTACATTCTTAAACCTGAAATCTCTTGAAACCTACTGCTCTGAAGCAAAGAGAAATATTTTAATATCTGTCTAATGACGAGTGCATGTATATTTTTCCTTTTGTATTCATGTAATGGAGTTAATTTCTATATTATATACACGTATACTTGGTATAGTTGAAAACAAATGTATAGATATAGAAAATATGAAAAAGTAGATTTAAACGAAGCTATTTTTAATTTATATCAGTGCAAATGTGTTTCAGATTTGGTGTCTTTCCATTGACACATTCACCTGCTGAATTTTCCACACTGATTTGGCTTGACTCAAATAATTCTGGAAGAGGCCCTTACGGAATTAGAAGCTCAGCAGCATCTCTTAGCTGCTGAAGCCAATGCCCTTCCCATAAATCTGATCTCTTATCTGATCAGCCAGCTCTGGTAATTAAATATATACACGCTTTTAAAAGTAATTAATGGAGATATAATATTCACATTGTTCATGTTTTGCTGCCTGCATCAAAAGTAATTAGTGTTAATAAAAAGTTACATGTGTTGGCAACTACACCGCAATTATTACAGAGGAGGAAAACAATATCATTTCTGCTCCTGCTCTGAAAGGAGTTTCTTAAAAATCCGTGGAAACTGAAGTGTGACACTACATCTAATACATCTATTGCTCAAAGAGGGTGTATTTTTGCAACTCTAATCTACAAAACCGCTCATATCGATTCTTTCCCAGGTTTACTCAATTAGAATATTTGAAAAATACACAAATGGGTGAGGCGAACAGCTGTAAAGATTTACAAAATGTAAGCTATTGATTTTTATGTTCGGAGGCACCCTGGAAAATATCATAAGTAAAATTTTCATTTAATGTTTCATTTCTCGAATATAGTAACAGAGAAGTAAGTACAGAGAACTAACCAGCACTGGAATTCAGAGACAAAACAATTCTGATTTCCCCAATTTGTTTCATGTAGGCAAACATACAAAACCTAAACAAAAGAAAACTTGAAGATTCCTCTCCCTCTGTAAGAAAACAGCTTCATTTGCATAATCTCCTACAAGTCTAATTTTCCTTTATGATATTTTGGAATGTTTTCCCGATCAGTGAATTCCCTGCGGCTGTATAAAAACTTCTTCACTCGGTAATGAAACACTTTTTTAAACCACAAAATGAGGATTTGCAGTACAAATATCCCTGGCATCCTGCCGCAAGACAAAACTATTTAATTCCTTCCTTTAAACAGAATCCATATAATCAGGAACAGATTTATGCCTCTGGAATACAGCAAAGGAGAGCTTCCATGAGAGAGGGATACTCGTGTTTATGACAAACCACCTTAAAATGTTGTTTAGAGTGGCTGAAGCTGTGACTCTTTGGAAATCTCTGTCCTTGGCGGGAGGAATTGGAATGGGAATTAAAAAAAAAAAAAAAAGATGTGGGCAGCCAATTAGTTCCACCCTGAGCAGCAGAGAGGGTGTGAAGCACAATCCCAGAAACTCCTGCCCTAATTGTCGTTCTTCCCAAATCCCAGAAACTCCTGCCTAATTTTCCTGCTTCCCAAATCCCAGAAAGGCCTGCCCTAACTGTCCTGCTTCCCAAATCCCAGAAATGCCTGCCCTAATTGTCCTGCTTCCCAAATCCCAGAAAGGCCTGCCCTAACTGTCCTGCTTCCCAAATCCCAGAAAGTCCTGCCTAATTTTCCTGCTTCCCAANTCGTGCCCAAATCCCAGGAATTCCTGCCCTAACTGTCCTGTTTCCCAAATCCCAGGAATTCCCGCCCTAACTGTCCTGCTTCCCAAAGCTCTTTCCCACGCGGCTCCTGCCCAGCGTTGTGATGCCCAGGTTTGGGCTATTCCCAGAGGCACAGCATCCCTCCTGCTGCCAGGAAACCACTCCAGACATCCCCAGTATCCTTCCCTCTTCCACGCTCCACATCATCGACCGGCTGGCAGTGTGGAAAAGGGCTGTTTGAAGAGCCCTGGGGTTGGGGTGAAGAGGGACCTCTGATCCATCAAGAATCCTCGGGATGGCAGCACCACGGGAAAAGCGGCTGACAAAAAAGCCCTTGAGGTTCCCTGCTCCAGCTGCAGCACCACCCAGCAGAGCCCGGGGCTGAAGGCGGCAGCAAGGAGAGCTCTCCTGCTCCTGCCCAAGCCCTCCTCTGGTAGAGGCAGCTGGAATGTGCCCCAGACAGGTGAAATGAAATGGGAATGTGAGCCTGGAAAGCCTCTTGGTGGTCAGTCCAAGGGCCGTGCAGGGTCACAGCTTTATGAACCACCACAGTGTGATGCTCTGCACAGCTGGTTAGAGGCACCTTACTGTATTGCTGGAGAGGTGCCGAAAATGAAAAGTGTTTATTTTGCTGTTTACAACTCATGCAGAGAGGGTAGGAAGAGGTTTCAGAACAGAAAATACAGACACCAAAATAAATCAGCACAAGACCAACATAAAATGAAACTGCCATCATCTTCCCTGGCCTTGAATACACTGAAGGGATATTGCTTCAGCAGGTTTCAATCTCCTTCAAATTTTAAATAACCATGGATTTTTGAGGTCCTAAATTTAAATCCACATTAGTGAGCAGACTGGTTCCCAGGCAGTGTCCACATGAATATTTCCAGGGTAGTGACCCTTCTCCTGCAGTGTACAAGTCTTTCTCTGAATGGACGATCACTTAACAGGCATGCTGACATGGGATCAAGTTCTTTGAAAGATGGGCTAGATTTTATGACACATTTTATGATATATACATTCCTATTAAAGCAGAAGAATTGTTAAAAAAATGTTACTACTCCTGCTGACAACAGTAATGGTAACATGATGGGCAGATCATTATTTATTTAGTTTGCACATTTCCAATTTGTTCAATTTATTTCATAACTACACAAGCTTGAAAAGACTTCTTAAAATGAATCACAGAAATAAGAGCATCAGAAAACCAATTAGATCAAGTCTCCATCATTATTCTTTTACTTTCTTGTTCTCTTCACATTATGTATGTGGGAACAATAATGTTGCCTTTTAAAGGCACTTCCAACAACCTTTTTTTCTAACATTAAGTCCAGATTTTCCTTCCACCTCTCTACAGACTGCAGCAGTGACCATTAATGTATTTATAAATGCATTTATAAATAGCCTGAGACTCGCTAGAAATGTGGCAGTCCCACAGCACCCTACAGACTGTGATTTATTCTCAGCTTCCACTTGAAACCAGAAGCAATGTTTCTTTCTCTCTGTACTGTTTTTTTTTTTTCAGATCAATGATTTTCAGCTGCATTTTAATTACAAAACTGTAACGCAATCTATTTTCCTTATGTACACACAATGCAAAGTGCTCCAAGACACGTGAATAAGAAATGAAGCTTGTTCTCAACATATCAACAGAAAAGGCTGATTCAGCTTTTCTTCTGAAAGCAGAAGAAATGGACTTGATTCTCAGCTCTGTCAAAGGAACAGCAAAGGTCTTTCAGGAGTGAGCAAGGAGACGATGATGCAGCGTGTCTTTGCATTTCCCTGGCCAAAGGCACAAACAAAGCCTGGAAAAAGCAACCTCCAAACATCCAGATTTCCCAACAGTTTGGAAACTGATGGGAAATCTGGGTATTTGCTCTGGATATTTGCTCTTGTGGCATTCCACAACTCCTGTGTTGCCTGCCGACACCACAAGAACATCCCTTGCCCTGACAGTAACAGTGATAGCGATTCCAGACAGGAGGTTTGGGCCGTTCAGTTCACTGAACAGCTCTGAACCCAAGACCAGATAACCTCTGTACCTTAAGAGGCCTCTGTAGTACGTGCAGGAACTGAAACTCCCGTTGAATTCCAGAGCAAACAAACCAACATTCTCCGCAGAAAAACAACACTGTTTTTAACTGACTGAAAAATAGAACTTTAAGAAAAGAGAAAGGCTTTTGGGCACAACATCTCTAACTTCAAGGACACCTTTCAAAAGGGCTCGGTGCTCTAAAGGGAGTCTTCTTCTTCCAGTTCTGTTGTACGAGTAAACAACATCATTTTCCCCTCACAAACAAGTTATTCACAATCTTAGGCCATCACAATCACAGCTGCTGGTGTACAAGTGGGGTTTGTACCAAAACCTTCAGCCAGGCAGGTCCTGCCCTTCAGCTGTAAGCCAGGCACAAAACATCCCCTGTGGTCCATCATTCCCGTGGTGGATCTCAGCAGCAAAGCGATTCCTGAACGCTTCTGCTTCGCGTTGGATAATTGCGTGTTTGTGCCGCGGGGAAGATGGGCCTGGCAGCCCAAACCCACACAGACGAGAGAGTTTGAGCGCAAGGCTCTGCCTTCCTGCCTTGTGATCCAGGCAATTCTCTCTCAACAAGAGCCCTCCAGTCAGGCAGTGCTGTGAGGGAAGCAGCTCCTGCTCTGCCAGCCACGGGATTGTGCCAAATTGTTGGGTTTCATTTCCCCCACCCAGTGAAGATTTGGGGATGCACACGAGATCACCCTGCACTGACCTTTCTGGCTTTTCTGTGGGCATCACCACGGATATTAAATTTTGATGTCAATATGTAACACGTGCTGAGAGAAATATTTGCCTGGCTGCTTCTCTTGGTACTCTGCCAGTTTAGCTGTTTCACCAGGACTCATTTAACAGGGAAATTTAACTGCATCTGCATGAAAATCATAAAGCATAGGGCAGAAATAAATATTTCACAAATGTCAGCCCTTTTTGTTTGTAAACTCAGAGGACTAGTGCTGGGTGTCTGAGAGAGCAGATCTACATAACGCCCAGTGTGAGAGATTCCTGAAGATGGAAATTGACTCCTGATTTTGTTATGTTTCCTGCCTCGTCCTTGGAAAACCTGCCTGTATAATAAAACACACAGAGTTTTTCTGAGGCTGATTAACTAGCTTGTTTCCAGTAAAATTACTTTCCCTTGAGAGGAACATTAAGATTTCTTTAATGCAATCTTCAGCCATTACCATTGATTATGGCTCCATTAAATATGAAAATGAGGATTTACTCTTTGCAACAGATATTGCTTTCTGTGTAAGTGAGCAAAGACTTTCCTCCGTGCTCCCACTCACAGAGAAGCGTGAACAAATATTTTATTTATGTACAGTTTTGATGGAAGAAATTGCCTGTGGCAAGAACTCAGCTCACTGGAAAATACTTTGCCAACAGGATGAACGTCTGGGGCACAAACCACTCCAACCTAGGCAGCCTCTGAGGCACCAGGAAGTTAAATGCAATAAACATTCATTAGTGAGATAAGCTGATGGATCACACCAATCCTTATTTGTGAATGAACCTATACATTTATTAAAAAGCCAGTTGAAAACAGAAAGATATTTCAATCAGTGTAAAGCCAACTTGATAATAGGAATGGATCTCTGGCAGGTGCAACGGCTTCATCTAAAATGTACATAAAATAGCCATGATTTAAGGAAAGACAGTGGAGAAATTCCATATTAATGTGCCAATAGCACTTCAGCAGCACTGAAGATTTTTTTTTAAATTATCTTTCTTGTTAGGTATTTTTTTAAGAATCTTCTAATACCGAGAAAACATCAGAGGTTTCTGTAATTAATACACTGTTCTGTAATCAATATTTAGCCTTTGAAGCTTTGGGAAGTTAAATTCTGGGTAAAAAGGCAAGTGCTGTGCCTTGCTCTCTGAGTCACCCGGCACCAGGGGAGGAGGTCTCGCACTCTCCTGGTGCAATATTTTGAAGAGCACGTTCAGATTCCACTTCTACAAGTCTTGCACATGCCGTGAGTCGGCAAATCCACCAAATACTTGCTGCGAAGGATATCCCCAGTTTCCCCATTTGTCAAGGAGATTTTTTTAAAGTGCTGATCTGTAACCTCAGGGATCAATTTAGACAAAAGTGCATCAGATCAATAAAGTAAGGATGAAAAAGCAAAGCAAGCAAGGAAATAGAGAGGAATAGGAAGGTTTTACTTTTAAGAGACACTGTATAAACACTCTTACAAACAAGAGCTGCTCTCATGACTGATAATCTCACTCTTGGCTTCCCTCTAAACCAGAAAAAAGGGCATTTTTATTCTCTTCTTCACATCAAAGTGCCAGACATTGGTTTCTCTCTTAGAGCCAGACACATTTCAGTTGGTAGGAATTCAGCTGCTCTCAGCAGCTCTTTATGAGGAAATACAATAAAATAGGTTAGGAGATGTGCCTCCCTCTCACAGCAATAACCCTTTGCATGACACAACACTGATATAATTAATATTCACCAGTTCCTGGTGAGGGAGGTGTATTCACCCAGATAAATGGTAAATGAAAGTTATGCCTCAATTTAAATGTCACCAACTTTGTCCTGGGTTTTCTCTAGAATTTATTACCACAGCCAGAGAGAATTTCACTTTACCTCTCATGTAAAAAGTTAATATTTTACCCCCAGTACCTTGTGGGACAAAGAAACTGTACAAACTTGAAAGTCTGCAGCAAGAAGTCAGTTTCTAAAAAAACTTAAGAGCTATAATTTCAATGCCATGTAATAAATTGTACTTGAAATAAGGTGAAATCATTCTGTCAAGAAGAATACAGCTTGTCAATCAGCGGCATCTTTGTGAAAACAGTCTGAAATAAGCACAGCAAAAGAAGAGTTCCAGTGAGAGGACTCTCTGCAATTAAAATGTTGCAATGGCATCTTTTAAATTCCTCTGAAGTCAGAAAAAAAGAGACCCTGGACAACACTAAATACCAACATCAGCAGTGAAAATGTAGTCACATTTTCTCTGAGCCTTGGACCAGTCCAGCTCCACTGTTTTCAAAGGAATTGCAATGATGGTGAAGACTAAGAGTCAAGCTCCAGTGCACTGTGTGAAAAGACTAAATCAGTGAACAAATATAAGCAGAAAGCTCTCCTCCATCTCTATATCTGCATGGGAAACCATTTGACATTGAGAGAACATGGATGGCCCCTAAATATTTTTTTTTACTTCAATATTCCATTAGAAAGATTAAAAAACAGGCAAAAAATACGCAAGAAGTTAATTTTTCTTGTGGCAAGATCATAATCTCTTAGAGCAGTCTGTGTTTTCTGCACAGCTTTGGAGCAGTACGAACAAAGAGCCGAACAACCAGGTGATGCAACCAAAGATATTGATGTCAGAGCAGGGCACTCCTGCATTTACTGCTCTGGGAACTGAAGCCTGACGAAAGACAGGAACCTTTGAAAGGTGCTGGCTAAAACCCCAAATTACAACAAATCCATTGCAAAAGGGAAATGCCAAATAAGTTATCAAGCTCCTGAACTGTCTCAAATCCTGCTTTTGATCCATCACAGAAATCAGGCAGATCCAGAATGAGGGATGGGCTTACTGGCTCCATCCATGCAAGATTACCTTTTAATATGAGTTATCTTCTGTGAATAAAGTGTGAACTCGGCAAAACACACAAGCACATTCCTAATTTGTAACAGCTTTAATGGAGCACTGAAAAGCAGCTGCTTAAGTATTTATTTGTTTATGATGCTTTTTAATACTTTTTGTTTATTATCATCCTGGATATCCTTTTACAACGTGCTCGTCTCTGCCATGAATCACCAGTGATTAGCATTAAAAGCCATACAATATTTATCACAGCAATGTGTTTCCTGCCTAAGGGGAGAAGCTAAAGAAAAGAAGGATTTCCATTTTAAGAACAGACACCACAACGTTTAAAGATACTTGGGCAAATATTTTTTTTTTTCCTCCATAAAGGTACAATGCTGTAAACTTCCCTTCATAGTGAGTATGATCAGAGCAGCTCTTATCTGACAAATGAAGACAGAACAGAAGCAAAAAGGACAGTTTTGAACTAAATATAGCTTTGAAATGGGAACAGAGGAATCTTTGCAGCTCTCTAAACACCCATTGTGACCTAAAAAATACCCTAAACCATTTTAAAATAGTTTTCATTTTTGTGATGGTCCCCCATTTATAATATAGGCTCAACCCACAGGAAGCCAGTAGAGGTGGTGGGCTGTAAATCAACATGTAGATAAGGAAGATTTTTATTTAAAATACTTTAAACAGTCAACTGGAAAGGTAAATAAACACACTGAAAGCATAAATAAATTATGTATAAGGATGAGAAAACTCTAGCATTTACTTTACCAAAAGAACCCAAGACCAAACTAAAATAAATGTACACGCATTTTAAAGATCACAGAGTATTTCTTATCTCCACTTCTTCAGCTAAAGCAGAAGAAGTACCAGCTCTGCACAAGTACACATTAAGGGTATCATAACTTGCCATTAAGCTGAAAGGAACCATGAAGGTTTCAAAAAGATTTACTGATCAGCTGGAGACTTGAGAGATCAAGGTAATGATGAATTTTAAGTGAAAACAACATAGTTGGATTGAACTTCATCTTCTCATTTGCACTTCAATAAAAATACATTTTCCTTAAGAATACATTTTCTCAACAAAAAAAACCCCGAAACACTTCATTCTTAATAAAATATTGAGCTGTTCAGGACAACACCTTAGACATCTCCAACCGGTGTTTTGAAATAGCACTAAAAATGAGTACATAAAAATCATAGAGTCAGGGAATGGTTTTTGTTGGAAAGGACCTTAAAAATCATCCAGTCCCACCCCACGCCATGGGCAGGGACAGGAAAAAAAAGCATTTAACATGCAATCACCCTTAGAGTGCTCATGACACATTACTTTTTCTAAATCAGAAGCCTCCAAATGTGGGAAACCCCCTCTTCTGGCAGATTTAGTTAGACTGAAAGGGCAGTCAGGTAACGTGGTGGAAGATGAGGGTCGTGATCACCAAAGCTTCCAACATCAAGGCTAAAATTCAAGTGCTTCAGGGATCGCAGCCACTCTTTCCTAAGGGATTTTGGCAAGTTTCCTAAAGAACATCTGTGTCTGACCAGCCAAGTCATGAACAATTACCGTATCAATCGAGGGCAAGAAAACACAGAACGAAAATTTCAGGATCTCCCTTCAAAACAGTTTGTGCTCGTTCGCCTCTCCTGCCTCGTGTCTCTCACCTGACCTGAGAAAAGTGAACCCAGCTCTGATGGAAAGTCCATATTTTTCTCAGCTTTAATTAGGGGCAACTACTGCAGAACTGTCACTCGGGGTGATCTGTTACCTTTAAACCTCCATGGTAGTGCTTTGCTTCTGGTGTTTTCCTCCCAGGCACAAATCCCTCAAGATTATCCCCTAAAAAAAGAACCCACACAAAGGAAAATCGTTTTGTACTTCAGCAGCTTGAGAAGCCAATGGGGAAAAATGAGAAAGAGCTATTGCACTGACTAATAGCACATTAAAAATATATTAAAAAGGTGTAGTGTAAAATGAGATAATAAAAAACAGGTTAGTAGAAATTCATCCCCAGTGAATCATAATTTTAAAATATTTGCAGAAACAAATGGAATTACAATAAAAAAATCCCAATTATTTAGAATTGACTCGAGTATCTTTCTGCCTTACATATTTACCAAAGAACTATAGAGATGCTGAAAAAGCTTTTCAAAATATAAAGTAATGAGAAAAATAATTTTCTCATAATAAAATCTTTGGCAAACAAGTTATAACTGTATAAGAAAAAAATTCACCTATTATAACTTCCTAACTGCTCAAACTTCCTGCAAATGCTCTGAAAGCTAACCCTGGGAGAGGTGTGGAAAACCTCTCTGCTGCTAGGAGATCCCAGTTGGAAACGTGTGCAGCAAGGCTGGTGATGGGAACGTGCTGACTTCATGCTTTGCTCTCAACAGTTCACACCCTGTCACACACTGACTGACACTCGAACACAGAGCTTCGTGTTTCTTTCATTTCCATAGGAGCAAACATTTGGTGGCAGATTTTTCAGTATTTCACGCAACTGCAAGTTTATTTGGGGTACTGCTGAATTTGGAGTTGACTGCAGATCTTACACTGCTAGACACAACCTATAGCTGGGAATGAAACTTGCTTGGTTCTTTTGCTCTGTTGGTTGTTGCAGGAGGTCACAACACGAGGAAGTGCTGCTTCATCTGTCCTAGAAATGGAAAAAAAACCTTTTTTCTTCCCAGTGTGTCTTCATCTCAAAGGCTGCAAATATTTGCTACGAAACCTATGCCAGAGTTCAAGGCTGCAGGTTAAGAAATGAATGGTTGAGTAGGTGAAATCATAGAATCAACTCTCAGAAAAGCCCTGTAAGGTGGTCAAGTCCAACCAGCAGCCAGCACCACCCCCACGTTCACCACTAAACCTCATCCTCAGGTGCCACCTCCACAGGTTCTGAGCACTGCCAGGGATGGTGCCTCCCCCTCTGCCCTGGGCAGCTCAGATCAGCTCAGATCCTAACAGCCCTCATTGCCTTTTTGCAGCCTTTCACCCTGCTGTAACAGGCCCTCCTGTGTCCTCTTTAAAATGCTCATCAATTGGTCAACATGGTCAAAACTCCCCCTTTGCCATCATCATCATCATCATCAACACCATCATCATCATCACCCATGGATTCTTGCCACCAGCAATTAGCACATTAGTGTCAAAATGACATTTCCCTGTCACTCTTTATATACCCCATGTGATTGTCAGCTGGCTAAATGTGAGGAAGAATTTATTCTTGAATGCTTTGCATGCATGTAATCATTTATGATATTGGCATATCAACTGGGTATATGTCATTAAAAAAGAAATTTACTAAATGGCAGGTGTGAATGGCTGTAATTTATTCATTCTTTCTGCAATTCAGCTGTCAAAATTTCAGCCTAAAATTATATTGTTAAAAATAATAATAAAAAATAGATCCAATAACAGAGAATTACTTTTTTTTTTTTCCACCTAAGGACCAGAGGCAGCAATCACATTCAGCCCTAAATCATTTATCCAATCTTAAAATTATTGTTGAAGTGACACTAAGAGAGCTCTAGGAAAACAGGAAGGGGAACATCAGTGTCAAGACAATGATTTTTTTCACTGATATGAGCTCTGCATATCAGTGCTGATTCTGTACTGCACTGGATAACAGCTGCTGAGTCACAGAGGCACCTAAAGAACAAGGCGTGAGCCCCCAAATGCCCACCCACAGAGTCCGGCCATGGCAGTGCTAGAGAAGCAGAGCTCTCAATGTATTGGACTCTTTTTTGTGAGACAAGTCTCTAGTTTTCCCCCAGAGGGTGTTTGGGCACTGAACAGGCTCCGCTGTGGTCACGGCTCCAAGCCCCCCTGAGCTCAGAAGCCTTTGGACAACGCTCTCAGGCACAGGGTGGGATTCTTGGAGTGTCCTGTGCAGGGCCAGGAGCTGGCCTGGACGATCCTGATGGGTCTCTCCCAGCTCTGGATATTCTGATCCTGTGATAGTTTTGCGCAGTGACTGCATCCCAGTTTAGTAAGGAATGAATTCATCTAATCGAATTATAGCCATGGCAAAATGAAACATGCAATCTGATAACTTAGCCCACACTGCTGGCAAAGGAAAACAAGAGTCCCTTTTGTAGTGTGGGCCATCCACTGCCCTAAAAACTTTGAGGACGAGACAAATGATCCTCAAGAGTAGATAACAACTAATTTTTATTTTGGCTGGAATTTAGGGGCATCATTGTTGTGATAATTCTGACCTGAGTCACCACCCAAATGCCAGGCGAGCCTGACCTTCGCAGCACCCACCCTCACTTAATTTGATTCCCATGTCTGGACCAACCACCTTGATTCTCCCTAATTCCTTGTAGGATCACCTCTGTCTCTGTCTCACTCAACAACAAAGTCAATCTTGTGAGGTGCAAGGCAACCTCAGCAAAAAGCTGAGCTCTTTTCCTACCACGGAATGAAATGGAGGCACTTCAGCACCTTGAAGGATCTGAGCCTTCCGGGGAAAATGAGAAAATTGCAGGAAAATAAATTGTTGGGATTTGAGGTTATAAAGCCTCCTTTCAAAAGCAATGAAAAGATGTCACTCAACAGCAGGACAAGGCTTTAGACTTGGCTGATAATTTAGATGTTGGTGAACTTTTTCTGTTTACAAATCCCAAGAGAAACAGACACTAAATTCCATTAGCAATCCAGCAGCTTGAGGTTTCATTTTGAGGAAAAAACCAACCAAACACACACAAAAAAAAGGGATGCACTCCCCAAACTTAATGTCAAAACCCCTGGAGTCACGAACAAGATTTAAACCTAGAAATCAGACTGCTCACAGAGAACCACATGAGTGATTTGTTAATGAAACCATGTCTTAATGAAGGTGTGGTGCATAGATAGATCTCCTAAATGGAATAAAAAGCTCTCTTCCTGCCCCTGAAGTATCCTTCAGCTCTGTCTCATTGTTTTAATCTATCGCAATTACTTAGAAAGGCAGCAGCGACTGTGCCAAAACCAGAAAAACGTCTGTGCAGGCAGTCAGGAAAGTGATGTGCCAAAAGCCACACAAACCTCCAGTAAATGTAGAAAGAAGCACATCATGAGAGAGATTGCCAAACTTTTACAAAACCAGCCAGCTCCAGGTTCTGCAGGAATACTGAGGTAAAGAAATGAAACTACTCTGGGTCTCTATTCAAATAATGAAAGTGAGATTCAGTGTCTGGCTTATGTTATTCTGGGTGAAAAAAAAAGTACCAGAAGCGAAGATTGATACAAGGGAGACAAAAAAGCAATTAATTTCTATATAGAAACAGTCATTCTGCACTTACATTTTATCTTTATATATTCTATAAAGTTATATATGCATCTTCAACTCCAAAAGTTGATATTTTCACATTTATCGGCTGTGATTGATGAAAGTTTTTAGCTCCCATTCCCAATAACTGGAGAAGTGCACTGTCCCCAAATGATGTCTGCTACTACTTCTTGTAACTTGACTTAAATATGGATTTGTTCTCCAAAGTTCTACTTCAGTAGGAGAGTTGTAGCCCTACAGGGAGGACATTGCATGAAGGGCTTGCACTGAGCTCACACAGCAAAATAACTTCTGTTGTACGTGGGGGGTTCAAATCCAACCAATTCCCCAAAGAACACACAAGAGCTGCTTAGAGAAGGTCTCTGCTTCAATTCGTTAATATTGTCCAAAAATTGACTGAGTCGCAGATTTCTGCTGATGACACCTGGACAAAACACGGCTTAGACCACACAAAAGGGCACCGAAATCCACAGGGAGAGGATTTAACCAAAGTTCAGATGACAACTGAAACATCAGTGTTGTAGAAGATGTGTTTTTTCTCTTGCTAAACCGACACAAAAAAGATCCATTAATTTTTTTTATTGTTTGGCCCCTCTAATTTAAGGTATGTTAAATGCATGACTTGGATAGAACACTGCTACAGTAAAACTGAAATAATTTAGCAGTAATTTCAGCATCTCAAATCACGCATCCCAGGCAGACCGTGGAAGATGATCATTGTACTATCAAAAATAAACAGGCTCCAAAGTTATTTGAGCACTATGGATGAAATACAGCTTTCAAAATAAACATACATCCAGAAAGAATATCCTTCAATCTTAAAAGCTGTTAAAAGCTCTGGTATTAGTCATTATTAAAGGCTTTTCTCGTGAGTCTAGATGATTTTGTGATTTATCTTTATTTTCTTAATGTAGTTCCAAGTTCAACCTACAATTCCATGCCAAAATGCTAAGCAATTAAGAAATTATTACACCCTACTGCTTCTGAATTTCTCTGTTCTTCAGATAACTGCTAATTTAGCACCAAAATGGCACATGAGAGCACTGGGCCCAGCGCTGTGGTTGTGTCTGGATTTACAGAGTCCTGGAAGGGAAGTGCAGAGTGATGCTGCAACAGAGCTGCACAAACGATTCACTGGTTTCACTTGCAAGGAACATTTCTCTGGGACCGTGAGGACAAAATATTTTGGGGGTTATTTTTGCCTTCAGACAACATCTGTGCACTGCTGCTATAAATGGGAGCTCCCACGGTACCTCGGCAAGGAGGTCCCACAGCCATGGCTGGAAGAACAAATGCCCAGTGCAGGAGGAAGGGCTCTGTGGTTGGGCTGCTCATGGCATTTGGGGAAGGGAGGTTGAACTGGGACAACGTTCCTGACAGGGAATGGGCCATTTCTCCATCTCTTATCCATCAAAAATGGAAAAGCAATGGAACTGGTCTGATCTTGGAGACCTCGTGGAAAAGTGATGGATCTGATCTGACTTTGGAGACCATGTGGCCTCAAAGCATGGACCTGGAGCACTCCAGTGGCTCTTCTGGAGGCAATGTGATCCTGTGTTTTCCAGGCCCCTGTGGCACTGTAGCTGTAGAGTGAATGATATTGCTTTGGGGAAAAATAAAACCAACTTTCTGTGATCATAATTTTTTCTGTACGTTCGCCACCGTAGCTTTTGGCAATTGCCTACTTGTTTGAATTACTCCCCAATTAACGAGTTTGCAGGGAACTACCAGCCAATATTTCATTTAATAGCTTCTCCTCTTAGTCCTTTTCAGTTTTTTTTCCCCTACTCTCCAGCAATGCGTTGTCTTTGTTAGATGTTCAACCTGGTATGTATCGTTTCAGCTTTCATTTAATTGCTTTTGACTTTCAGTTGCCACAGTGCCCTTTTTCATGTAATAACAGACAGCAAGGACTGCCAGCAAAGCTGTGAATTTTCAAGGGTTACTGCAATTTTTTTTCTCCTGTAAATCTATTCCTTATGATAAAAGGAGCAGTATACATCTGTTCTGCAATAGAGAACTCATTATCTTTTGGGGCTTCTATTAGCTACAAGCTGTGCAACATATTTTTTTTACAAAGGATGGCCATTTGCAAGTGAAGTAGGGGATCTGTTGGATACATTTAGCAAGAGATTTCCTTTGTCATTTCTACAGTTGGAGTGCAATGCTAAAAAGTTAAGAAATTAATGGAAAAAAACTGCCGCCCCTAAAAAAATCACAGCTAAAAACATATAGAAGGTCCAAGTTTTCTGCAGTTCACCTGCTGCCATAAAGAAAAGAGGTTAAATGAGGCAGAAATAAAGAAAAGGCTACACTTGTATAGGGCAACCCCATAACCATAAGTGTGTAAATGTATCTCTTTTTTCTTCCTCTTTTCATTTCTCAGTTACAGCTTAAGTGAGGCATTAAGAAATGTATAAAATTTTAGCACTGTGGTTTTTTGGTAAATTTAATACAGTGGAATGATGTCACCTTCAGTAGTTCTTGAATATCATTAGTAGGTGTCTCCCAGCCTCTCGAGAGGTCTATTTCTGAGATGCTTTAATTATTCCTAAACTATTCTTAACAGAAATTAGCACATCAAAGCAATGAGAAACCAATGAGAAAAAATTCCCTTTGTAGAAGTGCTCAAGTTCATGTATTGAGCCTGTGTGATTATAAAAGGTACCAATTCTGGAAAAGTGTTGTAAAAGGAGAACATAGAGAAAGTGATAAAGTTTTTCGTGGGTTTTTTTTTTTCACTCTTAAAAATTCGGTTAAGTGAAATTCCTTCAAAACTCTCAATGTTTTACAGACAGGCTGCTGCAATGTAGTTTTTCAGAATATGTACACACATACATATATATATATACATAAAAATAAATAAAATTCTTCCTTAGGAAGGCATACAAGTCATTCTTAATTTAGTTTTCTCTGTATGTGGTCCTCTTATTTACATTAAAGAGCCAAAATCCATCCCTGCTGCTATTTGGTAGCTTCGAGTCCAGTCTTTGACAAGAGCTTTGTCCACACCACAGTGAAAGAGCCTGGACACCTGACACTTTGATTTTAAAAATAATTCCAGGATGGATTAACATATTAAAACCAAGAAACAAGAACATTCAGTTGTAATCAGTCATTTGATAATTCCACTTCATAAAAGAGACCTCCCAATAATTCCTGTTCTCCAATGCTGTGGCTGAAAGTCTCGTTAACAGAGGTCCCAAGGCAAAGGAGTTCCAGATCATTGGGCATTTTATGTCACTTTAATGTTTAGGGAGGCAGCTGAGGAAATATATTGGCTTATACTCCTGTTCCAGCATTCATCATAGACAGAATTTATGGGCCAAACGAAGGACCAGGTTTCCTTTTTTAGTAGATGCCTGCAATGTTATTTCCATGGTGTAAAGTATAATTAAATTCAAATATTCATCCTATTAAACGTTTCAACTTCAGTTTGAATCAAGCACAGAGATACATTTGCTGGCTTGCTCTGCCAAGCTGCCTATCTGCAGAGAAGATTAACAAGAGAGACAGGCTGGGAAGCAGATTCATCGCAGCACTCGTGGATTTTAAGTTTAGATTGGCCATTTCTTTTTTATGCAAAATGCAAACGTATCTGCAACTACTTCTAAGAGAACGCTAAGTACTTGTAAGTTATGATTGATATGGCAGCTGCTGTATAGAGACACACAGCAGTGCTCTTCCTTTTACTCGATATTCAGATTAGGCCATGGTAACTTTGTCACAAATCAGATTTACCAGCAGGGCTGGCCAACGACTGCTTTCCTCACTCCACTGTCTTGAAGCAAACCCACGATCAATAAACCGAGTTTTGTTCCTCTCCTGAGAAGGAACCGTGTTTGATGGCCGGTGTCAGCTCAGCACTGCTGGTGGATCTGCTGCCCACTTTAATCAGGGTGTGTTTGGATGGCCCTTTACTCTTTGGCTCCTCGTCGGGACTGATGGGGGAAAAATTACAGCAGCATCAACAAAACAATGGTATCATCGTACCATGGGTGTGCGGGAAGATTTGTTGTTATCTGCTCTTAAATTCACTAACTCAGACTTGAGCAATTTCTCCAAAGACAACTCCAAAAACTTGCACGTTTTCAATTGCGTTGTCACAGCTCAGTGTAACCAGGCTGGGGAGATGACCCAGAGAACAGAAGTCACGACAGAACCTGTGACAACACAAAACACAGCAAGGACGATTCCTACGCTCCGGAGTAGTGAAGGGCAAAAACATAAAATAAAATCTGTGCTACTCAGACTGAGCAGTTTTCACCTACCGACTTTTGCTGGCACAGTAATAAATGCTCTGAGAACAACAATCAGAATTAGAGTCTCAAATCCTACAAGCATGGCAAAACCATGTTTCAGATTGCATTTTGGGACTGAAATTGTAACCTCACACAGAAAAACTCATAGTGAGGGCTCTTCAAGGAAGGAATGTTCCTTGAGTTCCTTTTCAGTCCTCTCCCCACTGTTCAGTAGCATTCAAGACTACCAAGACTTCCTCCAAAATTGGTAGATACGGAAAATCTTAATACACAAAATCTGCATCTTTTAAAGCACCTTGAACCTGACAGTCTTTCTGTCTGGAGAACCCAGATGAAAAATCCTTCTGGAACGACTTGCATTTTCGCCTCCTGAAAAAGGAAATTCCCTGGCCCTGTGTCACCAGAGGGCTCTGCTGGAGCTGTGCTGCAGAGAGAGAGAGCAAGGCTTTGCCAGGGCAATCTCAGGTCTCCTGTCCACAAGATCAAGTATTTCTTCCATCCTCTAGGACCGCTCTGGGGGTTTGGGGTTTTTTTGTTCTTCTTTTTTGAAAATTTAATATCTTTTCCAACCACAGATACCGCTCCTCTATTCCAGAGTTAGACTTTGCAGGATCTGAAGATGAGCAGCCTTTGGAAAGCAGATTTAAGAGGACGTGCAGAGCTGATTAAGTGACAACTGTTAAGTTAGAGAACTTTAAGAATCTTAGCTTGAATTTTATAGGAGTGTAAAGGACAGCATTAACAACATAATTTTTTAAGAAGAAAATATCCAGAAGTAGTGCCAATCTGCCTGCAGATTACCAATTAAATTTTTTTCACTCTGGCAATGATAGTGCAAAGTTATCAAAGAACTTCTGAATTGAAGCTAGATAAGCACCAACCCTAAACAAAATTATCTTTATTCTGAGAGAGTACAGCAGCATGCAGCACATGCAAATCCATGCTACTTTATATCTATCTGCTTTCCAATTCCTACTGAACCCTCCCCAAATACCCAGCATCCAGCAAATCCATAGTCTGGCTCCTTCTTCAGCCCTCTCCCAGCTTTAGATCTTTGCTTATCTCTGTAGAATTATACAATAGGCTTATCTCTTTAGATCTTTGCTTATCTCTTTGGTATTAGAAAAAATGGAAATTGTTTGGGGAATCGTGGACCTACAAATGACACTGGGACTGCAGAAGCTGTTACACAGCACTGCTTTCAGTACTCGGCTCGGTTACAGCTCTGGGTGAAAATGAACTCTTTAAAAGGTATCACATTAAGGGTTGTTGGAGCTTTCTTGTTGGAAGAAATGGGGACAGCTGATTTTACAGTTAATTTTATAGAACAGTTTGCCTTGTTGTCCACAGAACCCCCGAATAACCAAGTTTACAAGGCCTGGAACTCAATATAAATTAATTGTACTATCAGCTTGGTTCTTATCGAGTGTTTTTGTCATGAGACCACTAAAGGATGGGTTTTATATAAAGATATTGTAGATAGAGAAGACAGCTTGAGTCAATGCCTGTTACGTTTCCAGTCTGCCATTAACTCATCTGTGGTAAATAACATAGGAAAAGATGTGTAAAAAGCAAGAACCACGTGCTGAACCAAAAGCAAATAAATAACTTGTGCCACTGGCGTTATTGGGCAAGAGCTGTTAATGGCAAGCAGTAAACCTAGTTAAGGTTTGGCAGTAAAAGAAAAGTGGGTTTGTTGGCTTTTTGTTTTTAATTCTCCTCTCAGTCCCTGGTTTATTCAGTAGATCCTGTTTCCCTTCCCTTCCCCTGCCTTCTGCAGTAAATGAGGGGTTTTCTACAGAGCACAACTGCAGCCACCTGAACAGCAAAGAAATGAAGCCACACACACACAGAATGGACACAGCCAACGCTGACCAGTGAACCCTCACCGTGGCATTTTCTGGCTTTTCTTTCGAGCTCTGATAATAAAAGCCATTCAGGAAGGCTTTGTGAGATTAATTAACAGAAGCTGAAAAACCTGAACAGGCTCTAACCTTTCTAATTTCATGGTGTATAAAACAGAAGTAACGCAGACGATTATCTCACAGGGAGAAACTCCAGACCTACAAAAGGTTTAGTAATTCTGAAATATTTACAGAGGCAGACACAGTGAATGTTACGTCACTGAGATCAGGGAAAGAGCAGCTTTTCGTGTTCATATGGAAACTGATTCTCTACACCCAGTTATATATTCTGTTTTTCTTCCTGTTTACCTCTTCATTTTATTTCACCTTTCTTTACCCTACATAACAGGTGGGTATAGTGTCAAAAACTGTATAAAAATAAATTGAGTAAACTCGGCAATTTGTACTGCATTTGACATGTTGGGATATTATATAAAGGTATTTTCATAGAAAGAAAAACTTCATCTTGACTTTTACCTTTTCATCACAGAACTGGGTGATTTTTATGGAGTAAACATCCATGCTTTTTACCTAGTTTGGTATTTAAAATAAAAGTATATTTGCTAAAAACAAGCAAACACAAAGCATACACAAGTGAAGTGAAAAGACAATCAAGTCAAAACCAAATCTAATCTTCTTAAAGTAGGACTTAGCCTGTTCACTGGATACAACTACAGAATATTTTTGCACTGGTGAAACTAAAAAGGAGTACTCAAAACCATATGATCAATTATCTTAATGAAATATAAGAATTAAGAGAAATATATAGGTGCAAAGAAATTTTCCCTTTTAAATTTAGAAAATATTTTGAATTTAGAAAATATTTTATAGCAAAACAGAATGGAAGACATTTGGTTCCCCTCTTTCCTTGTTGTAAGTTAAAAACATTCCTCACATTTGATAAAAATCATGCGAAGTTTCAGGGTGCCAAAACCGCAAATTTGACATCCTGGCTGTTGTGCACACAGGTCATGACTGAGCAGAGCTTCCAATACAGTGAAACAAGTAAATAAATGAGCAAACCAACACTGAATCACGAGCAAATAGAGAGAATTTGGACTTTGACTTCCCATCCCTTGATTTCACTTCTCTGTAGCACAACACGACCATCACAAGGATTAGGTATCCACGATTCAGTAGGACGTGATTGAGAAGTCTGAGTAACCAACCAAATGTTTACCCTTCCTGAACAAATATATGCCAGACATCAACCCCAGTTTCATGCCAAACGTTGGTTTGGCTGTAGAAGTTGCCTTTGAGCTGATGACACCCAGCTGAAAGCCACTCAGTAATCTTGGGTGACATTCAGTTCCGTGGTGAGTGAGCATTTCACAGCTCCCGCGGCTCCCGCGGCTTCTCTGGAGGATTCATCACCCTCTGGAGTCACCGATTTCTTCCCACTGACTCTAGAGGGAAGTAGAGGACTGAGCTATGATCCACGTCCCGTGCATCACGTAAATCCTCCCACCCCACAGCTCTGTCTATTTTAGTGCCTCGTTGGGAAGGTGATTGCAGAGGTTTGCTGATGCATAACCCAGCAACTACCACATTTTAAACTTTTTTTCTTTTTTTTGTGGATGTTGAATATACTTGGAAATTGGACACTGTTCCTTAAACATTTTTAAAGCTGAACTTAAGAGTTTTGAGCTTGATGGCAAAGCTCCCAACATATTCCCCAGAAGCTGTATTTCACCTTGGAGTGAACAACGTTTTTAAAGAGTAAAATCACCCCCAAACTTCTCTAAGCAGCCTTTATATCTCAATATTGCCTCTATTATAACAATAGTGTGTGCCAACACGACCATTTGGGTTTCAAGAGCCATTTTAAAAAAACATTAGTAACTCATAAAATATCACATTTAAAGTGTTACATCTTCCTGCAGTAATTAGAGGGAATTATTAATTCCCTGTATATTTTTGCAAAATTCCACATGCTCTATTATAATAAATGTTATAAAGATAACACTAAGGTCAACATTATTCAGCATTTATCAATTAATTTACATAATGTAAATATTAATGTAGCCTTGAGCACTGTGGGACTGAGGAACTCTGAACACCGTGCATTTCATTACCTCCAACACTGCAGCGAGCTGCTTCCTGCAGGACACTTGGGAGATCCTCGGAGGAGTTCATATTGAGTATTAATATAACAAAATAGAACACGAGCTTTTTAAAACTCTGAACATTCTTCTAGAACTACCTAAGAATCTCTTAATGATCCCTTTTCTATAGATTTTTATTTTCATTGCTAAAGGATTCAAAACTATTCATTGGAGCTGTCCCAAATGTGTTTTGGTTTATAAATCCCAAAGGTTTGTGATTCTCTTCACAGGGTAACATGACTGATAGCAAGAAGCAATGATTTTATTTTTCTTTTCCCCTCTATGCTGAGCATTGCTTTTTCAGACACAAACAGGAAAGGTAATAATATATAATCTACGTGCAAAGGAGTCAATATTTTCTCATTAATAAATATACTCCAGCCTCTAGTGAGGCCAGATTTCCCTCCCTGCTTTCTGTCAGACCTACACACACCTGATGCACTTTTTGTCAACCATCTCTGTTAACATCCCAAATGATAAATGAATTGGTTAGATCTACAAGAGGTAATTTTCATGTTTTGTAATCATTTTAAAACTTGACACAGATAACGCAGAGTTATTTGTCCAACTCTGAAAGGAACCTTGAGAACTGGGAATACAAGCCATTTTGCTTGACTATAATAAATATTAAATCTCAACCCCACGGTGGAAATTTATGAATTAAGACTTGAATATCCATATACATACTCCAGGTACGTGATGAGCACATCCAAACATCATCATTCACCTTTTCAAGCCAACAGAAAATATCTCCATAGCAACTTGCAGTTGCCAACCGTGGCAGCCATTCCCAACCATGCAAGAAAAATTAATTGGCAAGCTAGGATTTATGTTTTTGACAATTAACTCGAAAAGTCAAAAGCGGGAGTAACAACTGCTGTGTCCTGTGTCAGTGTTCTCCCAAACTGGTCTGAAAAATTCAAGTGATTTGTTTAAAAGTAAACATATGAAGCTATAAGTGCTCAGCAAACTTCAGGAAAAATTAGGGATCAGTACCTCAGAGATTTCATGGGATCCATTCCCAACAGTGATTTGCAACAAAAGACTCTGAATATGTATTTACATGAGTAGGGATGTATTTCAAAAAGTGCCATCTACCAACACATAGAAATATACATTTCTTTAGAAATATCCATTTCTTGGCAGCTTACGGGCAATGAAATTCTTACTGTGTCACAGATCACAAGGTCACAACTCACATCAAAGCTGAGACTATCAAAGCCACTTCAAATATCCAAGATGCTCGCCTGAAAATAGTTCTTAACGCATTTAAAGAAAAAAAAATCCCCCCAAATCAGTACCCTTTAAGAAAAAAAATTAAACAAAAATAAAGTTACAAAATACAATCTTCTGGAGTTTGCAATCTAGCACATGAGAAAATACACAGCATATGTGATGTAGAAGAGGTCAACAGTGCTGTAAGGCAACGTTAATTCAATTCCTGCCTTATCCACACTAAGCCTGTGCCCTCGCAGCTCCGAAGCTCTCTGAGACTCTTCCTCAACACGAGCCATGACAGAAGCAGGGCAGGGTCAGAGAGGTGAGGAAACATGCTGCTCTGGAAGGTGTGAGGAATCCCAGATTTGCTACAGCCACAGGGAAAGAGAAGAGACTACACAGAGATCAGAGAGAAGCCAGGAGACAAAGCGTGGGTGGAACGGCACAAACACAGCGACCACCAGAGGCCCCACCAACTTCTCCTCATGGCTAGCAGCCTCTACAAACATTTCAGTGTTTGTCTCTCCACACCTCTGGTCAGTGGAAAACACCATGGAGTGGTTATTCTTTTAGTTTTCTGCTTTTTATTGCCCCAGGGGATAAAAAAACAAAAAAAAAACCCAACAAAACAAAACAAAGAAAAATCCAGGAAGAATAGCACATTTTCCCCAGTCTATTTTCAGTGGGCAAAAAAAACCTTGCAGATGCAATTTTTGATCAGGTCTTTCATTTCTTGAAAGTATCTCCCCCTTTGCACTACAAAGCAAAGATGAAAGGTGTTAATTTTTTAGCTGGATAAAAGCAAATGCTGCATAATGGTAGAAATTGTAGCAAGTCTGCAGGAGATCTGTGAATAAATCTACGGGTGAAACCTAAATGGATCCACAGACCAAATCCTGCCACTTGCAGGGAGTCATTTAGAAATAAACTGGCTGAAAATAAAATCATTTAGAAATAAACTTGTGGTTTTCTCCGAAATTTGACATAAATCAGAATTTTGGGAGAGTGGGGCAGCAAGCACCATTCTCAGCTGGTACTCAGCTCCCAGTTGTCCTGGGCCCAGGACCATAAAGAATGAAAGACAAAAGCTGGCCATTAATTTGCGCACCTTTAAAGCGAAAGCGAGGAGAAGTGAGGATTCCCCACCCCAAAAAGCTGCGTGTCCCTTCTCTCCGTGCACTGACAGGAATGAAGGGACAGCCCCAGCTGCAGGCTGACACATCCCTCTAGGAAAACTGTCAAGGAGAGGAGGATTTAAGGACATCCCATGGCAATCACAACAGCCACGTCTGCTGCCAAGACTCTGTGAAGCAGCCACGTCCCACCGTCTCTTGATCTCTGAAGTCCCCTCAGATCAGTCTGGGGAAAAAGCGTGATTTAGAGCAGATTTGAGACAGCAGAATAAACTGAACTAGTATCTGTGAGCAAAACTACAAAAAGTTTTGCTGGAGCACAAGTCCTCTGTGCTTAGCATCAGGCCATTAAAATTCTTGGCGGCAGCTCACAGCCCTGGCTTGCCAATGGCCCACTTTCATGCAGCCTATTTTTGTTTAGAAAAAAACCTTCAGAACATCCTGAATATTAAACCTTTCTTCAAGCTATAATGATCAGGGAGATTAGCTCTGATCAGCAGTTTTAGGCCATATGTAAATTCGGTGTCCCTAGGCAGAGTAGCAAACCATGAAATACTCTTCTTTCCTCCCTTTGGCTGGCAGGAACAAGGAGGCTGCTCCACAGATCCTCATTAGTATTGGTCCACACCACCTATTTAGCATTCAACAGGTTGTAATTCCTGGGCCTATGAGGGACTGGCCTGCAGCTAAGGTACACCAGATTGGCAAGAGAAAAGCCACAATAACAAAGAAACCTTTACTTCTTTTGGTTTCTCTTAATTAACACCTTTTTTTTTTTTTTTTTTTATGTTTTCACTTCTTTGGCTGCTGCAGCCCAAGCAAATTTAGAAGTATTTAAGCAGCATCACCACTACCCATCCTCACAGCTTACGAAAAAGCTAAAATCCATAGGCTAAAGAAGATTTTTTCCCCTCTACTCCAGCACACAGTTTAAACACCTTGGGGCACACCAAAGTAACAGAAGGATGTACCAGCACTGAGTAAATATCACAACACTTTTTATGGAACAATATATTTAATATAGATCCATGGTGGGCACGAACAAACTCCCTGCTACTGCCTGGGTGGGAGAGCGTCTCTCCCTGGATGAGACCTGAGAAAACAATCCCTGCCTTTAGCAGGAAATTTGATCTAGTTTCATTGAGGAGAGAGACATCTCCATTCAGCAGCAAAACACTCTGAACAAAGGTTCTTTGAGAAATGGTTTCCAAATCGTGGTGCCTGGCAGGAGGTGGCACGATCAGCAGCTGGGGACGTCTGTGCTGGGGCTGCTCCGAGCACAGCACGGACTCCTCTGCTCACTGTGCTTTGAAGAGAATGTTAATAACGCTGTAACTGCTGCTTTAATCTATAGAGTGATCCAGGAAAACATTCGGAATTTTGATGGCCTTCCCCTACACTTTCCAGGTAGAGTAGCTACTTGTAAAGGAACCGCCAGACGAATTGTAATCTGCAGAGCAGGAAGAGGAGAAAAGCAAAAGGTTTGCCTGCTTGCTTGCTTCCAAAGGGATTCTTCAGCTTGAAGAAAAAAAAAAAATTAAAAAAAAAAAGAGAAAAGAAAAATGAGTTAAAACTTTATTCAATAGCAATGAAGCCTGAAGCGGATAATTTCAGCTTTCTGGGATACAGCTGTAGCAATGAGAAAATAAGAGCCCAAAGGATGGATAAACTATATTATCTTAACTAGCAAAGGCAAGCCTTCAAAAAATGAAATTGGAAAAGAAAAGCTGTACTATTAACTTCTTTTTTCTCTGGCTAAGAAAATACGATCAACTTTTCAATTCTTTAGTTCTCTCCTAGTGAGCCTGCAGCACACACCAAGCCTGCTGAAAGTGTAACCTCCTCAAATGAAACTGCCAAATAAGCAAGATTACAACAAGCCCAAGAGGCACGTCTATCTTTTGGTCTTATAATTATTTTGAGTACTGTAGGTTTTTTCTAGCAGAAGCTGTGATAGAGTTCAGCTTAAAATCAAGAAGGCAAAACTGTTTAAATTAAAAAAACCCAAGAAGTTTGCAAAACAATGCTCACAAGTGTGTCCAAACAGTGATGTCTGCAATTTCATGATCCATTACCCTGTCTGTTAAAACATGCTGATGTGTCTCCTCTGCTTCTGTTTTCCATGGCCCTTCTCTGCCACAGCTGGGAACCCAGCTCCTCTGGCAAATTTTGGCCAATCAGATTTGGGGACCACTCACCCCATCTGCACAAAACGTTGACATAACAAGATCAGTACTGCCCGCGTTACGTTGATTAAATTTATTGCAAACTTTGCTTGCTAAACCTGCATCTGGTTTGATAACCTTGTACAGCAGCAATGGTAGGCAGTGCAAAATCTACTTGCTCACAGCCCCACCAGAGACATTTCAGTATCTCAGCTCCCTCCATTAACAGAATCACATTATTTTAGGCTTAGTTCTACTTTTTCAGTTTATATGAATATTCATTCAGTGTCTGGCCACTATTTGCCTGAAATTCTCAGAGTGGTTTCAGGGTATGATCTTACTCTCCAATAGCATTTGTCTGACCAGTCCTCTAACTTATTCATATTTTTGCAGAATTTATCAGACCAAAACCTCAAACCACTTTTACTTAGCTGCTGCTGGCACGGGAATTACTGTGTCTGAGTGGAACGTAGATCCCAGATCCCAAGCACCTAGATCCCATTTTTCTGCCTTAAGACAATGAACTGATGTCCGTGGAAGTGTCCAAACCAAGTTCAATTGAAACAGATCAGCAGGATGCTCACTCACTTTACCTTCATCCTGGCTTCATCCTCATAAGAGGAGAGGGACTTCATATGGGCAGATAGTGACAGGACAAGGGACAATAGCTTCAAACTGAAGGAGGGCAGGGTTGATGGGATATTGGGAAGAAAGCCTTCCCTGTGAGGGTGGAGAGGCCCTGGCACAGGGTGCCCAGAGAAGCTGTGGCTGCCCCTAGATCCCTGGAAGTGTCCAAGGCTGCGTTGGATGGGGCTTGGAGCACCCTGGGACAGTGGAAAGTGTCTGGGACAGCGGAAAGGGGTGGAATGGGATGAGCTCCAAGGTCCCTTCAACCCAAACCACTCTGTGATTCTCTGATTCCCGGGGCTCACTCAACCCCAGCCCAACCCTGTAAAGGTTCAAATTCCTCTGACTGTGGCACTTCCACAGCCTGTGGGAGGAAGAACCTCTTCTTGCATACAGGAGGAAACTCTATAGTATTTAACAGTTTGATTTGCTATTATGTGCTACTGCATATGTTTTATTTTAATATCATGCAACTGCTGTGATTGCATTTTTTATAATTGGTGCTCTGCCCCAGAGGAGAACTTTTTGAAGAGTAAAAAATGCTACCTAGGTGCTGACTTAGAGAATTTACAGAGTGCTTTGGGTAGCAGTACTCAGGCGTGAAGCTTTCCAGCAAAGGTGCTGCAGGTGCTAAAGAATTCAAACTGCCAGATCGATGACGTTAATTAATGGTCCGTGCAACAAAATAGGCAGGAAAATTAAGGTAGTGAATGAAATCCTGAAAGCAAAGTCCCATACAGAGTCGAGCTGAGACGATGACAAGCTTCTGAAATTTTGTGTATTCTAAGAAATCCAGGCCTACATTACGGTCACGTTCTGAATCAAAGAGCTGGTGGTGTTGCAGGGATGGGTTTTGCTATGTTAAATAGGGACGGTTGCCAATTTCATCTCCAAAGACTCGGATGTGTAGTACACGAGCTTTTAGCAACACTGAGCCTGCATGAATTCCACCGACATTCCTACATCCACTGATTTCACAATATGCCAGTCCCAGCTGACACAAGGAATTGTCATTTGAGAGCAAATCACAAAGAGATCTTTCACTAACACACTCTTTAATTTCAGCGTTTCAGATGCCTTCCAGACTTCCCAGATACACCACAGGAGCACAGGGCTGATGGCAAGAAATGACAGATAAAAAACTTTTAAATGACACCTCTTTAAAAATTTAAAGCTCCTTTAAAAAAAGATACTGTATTTATAACCGCTAATGGTAAAAGAGAATGACTGTTCAAGAGACTCCTTTTTAATCAAACATCATGAAATTCAGATGGAAAAACATACTGAGACTGGCAATATTTTCAAAGCCCAAAGGCTGTCATTATAGATGAGAGACTTCTGCTTGGAGCAACAAATAACACATCTTCATTTGAGAAAAGCAGAAAGGGTTTCACAAACTGAATGTGTAGGGTTGAGGGGGTTGGATTGCCTTTCCTTTTTTCAGTTGGGTTTTGGGTTTTTTTTGCCCCCACTCAACTGGGGAAACACAACTTTCCTACCTCCCTCTGTGAGATCAGCTAAACTCTGCCCTTTTAAAGCCTAAAGCAGCGAGGCCAAGAAATACAGTTTCCATGTGTGCCTAATAAAATTACACCCTCGAGTAGACTGGAAGAAAATTCATAATATATTAATTGAATGAGTAATCATATGACCCCATGGACAAGACCCGCAGTGTATTGCAAATTATTTCATTAATTAAAGTAGCTTTGTCTTGAGGTGCATCCCTCAATTTCAAAACCACGTTAAAAATAAATTTCCCTGCCAAGTTTCCTGACAATGCTTTTAATGATTAAAATGAAATGACATTAGAAGTAGACTGTGCTCTTTACCTTTATAATGGAAATAATATTTTGTTTTTCTCTCTGAGATTCCACAGAGGAAACTGAAACATTTTCATCCGGTAAGGTACATCTCCTTTTTTGGAGGTGTTATATGTTCTGCCATGATGTTTGCGTGGCAAATATTGCTATTTTATATGTAATCACATTTTTTTATAACATTCCTGTCTCTTAAAACAATTATTAAATACTTCTAGTACTGTTAAAATCATGTTTTACCCATGGTAATTATTAGAATAGAACATTCTGTATAAGCACACTGTTAAAAAACAGATTTGGAGCTGGGACAGAACTGTCCAAGAAAACATCTAGTATTGTCACCAACACAATTCTTAGCACATAGTGTTTTCCATTTCCAAACCACAAGTGGTTTTTAAGTATAATAACTAAGGATTGAGGAAAAATCAGTTAAAATTCTTTATCCAAGTTATTTTCTACTTTTACTTTGGAAGCAGAATTTATCTTCGTAGCATCGACTTGTGTAAAATTGAAACCATGGAACTGAAGTCATGTATATTCCATCAAAAGAATCCCCAACATGATTTACTGCTCTGTGCTTAAATCATAGCAACGATGAGCTGCATTTGTGTTCCCAAAAATCACTGTCTTGAGTATATATCTGTTAATATTTTCTTCGAACCACATTTACAAGACGTTTCTGCTGGAGTTTCCGACATGTACGAGCAGAAGATGGATTGAAAGCAAGAGCTGTGAGATCTCACCTTCAACCTGTCTGTCACCTTCCCTAAGTGTGATTCTAACTCAGCCCCAGCTGACAGCACCTTTCCCCCTTTCCCTCCACAAGAGAGCCAATAATAAGCTTTTCAATGTTACCAGAAAGTTCTTCAGGTACAAATGTGGCATTTGAAAAAGGCTTCTCCTGCTTCGTTTCAAGCATGTTAGTGGTGCTCACCAGGAGGGCTTGATTTCTAAAGATAAATGTAATTTCCCACCTGTTTTTGGTGGACAGCCATGGAAAACTGCTGCGGAGAAATAGTGCAACTGTGCGTGGAAATGAATAGTGGTGTGCAAAGGTGACATCTTCTGTATTTAACAGGTGTGATCTCAATGAAGAAGTCAAAGAGAGGCTTTTTCTAGAACTTGTGCTCAATATCTGAAAGCCGAGTGAACTATTTTGGATATTTCTATAAAATAGCACAAACTTCTCATACTGCAAAAATAGATTACTGTGGGGTCATTCTCACTCAGTTTTCCTTTCCTATTGTGATTGCTTTCACTCTTCCAAGGGAAACGTGCAACTCTTTCTTGTCTTCATGGGATTACAGACTGCAATTTAAACCCCAAGTGCTATATTTAACGGTGGGGGAAGAGAAACTGTGAGGGCACAAAATAAAGGGTGAAATGAGAGAAAAAAATAAAGAAAATGTGAACCTACGGTTTAAAAATAATATCTCTTATCTCCTTTTTTTTTGGTTTTTTTTTGGTTTTTTTTTTAAGGCGCTATCTATCTGATAAAGCCTTTCAAATAAAATTGGAGAAATTAATCAGGTTAACCTGCAAGGGAATAACTAATCCTGCCGTTGTGCAGTGGTGAGTTTTCAATTCAGTATCTCTTCCACAATAAAAAGCAGGCTGGATCTGTCTACGGCCTGATGCTGGCAATGCACACTGAGGCAAACCCTGCCTGCACTGACAATTTATTGGCTTTTTCCCTTTGGCACGTGGAGCAGTGGCCACAGCCCGGCCCTGGTGTGAGAGGGGACGGTGTCCCTGTCACCACCCCCGGTGACACCGCCCCGGGATATTTGAGACTTTGTGTGCAAGGACGAGGCGGGCGGCATGGGGCTTCAACTGCTGCATCCCTGCCACCAGCCTCAAATCACATCATCGATTTATGGCACATGATTGCAGCTTCTGGGGGTTTATCACCCTTTTCATCCACTTTTAAAGGGTCTGGATGAAATATGGTGGTGTGGATGCTGCCAGGCCCCCGGCTCCTGTAGAGCCTGCGGGGCTGCCGGCCTGCAGAGAGGTGATGGCAAGGCAATATCCACAAAGGGTGATTTAGACCTATATAAACACAAACTGAGAGTTTATACCACTAATAAAGCCTGCCCAGAGGGCTGCAGCACGCTCCCTCCCGGCAGTCTGCCACACAACCACGAGTTTTTTCAGATAATGCTTCCCTGGGACTGCAGGATCTTTCAATTTGTTGATTACGTGGATGAGTTTATCCCATGTGTCCAAAGTGCTTGGAGCTTTAAAGCTCATCCCTCTCATTTCTGCGAGGACAGAAGGAGATGCACGGAGCAGGTGCAAAAGCCCAGGTGCAAAAGCCACTGGTAAGTAAATTAGAGCATAAATTTCCTTTTGCAAACAATTACACCCTGAATTACACAAATTCATTTGAGACTTTGTGTTCCAGTACAATAGTATTTTTTTAAAAATTCATTTGTTCTTTAATTAAGAAACATGCTTATTTTTATTTCATGAACCTGGGCTATAATGCAAAAGGAGCCAAAAGCTCCAAGCATCTCTGCTTCCACTGCTCTGTCCAGGGAAGTGTGAGCACTTCACCATATAAATTGTCCAAGGCACAGAGACCGTGATGCTTTTACAGCCTTTCACATCAAGCATTAATGCTGATCTGGCCATAAGGCTGATTTTTGGCATATCTTGTGTGTAACTATGGAAAAGCAGAAGAAAACTCATTTTAGGAGGAGGGACAGTGAGCACACAAATCACTCGTGCAGAAAGGCGAAGAGAATTTTGTGTCTGGGACTGAAGAGGGCGACTCATTTCCAGTCCTCCCAAGCAGGCCAGTTACTCTACCTGTGCACCTAAGCTGGTCTGGAGCCTCTCCTGGGTTTAACCCATTTCTGCTGGAAATCAGGACTAATTGAGCCCTGGAGCGGGCTGCAGCCTCCTGCTCCAGACACTCCCATCACAAACCCAGGCCGAGTGAATTGCTAGCTGCCACACACGAGATTATTTAAATTTCCTCCAAATGCACTGGTTTAACCACACTTACATTCCTGGGAACCTGTTAATTACTTGGTAGTGCTTTAATGGGTTATTCCTTTCCATTTCCAACAGGCAGATTAGAGGGGATGTACAGCTTTGTCTGCCATAATACAACACATTATTAGTGAATAGATATCTTTTGTTTCCATCATGGACATACACAGTAAATAAAACGTACCAGAATCCCTACTAAAAGATCAGATAATATTTGTGTCTACATATGCTCATCTTTCTGCAGTATATGCATGTCATATATATAATATATATAAATATATCTACGCACACACATAATAACCATATTCATATACAGCTGTATCTTATTCCACACAGATCTGAGAAAAACTTCCTACTGGGATATACAAAGCAGCTGTGCATAATTAGCCTGGCTTCTGCTTGGCAATTTAAATATTGACATTACAGATGTTTCTACCTAGTTCACATCCGTTACATTTACGGGGCAGATTACAAAGGATTTCAAGGTAGCCAGTGGAGTTTTGCTGAAATGCAGATGATTAATCCCAAGAAAGGATGGCTGAGAGTTTGCCATCAGCAAGTTCTCAAGTTCGCCCAGAACTGAACACATCTGGAAGCAAAGGAACTCAGAAACTGCTCTGCTGAGTTATACTCAGATCTGAGCATCCCCTCTCCAGTAAGGACTGGGGAAAAGCTGTGAAACAGGCTGGTTTTAACAAATAAAGGACTTCTGTGAATTCTTTAGCTGCCTTTGACTCAGAGGCTTCCTCATCCGCCATTTCATTCCAATTTATTCTTTCGTTTTCCACAAGAGCTCATAGCAGTAAGTTTTGTAATTAAACATGCAACATTTGACATTTCAAATCTCCTCTAAATCAAAGTATTGCTGCGACTGGTGCTGCTCCAAATCAAAAAACTTCAAGTTCGAACATTTAATTTTGAGGTGAATTTACTGAGATATTTCTGCTTTGCAGGTCAGATCTATAGATATTTCTAAATTTTCTACAGCAAAAACCCAACTCAATAAAATAATAAACATTTATGCAGAACACTGTAACTTCTGTGACAAAAAGACAAGTGTCACCTTAACCCTGGTGGAGGCAGAATCAGAAGACTGGAAAACTCCAGATTCTACTTTTACCTAGATAAAAAGATTCTATATCCTTTACTATCCTTCTCTAATGGCTCTTTGTGATTTTTTTTATTATTATTTTTAATCTTCCAGCAAAAAGACAACTTGTAAACACACCCTTTGATTTTCCTCTGTCCCATGGGATTTATAGGTCAAAAGAAAGAAGACGACTTTGAGACTTCACCAAATTCAATGCAATTTGATTCATTTCACAGCTTTGGTAAACATCTTCTGCCACAGGCCAGCAAGGATTGCAAGGAACAGATAAAGAGAGTCTGGAAGACAGCACCAGAATATTTGAAATGTATCAAAGCCGGCAGCAGGTGTGTAAAAGTCAATGATGCCAAATTTATTTTTGCCACTTTTCTAGGTCAGCCTGCCTGTTGTTTCCCTCTCCTGGTCTCTTTTGACTCCATCTATTGTGTACAGTCCCATTTCTGTTAATTTATGTACTAAACTTGTTGCTAGGTTAAGTATAAAAAAACCAACAAACCAACCATCCTGGCAGCTTGTTCTAAATAAAATGCACCATTTCAGCACCAGTTTTCATTTACCTGCACCGCTGCACTATTTTCCATTGCAGAGCTACCAATGGTACTCAGCCCCTTCCTCATGCTTTATCTGTCTCTACAAATTACTATTTTATGATCCTGAAGAACCCTCTAGGCTGTTCTTCTTAATTCCTTCTGTTTCCTCTCTAAGTGTCTCCAAGTGTCCCTTTATCTCCAGCAATTATTTATAGACATCTGTCAGTCCAGGCTCCTTGGCTGGAATGCAATGGATTCAGGCTATTGTGCAGCACGGAAAACAAGTTACTTTCTTTAAATGCAATTCTCAAGCAATTTTGCTAAACCACTGCAGTTTAAGATTTTACCCCACTGGGTTTGCAGCATATTGTTGTAAGTCACATAAAGTCAAACGTGTTTAAAATAATTCCTGTTAAGTGCCTCCAGCAAGAGAAATGAGGCTGCCAAGTTCATTTAACCCTCCTCCACTTTCCAACCTTTAAAAAGTGAGACATGCAAATGTTTCTGCCTGCCCGTGGAATCCCCGGCATTGGAGTCACCCTCACTAACGTGCTGAGGTGAGGCTGCTGCAAGACAGATCCTCAACCCTTGAGCTGGCAGCTGGAAAAATCCGATATCTACGGGAGATAAACTGGGTCGTAACTCAGAAAACAATAACATGAGAAATCAGCAGTACGGCGAACACAAAACCCATTGCAGCCAGTCCAACAATCGCCATCAGTGTCACTGAATCGGGCTCAGCCATTATTTTCCTGGTACATATGTGCTGACTGCAGCCTCGTACAGAAATGAGAGCTGGTATAAATAAAAAACAACAGATCAAACCGGTTCTTCTGTCTTCAAACTGTTTCTATTGGTCTTCCAATTTATTCATTTAGGATAAATAGCCTCCAAGTTCCTCCAGGAAAAGACCCAACAGAAATCTCAGCATATCTGTGGTCACTTTAAGCACACATTTGAGTGTACTTTGTTAGGATTGACTCTGGGCTATTTTCAGAATCATGCCAATTTTCCCTGAAAAGAGCTAATTTACTGTAACTAACTATATTATTAAATTTCCCCAGGAACGATATATCAAGAAAGAAATCTGTAGCAATATCACCTAGCAGTCACATATTTTTATCATTAATTATAAGATCTGGCAAGCCCTAGCTGGAAATTCAGATGAATACTCATCGTAATGCAGTTTCTATTCTCAGTAATTATAGGCAGGTATTTGCCTCTCCAGAAATGTGATGGCACATAAATTGTAGGTGTCCAAATAACCAGTGGTGTTTACTGGGAGTTTAAAAATCACACACACACAAATGTGAATGGCCTTAGTGACATAAAAAAACCTATTTAAATACTATCCAAACCATCCTCACTGGGACTGTGCTCAAAAGGCTCTTTAATTATTCATAGACAGATTAAATAAATACTAAAATCACACACTGTTTCCACGTTTTCTTCAGTTTTGGTGGATTTATATCTATCTCCAATGGAAGAGAAAGGATTCTTAAAAGGGGCCTGGCACAACTTTTCACTGTAAATTCTATGTTGTTCTCTAAATAAGAAATTAACCTTCAAATCATTAACAAAATAAAGTCACTTTGTAAAACAATACAAATCTGGAAAATATGTCTTTCAGCAACACCAGGAAAGTCTAATATGAATATTCACTTAATTTATAAAATTAAGATTTACATATTTCAGTGTTTGATGCTAAAGCTCTCCAAGGTTTATTTATCAGTAATTTTCTGATACTCCTGATGAATAGACAACATCTAAGTTCAATTTTAGAGTCAATAAATGAGTGGAAAGTCACTAGAGAATTCCACTGGCTTTGTGACTGATAAAATTATGGCCTAACAGAAAAACACCCAGGAAACCTGTAGTGAATAATTTAAAATAAGTAAATAACATCATCTGAATGCTTTAAAAAGGCTCAAAAATCGTCCAGGTGAGGTTCACAGTCCAGTATATTTGCATCTTTCTCTACATAATTGTGAATCTCTCATGGAAATCTTGGAATCCATGGACATTTACACTTCAGTCCAGGGAACATCAAGACAAACCCAAGATACCTATTTGAGCATTTTTTATTTTGAGCAGAATGTCAGTGAGTGGGTTTGATTCAGAGCTTGAATGAAGCTGAAGGTGGCTGTGATTAGAAATGAAGTTATGCATCCGGTGCAAAGCCCTCCTTTTGCGGCTTTAAAAATGAAATACAGCACAATTGTAATACAGAGGGAAGGACTCGGGAGTCTCACATGCAAACACATCAGGATTTCCATCAAGCTGTGCAGTGCAAGCTTTGATTTGGAGCAGCACGACAGCTGGTGGGGCTCATTCCAGCTCGGAATATTCTCCGATAATCTCTGTGATGAAACAGCAGAGCCTGATGAATAATTTGAAGATATGTGCCACGAGTTGTGAAGAACTATGGAAAACAGGTGTAAACACCAGGAAATCCTGGCTGAGTGGGCTCCCTCTGCACAGAGAGCCGTGACTGATTCCAGCCAACCCCGACTCCGCACGTTCAATTGTGCACAAAATAATTTTGCAAGCATTGGTGCTCCTGACACCAGGCAAATGAGGTTATGAAGTTTAATATGATGAACACCTGGAGGGAAGGGAGGGAGGGGAAGGAAAGGAAAGTTGAGAAAAAATTTATTCAAACTTTGTCTAACGGGAAAGACAATCCGAATGCTGAATGATACCTGGCTCAATACAAAGCAGCAATAGGAGAAAATGGATGAAACTATTACAGAAGAATTCACTGGAAGTTGGGCTGAGAAACATAAATCAGAAGTATAAACATCAATACAAGGAGTGGGAAAAAAAGGCAAAGCAAGGAGATTTTATGGATAATAAAAACAGAGAATTGCCAGTCAAAAATATACTAGAGAGCTACAACAGAAAAGCATGTTCCACTGACAGCCATACTCTGAAATGTGAAACACATTTCTTGTCTGGCTGGAAAGATCATCAGTATCTTCACTACATGCTTGTCACAAGTGAGGTAAATAAACATTTACCTGGAAATTTTAATCTCTTGAAGGAGCAGCTTGTAATGTATTTCATACCCACAGGTTTTCAAACACAGGAACTCTATGTGAAAATGCAAAATTCACCAGAAAGCTCACACGCTATAAGGGAAGAGTTTAACTTGGATGGTTGTACCACACTAAAATTTGGAACAATATCTTATTCTTGTAGAGTTTCCTCATCAGACAAAATCAACAGGAAATTTAATCAGAACATTTTCATTACTATCTTTAATTATCGATGTGTTTCTGTTTTGTTGCAACTGTTGTATCTGCATTTACAACATCTGTTTATCAGCATTGTTCAGATTTCAATCTGCCCTACAATATTGGTTTATTCATAATGTTCTTCTCATTTATTTCTGTTATTTACTAGACTCGTGCTACATAAAGAAATAAAAATAACCCTTCCAGTAACTAAACTTACAGGAAAAATGTGGAATTCCCACTCTGCACAGAAATTGCACGTTATTTGGTTTGAATCCTAATCATATCCTAGGAGCTGTCTTTGTTGATTCCAGAGATGAATAAAAAACATCAACCTAAATCAAAGCTCTTATTTCCAAGTCATTTCCCTTTTTTCCCCTTTTTCTTATTTTTTTTTAACCGCAGAGACTTGTTTTTCAAAAACCGTTACCTGTTGTCCCGAAGTCGTGCTGCTCCCACTTCTTCTCGCGGAGGAAGGATTCAGCGAGGCACAAAATCAGCGAGAAAACTCGTACAGTGTGATAACAATGCATTCAGCAAAAGAGAATTTGCTCAGGTACTATTTACTGAGCTGTGGCTCACCTGTGGCAGATCCCTCCATGACGTGACCGATGTAGGGGCCCTCTTTGAACATGGGCCTGTTGTCGTTTTGGTCGATGACCAAGATGTCCAGCCGGACGGGGCCATCGATGATTTTCCCGTTCATATCCACGACCTCAACTTCCAGCTGTGGCAACAGAAAAAGGAATAAAGTCATGAGTTCACTGTCACGGTGAGAAGAGAGTAAGAAAATAGCTCTGAGCAGTGTTGCTGCAGGCAGACCCTGCCGAAGACACCACTTGCAGCCCATTCTTTTGGACCAGGCTCAGAGCAGATTGCTCCACTAAGCAAAAGAGAGAGACAGCTGTACATGCAAATTGAGATACCCCTTGGCAGCTTGAAAATGCCATATTGCCCAAAGAATGAAGAGACTAGAGCTTAAAAAAACCCAAAAAACAAGACCCCGTGCAAATTTGATACTGATCACGTGAAGATTTGGTTAGAATTTGTCTCTTTACTTTCATCAAGCACATTTCCAGTGGTCGCATATAGAACTATCATGGTAGACTCCACATTAATGTTCACTTAAAAGCCTTTTTCAAAACAAGCAGAAAACAAAACAAAACAAAACAAAAAAGCAGGAATGCTGTAGACATTTAGACATTTTCTCAATGGTGATGGCATAAAGTGTTTGTTAGGCCATTTTCTCTGGGTTTTCTAATCAGGAGTGGAAGAATGAAAGAACATCTGCAGTCTCAAACAAGTGGGTATATCCACAAGCTGAGGAGCTGTTTGGACTTTCTTTCCTTCCAAAAACTGGAGAGAAAGATCCTATTGTACATCTCAGCCCTCCAAACTGTGTGCAGTGCAAAGTCCCAACGAGCCACCAGGGCAAACCAAGCCAAAACTTCTTAAACAACAGACAAATCAATTTAGATTGCAACTGTGTGCTATACCTGCAGCTGTCTCCCCTCACAAGAAATCGATAAAATACAGCAATAAACATGTCTGAGATGCCACTATCATTCTCACCTGCCCTCCCCATCCCCAGACTCAACTCTTTAATGGAGTTAAGCCAGCCAGAAAATGAACCTGAGCTCAGACGTTAATATCACTCTCTCCCAGTCTTTCCCTGAAAAAGTGGTGCCAGCAGGGGCTGGAAATCTCTGAGCATTTTGTTTATACTGTTAATTTATTCTTCATGGCCCTGTCTTATACCTGTAAGTTATTTATAACTTACTGATAAATCCTACAGGGAAAGAAATAGGTCAGAATCCTAATTCCTTATTAAAATGGATGGCTTATTACCACCTCTCTTTTTTTTGTTGTGCTTATAAATACCTTCCACTTTTTAAATTCAACCTGTTGGGTGTGAGTAGGAGTATTTGTTATGAGTAAGATACCTGCTTACAGACACTGTTTGTAAATAGTGTCACAGTCCATTTTAACATCTACTCACTGCTTATCCTCACTTGTCTAGGAATTGTTCTTGCAAGCCTTTCCCAAGCCTTATTTTTTATCATATGGCTTAACAGCTTAAAGGCAAATATTCTGGTTGGAATGATTCTTGTGGCTTTGGCACAGATGGAGCTTTCTGGGGCAGCTGCCCCTTCAGCTTCCAGGCTTGTTCAACTCTGAACTCTAAAGTCAATGCAGGAATTTTTGATACTGTGGGATGTGATGGAGACTGGGAAGGGAAAAGTGGTTCCATTCCTGAACTACATTAAAGTCAGATACAGTTTCAACTACATTTGGAAACTGCTGACAAAACAAAGCATAAAATAACATGGCTTGCAAGGGACCTTTAAAGTTCATCTATTCCCCCCCCCTGCCATGGGCAGGGACACCTTTCACTGAACCAGGCTGCTCCAAGTCCCATCCAACACTGCCATGAAGATTTCCAGGGATAGGGAAGCCACCACCTCTCCGGGCAACTCATGACAGCATTTTATCAGCCTTACTCTAATTTCCCTTTCCTTATTTCTGGTTTAAATCTGTTCTCTTTTAGCTCAAAACCTTTGTCCTATCAAACAGGCCCTGCTAAGTGTTTATGCCCAACCTTCTCGTGATCCCCTTTCAGGTACCGAAAAGGGCTCTAAGATATTCCTGGAGCCTTTTCTGCTCTGAGCTGAGCACCCCAGCTGTCTCAGCTTGTCCTTATAGAAGTGTTCCAGCCCTCTGCTCGTTTTTGTGACCTCCTGTGGACCAATATGTCCATGTCTTTCCCGTGCTGAGGACTCCAGAACTGGACACTTTATCATAGTAAAAACTGACTCATCAAAACCATGTTAATTGCTTTGGGATGTGAAAGAAGAGCAATATTTCTCTGTGAAATTCCAGCAAATTAATTTTCAAATTCAAGATAATTTGCTCTTAATCTATCTCTCAGTATCAAGTGACTGCGCTGTTCATTGGAAAGAACAAAGGCTTTGCTGAATTAAAAAAACTACTTCAGCTGCTTTATCAAAATTGTAAGTCATTTAAAACAAAGGCTGATCTAACACTAGTTTTTGGGGTTTTTTCTCTGACTTGCACAGATTAAGGAAAAGAATAGGAGATTCTTATTAACAACTGAAATAGATTTACTTTATCTTTGCCAAGTCCACTGTATCTGAGAGCGACTGTCCAAAAAATTTGCCATGACAGGTCTGTAGGAACAGTCACACAATCTCTTCTTCATTTTATTAAGATGACAGAAGACTTTATTTTATTAATCTTTGTACAATAATTTTCAAGCCTGTCCTAAGCACGGAGTTAACTCACCAGCTCCTTTTAAACCCATCCTACAATGTTTTCAAAATAAAAGCCTGCAGCACTGAAGTTATGGCCATCACTCTTTATATGACCAGTTTGTGAAAGAAGCTGTCTGATATCTTATCTTGCTTCCCCACGAAAAAAAACAACAAAAAAACACCCCTAAATTAGAAAAAAAAATCTATAAAATCTGTTCACAAAATAACAACAGAAGTATATTGTTATTTCCAAAAACCCAACACACGCAGGTGAGAAAAACATTCAAGAGACAGTATTGGCACTTTGAACAGGCTGTAAATAAAATCAGGTGGAAAATTAGATTGTCTTAACTAACAGAACTGCGAGATTTCAGTCCTTCAATGCAGAAGGCAAGAAAGCCTACCTGGTTTAAATGCAAAACTTGATTGATGTTTGAAAGATACTGAATTAATTCCTTTGACAGCAAGAAATTGTGATGGCACATTCAGAAAGGGTCTAAGTTCCTACCTGACTATAACAACGCAGCTCCAAGGACAAGTGCCAAGCAAAAAGACAGATTTGAACAAATTGGGGAAAAAAACCAACCTGCAGAGTTCTGTAGCTGTTTGTTTTGTGAAAAACTGATGCTTTCAATGCTGCAACTTAAAATTTACGGAATTATGTTCACAGGAGTGTGAAAGATGGTCCTTTCCAACCCAAACCATCCCATGATTTGATGACAGTGATGAAGTCATGTCCATCATAATCTAACCAGTGATTTTCAGGAACTCTTGAGGCCAGATCTCAATTTCATTTTTGACACAAGTGTACATGCAAATGACAAAGGATAATCAAGGCTTTAGGAGAAATTTTACACCTCCCAGCACAAAACTCCATGATCGGATACAAAGCAGACTTTGGCTGGTGCCTCTGACATAGCTCAGAAACACTGATCAAATTAGGCACAGCAGGGGAACAGGGAAAAGCAATATAAACCCCCAAACTGCAGGCACGAATAGATTTTATCCTATCTAGAAAACTCCTACTGAACCTCTCCTTTTTCAAAATGGATTATTTCTAGACTTCCCATTCAATTTCCCTCAGCATATCCAAAGCGAGGATCTTTCATCACCCCGAATATAATGATCTCATCAGAAGTTAAGCTTATTCAAAGTTGCTCACTTTAAGCTTTCTGCTTTGTTTTAAAGAGTCTTGAATCCTTTCTACTCTGCAGTCAGCAATAACATTTACATGAAAAGATAACCAGTCTCGTTCATACCATTACTTCAAGTAATTTCAAAGGTTTCTCTTCACAGAAGGGTTGTTTTCACTCATTTATTGCTTTTGGTGAAACGATTCTGGAGAGCCACCTTCCTTCTCTGCATATAAATGTCTATTTTCACTTTGCAGCCAGCCAGCCAACGGCCCACATAAAACTACATCATAAATTTGGAGATTTTCATAAGTAAATCTGGAATATCTTTTAGTGCTTAATTATCTTCAAAGCCCGACACAGGCTATTTAGTCATTACCTGCCATCTAATTTTAATTTCCAATTTGTTGCCCATAGGAACGTTTCTCACGGAATTTTTCCATTTGTTTCAGCAGATGGTTTTTCTACTTGTTCCTCATCCCCAGGTTCACAGGAGCACTGCACCACCCAAGAGACTGCTACACCACCACCTGCCCCACCTCAGTTATTCTAATCACTGCTAGATTTGTTTATTGATCAGATTAATTGTTGACAATACTTGTTAGGTGTATTTATCATCATTTTTTAAGTGTGGATTGACAGTAAGGAAAGGCAATGGACTTATAGATTTTTCATTCAGGCAATTTCCCGGTAAGAAAAGAAAATTTGGCCACCTCTGGGTTGTAAAAAGAAGTAAAGAAATTCTCTTTATAGTCAAAAGTTGTAGTAAAAATTTTATGCAATTACCTAACACAACTCGGAGAAGGCAATAATTCACACAAAGAGAAACTAATTACAATTAAATTTTCCTGGTTTAAGAGTACGACTAAAACATGAGCTAATTTTTATATTGCTGCATAAGAGATGGAGGGGGAGGATGCAAACCAAAAATACTCTGTTTCTTGGAGGTAAACATAATTCTATCGACCACCACAGCACAGCTGGGCCGATGATGGCAAAAATCAGCACCATTGCCTGCAGTCAGAGAATTTCACCTGGCACTCAGAGCGAGGTGGAAAGGGATTAATTAGCTGTGTAAGTACTCCAGAAGTATCTTCCACAGGCTTTATCCTGCTAGTGCATCCATCTCAACAATTAATTACATAGTTCCTATTTTCTTTCACATCTATCTCTTAACTCTGTGCATTAAACAAAATTTTTCCTAAAAGCCCAAGACTCCTGCCTCTCCAAAGTGACAAGGGATGAATTCTTCAGTAAGAGTCACTTCATCTTCTTTGATCACTTCAGATGCAAGGGTTTGTAGGTACATTAATAGAAATTTTATTAAAAGAAAGAGGAATTTAATATTATAAACAGTCAAATATGTGCTTTTATCTCTGGCTTTTAAGGCAGTGGTCTTAATATTTTAATAATTAGTCACATCAGTAGACTGAAAGCTGTCAAGGTCTACATCATACTTTAATTTGTGAAGCATAACACGGCAAGTTCTGCCAAAGTTTAGATTTGACTAAAAAGAACTTTTTACCTTTCCAAAGCCAAAGTTGCCTCTGAACCTGTCCACAAAGGGGTTTATCTGTATGCAACTGAACGTCACACCACCATTCCCATGTTATTTCAACTGTTTTTTCTTTAAACAAAGCGAACCCTAGTCAAAAAACTCTTAGAGCTTTAACGAAATTTAATGAAATAATAACGTTCTGCACATTTTCCACATTCTTTTTTTTGCAGTAACTCTCTCTATTGTTCACCCTTCCTTTGAAGGACAAAGCACGAGAACATTTTCTTGGCCACTTTTTCAATCAGTCCAGGCCAGCTCCAAAATCTCCTTGTACCTGCAGCTCCTGCTGCCTCGAGATAACATCAGAAACTCTTTTTCCACTGCAAAACCTGGCACTGGCAGTCCAGGAAAGCCACAATGCTCCTAGAAAATGCTGTCAGTGGAATGCGCTCATTGCTGCAAAATGAAGCTAAAATGCTATACATTTAATATTTTTTTGATTTTAATATATTAAACTGCTCCATAGCTCCAAACTAAGCAATTATGAATTCATTATCTAATTGAATGTATATACTGTGCCACCATTAGTGCCACAGGAAATGCATTTTCCTCTCCAGCTGTGCCTCTGAATCACAATATTGTTTAAAAAAGTGCCGTTTTCTTGTACAGCTTAAAGCCTGAAAATTTTTCTCTGCTCTGTGTATAAAATGGCCCCTTTCCCATGAAAAAAAGCACAGAGAAGGAACATAAAAAACCCAAAACTGTAGAGAACGATAGCATAAACTGCAGAAAAAATACATTAAATATACACTCATAGAAAGCTTGTACCAAAATAAACTCTGACTTTTCTGCACACTAAACCCGATTCCAAAAATTATTTTTATGTTTTTGTCTCATTAAAATATGAAATAAATGATTTGGGATTTTGTAGCAGCTTTCCTGTATATCAACTGAAAAAAATAAAACCACAAAATGCATAAGTTAATCTCCTATTTTTTACCACCTATTCCTGAGGTTGGTTTTTAAGTTGTAAAAACAAAGCTGGTCAGCAAGCAGCAATTGGTATTTTCAGGGGGGTTTTACGTCAGTTTGGAGCAGACTTAAGATTTACTCAAGAGTTCTTGTGATTATTATTTTAAGATTTCCTATTTTTAATGTATAAATATTTGTAAAAAACAATTCTTTGCGAAGATTCTTTTTGATATTCACAGAATATTTAAGGTTTCGTACGACATCAGACGCTAGCAAGCAGCGATTTTCCAAAGCTTCGGTCCGTCTTTTGCCCCAGGTGCATCCCTGTCAATTCCAGTCCCTCTCAGAAATGTCACTTGCTAGGACACGAACAGTCTGGATGCACGAGAGAAAACTGGGTTTAATGGTGAGTTATGCAGAAAGTCACAGGGAGCACAGGAACCGGGAGCAGGGAAGGGAAGACTCTGACATCAGCACGGAGTTCTCTCTTCTGTGGGCAGCAGGGATGGGAGCCTGGCTGGGCAGGAGCTGCTCCAGGGTCCTGCCACCCTCACAGAGCTTCCCCACAGCCTCCGGGTGCACTTCCAAACCTTCCAAACCTCGCAAAAGCCCCGTTTCGGGATGGACGCAAAGGAGGTGTGAGGTGCTTACACTGCAGCCGTCCCGATCAATCAGGACAGAGCTGATGGAACCAACAGCCACGGAGCGTTTCAAAGGAGAATCAGTCGTGTAAATAAGAGAGGCAAAGGGTGGGAGACAGAGATGAAACGACTTCACCAAAGCCACAGGCCAGACGACATTTAAATCAAGCTGAATCTGGCCTGAATCAAGCTGAATCAAGCTTTTTTGATCTCTGCACACAAGACTGATAGTGATATTCCATCTCTTGCTGAGCAAGTGATGTGAAATTAGATTTACAAAGGCTATTAAGCTACCAACATGTGCACAGTATGATTTTTCAAAGTGCCTTATAAGACTGGATAATATATCCTATTAAAATCAAAACACCTTTGAAAGCTCTTCGAAAACCCAGTTGTCATCTCAATATATCATTTTTCCCCACCATTACAGACTGTTTCACATCTGTAAAGACACAAAAACACAAGCGAAAATAATTTTATGCATCCTCACAACGGAAAGCCTCAAAGGATCTCTCAAATGGCTACAAAAAATGGAATTAAAATAACTTCTGAGGCGTACACCCTGTTAAGTATTATCTAGGAGTTGAAATGAGAATGCCCACTCCAAAAATAACCTCAGTGAGCAATCGAGAAGAACATCCCCCAAATTTGTGGAGCAACACAGCTCTTCAAGGAGCCACGTGTACTTCACACAGACCAAAAGTATTAAGGATGATCATGTAAATACTAATTAAAATCTTCCCATATCACAAGAGAACACATGTTGATCCCCTCAAAAAGGCAGGAGGGGTGGGGGAGAGAGAGAAGCTATCAGGATTCACCAGAGTAATCAAGTCTAATCACCACAAAAATATTAAAGAAATCAAAAAGAGACAAAGTAGGACTGAAATAAAGGATTAAGACATAAGCTGTGCCAGAATTTTTAGACTCTATGCCGCACCACAAAAACAGCAAAGACACTTAGAAAAGCTGAAAAATAGCTTTGCACTTTTAAATAGCTCCTGGCATTATTTGACACTGCTCACCATTCCGGCTGCTCAAAAATAACTCCACACGTGGAGGAAGTGGCAAGAGTTTAACAGATTTCAACTCGTGGAAGGATGCAAGAAGCAACAGGGTCAAAGAGAGCCTGTAGTTAATCAGACTAAAGAACTAAAATGCAAGATCTCAAATGCATCAGTGACAAGAAAACTGACTTCTTTAGGCATAAGAAATAAAGGTCAGTGCAAATGCCAGGTATATATCACACACACATATATCTGGCTTTGTTATTATTGCTTAAAATATCTGCTGCTGCAAATGAGTAGGAAAAGGTCTTAGAAGTCAAGGATCACTCAGGCTGATACCAGGCTGGAACAGAGGTAACAGATCAGGTCTCCCTATTTTTAAGTAACAAAACAAGCAATTAGAAGAGCACTGGTACAGAAGGCTTTACAGGCTGCACGGGGGGGCCTGCAGGTCCGTGCTGCCTTGCAGCCTGAGTGTCCAGCCCTGTCAGCACTCCTGGGGTGACAGCTCATCCTCTTTACCCTGTCAGTGTTCCAGTGGGCAGCTGCAGCCAGAACTCCTTCAAAGCCCATGAAAGAGGGAAATAAGAGTGCTCGGCATCTAAGTGTCAATGAAGAAAACACTTCGGAGACAAGTTTTTCCTGGTGGAGTTCCTGAAAAATTTGTTTTTCCTGTAGATAAAATTGCTCTGCTCTTCCAAATTTAAAATGATATCACGATATTTTATACACTACATTTGTCACAGCCTTGTAAGATGCAATTCTACAGCATTTCTAAACTTCACCTTTTTGAAGATTGATCTCCAGAAGCCAGAAAAAGAGAACTAGATGAGATTTATTTGTCTCTTCTTACAGCATCGAGATGACCATGCTGCAAATCCTAAGGGCCCTGTGTTACAAAACCCATTCACATTTCAGAGCTCTGAAACTGCCCTCACCAAGTATTTGCCATGAAGAACTGGAAGGTGGTACCAGGTGCCAGCCATGCCCCTTTCCCAGCACGTAGCACGTGATGATAAACTGTTAAATGTTCTGCTTGTGTATCTACAGTCCCTTTCTCATTTATTTACTTAATTAGATAGGATTTTATTTGTTTGTTTGTTTATTTATATTAGGCTGCTAAATCTCCTTGTAACTCCTTTCCCAAGCCCTGGCAGCCTCTCCTTTACTCGGTGCACCCACTTTACCAGCTGGAACCTGCGTGTTTGACCGCGTTGCTGCCACGGAGCGCCCCTCTCCTGCCTGCTCACATCCCTGTCTAGCAAACGTTTGGCACTTTGCTGCCTGTTTGCTGACACATTTCGATGCTGGTGATGAAAGGTGTGGGGAGCATCCTCTCCAGGACTCGCTCCCTGCCGTGTGTTTGGTTACACTCGCCAGTAAAAGTGAGTTCATCGATCTCCCCCGATAGCATCACAGCCTGGAAGGTGTTTTATTAAGAGAGTTGAATTTTGACATCTGCGTGGGTGAATATATCAAATATACCCCAGAAGTATTCGGAGGTAGTGCTTGGCTTTCCCTGCCCTCCTGCACGCCGTGCCCTCAGTAGCTGTGATGGTGTACAAGCACTGGAGGTAACAAAACTCTGCTTATCCTGCCCTGCCATCCCAAACTAGAGGAGTTTTTGCTGATCTTGTTTACAGTCAGCTTTATTGAATTTCACATTATGCCCAGTTCTTTTTTTTTTTTTCCCAAAAGGGTGTTTGTGGCAGATATTTTTGTTATTCAGACAGCTGATCTTCCTGCTAAGAGCAGCTAAACAGATCAGCACATCCCAGACCACACACTCTGAGCAGCTTCTCTGTTTCAGTCCAGCAGTGTTGTGGGTTTTTTCCTATTAGATCTATATTTCATTCATAGAAAAAAGAATGTATCTGAGCAGATTCCACATGATCATAGTAGAAAAATAGTTTGCAGACACGGAGGCAGTGGAAAGATATTCCAAGGGCAGCCTGATCCAAAATAAAATGTCATTTCAAATCACCTCTTCTCTCTCTCTTACCTGAGTCTTTGTCCCCATTAACATGTTGGACCATCTCTCTACATTAATTGTGAATAAAGGAAGATTTAGTCAATGAGTCTCCAATTAGGTGAATTAACACAGTAAAAGTCTTTTCCAAGTAGTCAAATAGATCTAGTGTAGTTCCTGAAGGATCAGCAAACATCTGCTGTGTAGTGACACATCAAAAGACAGAATTTATTTCATGTTCTTTTATTTTCCTTGCTTACATTTCACCCTGGAACTTTCCGAAATGCTTCGCTGGTCTTCAGCTCTCATGACAACATTACCTGGTAAAACTATTAATCTAAAGGTGTAATTTGCAGTTCTAGTATGCCTCACTGGATTTTTTTTTTTTTTTTTTTAAATATCTCAGTCAACCATAATTTACTTCATTGACCATGTTAGGAAGGCAACTCCTCAGTAAATTTTATGCTCCACCACCACTTTCCTTTAATTCTGAGATCTCACAAGGTTTTTAATAACACAAAAGCAATTCCTGTGCTGCACTTTCATAAAATCAGATCTCAAACCATATCCCCAGACTTCTGACTTACTGATTTGTCACTAACTTTCAGGACTTTATCTGTGCCTTATTTCCACAGCCATTTGGTTCCTGGAGACAAAGAAGACGTCTCTTTTTCTCTCCCTCATGCTTCTCCTAAACTCCAAATCATGACAACCTTATCTGAGCAATTTTCTGAATTCCAACTCTCACAATGTTAATTTTTGTCTTTTTTCACCCTTTTCTAGCCCTTTTACTACCCACAGATACCGACAGACGTGATTTTGATTCCAAAAGTGTGAACAAAACATTTTTTTGCAGGGATTACATTGTAGATGTCTACTTTTTCACTGCTTGCATCAAGCTGCATCAGTTGTATCAACTGGAAAAAAAAAATCCTATGTGAAATATTGTATCTGGAAAAGGGAGAATTGGAAAGTCAAAGTTATTGCAGCAAAAAGTAAAGCCTGGATATAGTCAGTCAAAAAATTAATTGAATGCTCATAGCACCAAGAATTGCAAGTGAAAAAAAACTTCCTGAATTACAGCAATCGTCAAGACCCTTTTTTGTGTACCCACAAACCAAATGATCATAAAAGGAGCAAATTCCAGAACTCACCCCAGCCAGTGCTGCAGGAATATTTGCTTCTCCTGTTGCAAAACCATAACTCAAAAACCCAAGAAAGGGATCTTTGGGACCCACAGAGATGCTCACTCAGTAGCAGGGGTCTATAAAAGGCATTATAGAAATAAAACTACGCCCTACTAAAAAGTCAGAGCCATTAAATAAAGGCAGCTCATTTCAAACAAAGAGTTCTACTGTGGGAAGACTGGAAAATCAAACATACAGTAGAAACAAATATGCAAAGCACGAGAAATCTTGCATCGTTTTGAGCTGTTAAAATCTACTGGGGCACAGCAATTTTTTAAAATTTGAAACGTCCTAGAACAGGAAGTCCTTGAAGAGACTTCTGAAGCTGATGCTCCAAAGCAGCACAGGGACTTCTTGCACAGACCAGACTATTCAGCCTTGGTGTATTTATTCCCAAAGTGGCATTGAACTCACGAGGTGATGGAAAATCATCCCATGGTATTTTACTCCATTACTCTCCACCTGAGGAGTGCATTCCCCTATGTCAATTAAGGGACTTAACATCCCAGTACAGGCCTTTTCTAAAAATAATAGGCCTATGTGGTAAAATCTGAAATTTTAAAGCAATAGGGAGCTATTTTAACAGCACAGTATGATTTGCTTTAAATGTATCTAATTACAGCTTGAAGTGTCACCATTTTTGCCAATGCGATTGCAACAGTCCCATTGAGTGCAGACAGTATCTTATTGCACAAATTCCTGCCCAAAAAGAGGAAAGCAAGATTTATTCACCAAACTGTGGTCAGTGACTAGGTCTAGTCCTGTCTCTATCCCATGGTTTCTGTCACCTTCTTGTTTTCAGGTTGACAGACACAGCAAACATAATGGCTGGACTTTACCTTTCAATGAAACAACAATTAGGGGCAAATTTCATAAAAGTTCCTCACTCAGCTCTGCTACATCACCAAAACCTGTTCTTCTCCTTCGGCTTGGCAAGGTGACTTCTCATCAATATATTGCTGGTTCAAACACAAGATAATTTCTTTTATTTGGAGTAACCTCTTCATAAATCTGTCACTATTAAGTAGCTTGCTGGCTCAATGCAGAACACACAGAGAAACTCGGTCCAATCGATCCCAAGAGTTTGATTTTGGAGCTGAAATCAGCAGCAATCCATCAACAACATGGACCCTATCACAAACAGTAAACTATTCTGGTTTTAATTGAGGTGTTTTGTAGAACTAAAGGTTTGCTATTATGGCACCAAGTAAATCCCCTGGCATGGGAATAACAAAAGGCACTTAAAGCCATGTTTGGAAGGGACGTGAATGATTCTGTGATTCTGTAAGGAAGGCAAAATCAGCTGCAAAAAAAAATAAAAAATATCCAACTTAAAATTATTAGGTCTACTTAGTGGCAGAAAGATCTCAAAATCTTTTCTCAAGCCTAGAGAAGGCCAAGAAGAATTATTTCAGAACCCCTGTGTTTGTTTCATTTTACGTCAAAGAAGGAAACGAGAACAAAACGAAACGCAGTAAAACCTCGAGTGGGCCGGTCATTTTCCTGGATGTTAAATGTTTTATTAACACGGTTGTGTCTCCCCTCCTTCCCCAGGCAGGGCTGCTGGCTCACACGGCTGTTCAGTAGGTGGCACTCTGCGTTCTCCTGCAAGCAGCTCCCACACCATCACATGGAGCAGCCGACACACAGAGGCTGCTCTGGGTTTACTCAACTGCCCTGATTTTACCACAGACACCACTTAGGAAGAATTGCTTTTTTTCAGGAGATAAATGAGCTTCATACCGAACAATTCAGAGACGCTGGAAGTTTTAACAGTGCAAAAATATGCTTGGAAGAAACGTTTTTTAAGTGATCAGACCTTCATCTCTCACCAAGAGGTCAAAAAATAAGCATGATATGGATTGTCTCTTCAGCAAGGAACAAAAATTGTACGGCAGGAACATTTTCCTGCAGAAAAAAAAAGACATTCAGAGAAGGATTCACTGAGTGCTCAGTAGAATGTTGGCAAAATACTCTTTAAAAATGTGTACTACTAAACACTACATTCATAGCTCATCAAATCCTGACGTGTTCTGGAATACGACAGCACCAAACTCTGTCACTTAACTGGATGTGACAGCAGGTAAATTATACCATGTAAGAGTTTAACAAAAATGAAGTTGTTTACTAAAAAAATCTTGATCCATACAGGATTTTCAATGTTATAAAAATGTTCTATCACTAATGAAACAACAGACAAGAAAAGTGACATTAAGTTTCTTTTTCTGCTTCATGTTCTGCTTTACCCAGCAGAAGATCATAGAGAGCAGAACAGAATAAATATATGGAAACATCTTTTTTTTTTTAAACCTTTTTCTCTGAACAGGTTCATTTTCAGAACCACATTTATCTCTTAGAATTACCCACCAAAGGCTGCAACTGAGCACATTTCAGCCTTTAGCTTTTGAGCCCAGCGTCGAGCAGCGGTGCTGACTGATCCCTTCAGTCACATGGCATTGCTGGAACTCTCTGACCTCCCTCATAAACATTTCTAGGGTGGAATATGTCATTTCCAGCTCAAAGCCTCATGGCAGCACGGGCTGGCGTGCTTATCCCATCCAACAGCATGACTGCTATTTTAATCCCTAAATATCCAAATTTATTAAAATCACACCGTAAGAAAACAGACGCACAAACAGCCACTGCTGCCATCCCAGCAAACCTGGTGCTTGCTGCACTAATATTGGTTTGACTTGCTGCTTCTTCAAGATTCACATCATGCAGCTAATTTTGGCTTTTTCTTGGTATTTAGGATTTGTATAAAATATTTATTCATTAATAGATGTAACTGGATGGTTTAACAGACAAAACCCAGTAACCTAGAGATGGGCAAACCTTGAAACCTACAGTGCAAAATCATATTTGCAGTTGCCAATAGCTGTGAACATCCAATTTTTACCCCAAAGTATTTATTGATGGAAGTGTCTTAAATCTTCAGTATTTCCTGGAAAAATGCAAACTGTTTCTCTGTGATCTTGCTTTTGTAACCTGATCACAGGAAATAAGATTAGTGACTAACACAGCACTTGGTCAGCCTGCAGGTTTGGAGCTGAGTATTTTTTAAAGTCCTTCCCACAGACAGAAACCTGGAATCAGGGTTCTTTTTTGCCATCACACAGCAAATATGGTTGGTTTAATTCTTGTCATAATGCAACCTTAGTTTGTAAAAGTTAACCTCTAAAGATCCAGAGGCCAACTAAAAATTGCATCAAAGGATGAAAAAACAGGTGAATTCTTCATTTACCAAGGTAATAATCTATATAATAGCCCAAGAAATTTTTCTGTAATGATCATTCAACCTTCATATCCCCTCTTTTTTGCCTGCCAATAAACTTCAATTTTCTGTTACCAGGGGAGGTTTCTGTGCATCCATGCTCCCTCCAGTAAATTTTACTCCAAATTTGTGTATTATTAATGGTAACATTTCTTAGACTTATTTCTTGCTCCTTCCACCAACAACCACCAAAGCTCATTTACTTTATGCAGGATGCAATTAGTAGGTATCGTATTTACTTGACAGCTTTCTCATTTTCTCAATTCTGTGTAATTTGACGGGGACTATTACAGATCTGTAACTAGTCTTTCAGAATGACTTTCACAAGGTTAGTTCACTTATTAATTGACCCTTGGTAATGGTAATTTAGGAAGCATATTAATCTCATCTGTCAGTTCCAACACATACTAGATGTATAAAATAATTTGTCTTTTGCAAGGAGCCTTGCAACAGAAATGAAGTGTCTAAATTTTTAATTAATATACATTTTCTTTCAACAAATGAGATTGGAGTGGAAAGAGACTTCTTTTCAGTGGTTTTCTTTATTCTGCTTTGGAACTCCCGTTTTTTCTTGTTGTGAAGATAAACACAATTTCACCAGTCAACAGAGCCTATGATCTAAATAATCTTCTACAAAGGACATTCTGGTATTTTAAACAGATTCCTGAAACTCAGAAATGTGCAAACAAAGCATTTGGCACTTCAACAGCGATGTCTTATTACATACACAGATTAAAGGTTTCTGGAATTAAGGAGATTTAATACACGAAGAACATTAAACAAAAGATTACTACTCAGAAATTGAAAAACTTCAACCAGTAGCAGGTGCTTGAAGTTGCTGTAATCTTATCAAATCTGGTTTTCTGATGCATCATAGCTTGAGCAGAGCCTGCAGCTTATGCCTAAGAAAGAAGCACTCAACATTCTTAATCCCAAGTAAGGGCCTTATGTAACTTGTCCCTCTTTATTCCTTTCATTAACTAAATTATGGGGACAGCGAACAGCGAGGGGGCTGCGTTAAGAACAAAAGAATATACAAGCGTGCCATCTGCACCTCGTGAAACACGGGGGAAATGCAGCTCCTCACCCCAAAGCTCCAGAGGGCACAAGCTCCCCCTGACGACCCTGCAGAATTCTCATTAAAGGCAGCACAGAAATCCTGTGGGCTGTGTGAGGTAAAAGCTGAGGCGGTCCTTCACCCCCGTTCTACCTCTTGTGTGCCCACAGGACAAAGAGATAAACCTTCTGAAAGGTGCCTGTGCAGAGAGCAGACCCTCGCACTGAAAGCTCTGGGGGCTGTGCTGACAGAACAGGCCAGCACTCCTGCATCCCCCTACGACCTCTGGCAGCCTCGGTTGTCTTTGCCTCGTGCTGGCAGCAGATTTCTGCTGTTCACATTCCGCAGCAACGCAAAATGCTACCAGTCCTCCAGGATGGAAAGCCTGGCCAGCAGCAGAGGTTTTACAGCCTTGCAAGATTAACCATGCAGAACAGAGGGACGCCCAGTGTTTGCAGTCACTGGGTCCACACCAGGCTCGCAGAGGGCCTCCAGGGAAAAGGAGAGTCTGGAGATTGCTGAGGGTGGGCACCTGCCCTGGGTGACCGTGTTCAGCCCCCAGGACCCAGGTGGGGGAACAAATGCCATGGGAATGCACCACACAGTGCTGGTGTTTTCTGCCATGGAAAGCTCCTGTGGATCAGGAATGGGGAGTAGATCTAGAGGAATCTGTATTATTCTCTCATGTTACTCCACATGGGACTGGTGCCCCAGTAATGGCCACTCTGTGTTACTTAGATTCATCTGCTTCCAAAGTGGAGTACCATATCCAAGACCAAAATGTTGCCGACCATATCGGCCAGTGCTCCCTTGCTTAAACTCCCACAAGTTCCAAATGCACTCAGGTCCGGCCAATAGTTCATTAAGGAGTCACTTTTCATTAAATGAAGCAAATATTGTAGAAGATATAAGCAATAATACTCTGATCTCTTGTTTACTGAAGCTTATCCCACTGCAATATTTAAGGTACTAACAACTTTGATCATTAAAAGCTAGAGACAGCCAGACCAAAACCATGACTTTAATATTACAAAATTTTACAGGCACAAGAATATCTATTTCCTCACAGCCAGCACGACAGATTTTGTTGGCAAGTATTTCAGATACTTTAAAAAAACCTACAACTATCCTATTTATTGGCTGTATCGCCGTAATGTCACCCCCACTGTTACAGTCTACAGCGTAAACAGGTATTCAAGCAATTCTTTAAAAAAACAAATTACTCACTAGACAGAATATAGTGTCTCTTTCAGAATCATTAGTGTCAATCATGTGAGTACAAGTCTTAAGTGCTGTTGAAATTCAAGCTACTTAAACAATTGATCATCATATGGAACCACTTCACCACTTCCTACAGCCCATGAGCAAACCCAGTGCTAAAAACTCAGCTCTGAAACGTCGTCTTTATTTTTAACAAAACAGTAAAAGCTGACAGCAAAAAACAATGCCTACTTCTTCACTCAGTTTCCTAATTTTTAACCTTCTAGGCTTAGAAAGGCTATGATTTTTTATGAAGATCAGAGACGTTAGAGAAAGGATACGGGCCCTGTATGTAGCTGTTAGAAGGTAGGGAAATCACACCAGACTGCAAAACTGGTAACAAAATTGGCTTTTGATTCCTAGAATTCAGTGGAATCATGCACTGATTTCTGCCAGCTGAACATTTGCATTTCATTTGAGGATCTGAATTTCAAATGATTCTGGAGACTTGCAAGTGTCAAAGAACTTCATAGAGACAGAAAGAGCGTTTCGCTCTGTCCCAGTGCAGGCTCCTGGCAGTGTGGGACATGGCAGCAAAGGCCAGAGGTGACCTGGGCCAGGTTTCATGCTTCATCACCCTCATGCCAGGACTGGCAAACCACACTGTAATCAGGAGCAGTCCTGTTGCTGAAAGAGCTATTGACGACTGGAGAATCCCAACTGATACTCACTGTTTCGAGCGGCAAGTGCAGAAGCTCATCATATTGTCAAATAAAATAAACCCTGAAAGCTTTCTTTTATAACTTCTCAGTCCCTAACTGCCATCCAGTACCTTCAACTGAGTTGCTGTAGCTCAATCAAGCAAAAAAATGAAAAATGGGCAAGTGGAAAGAAAGGAGGACTCGGACATTCAGTGAAATCATTTTCATGCAATGCAAGGTTTCTGACTAACAAACCCCGCATTTTACTGCTGGTTCATTTTTATACTCTGTTTTGCCTTATTTTCTGATGATCACTTGTCTTGTATATTTGACAGGAAACCTATATGCCCAAACAACTTTCTTGACTTCCTGTTAGGGGAGAGCAACACAAATATTCGCACACACGCATAAAAAGGACATAAACAGCAATACATTAAGTGTTTACTTTCTGCTTTGGATAAAGTATGACCCTTTTAATACCAGAAGAAAAATCTCTCTCTCGAAAACAGGCTGCTCTTGAAGCTCAGAAGAGATGAATGCCCCATTTAATACTTTTGAAAAGGCTGAATTACGGCACAGATGGTCATCACCTTAGCAGTTCTTGCGTAATTGTAGAAAAACTTCACGCGCGGTTTTGCAGAGCTAAGGGAATTTTAATGCATTTTATGGGACCCTTCAAGAATATGAAAGGAATCCATGCTTGTCAGCTAGTATGCATCTTTAATAAGAGAACAAACAATTATCCCCAGTGGTGTGGCCTGTGGTGTTAGGATTCAAGCAGCATGAGCACGGAGAGCCGGATGGGCCAACAGAAGATCCCCAGAGCCAAAGCCAGGGAGGGGGACCCGACACCTGCACTCTGCTCCTCCTCCCCTCTGATGATGAGCTCGAGGATGAAAGGTGAGCTCCTGGGCATGGCTTGCAGTTTGCTTTCACTCAAATGAGTCCAGATCATCACCTCCAACCCTACCGCACAATCTGAACCAAAACAGCCTCAGAGGAGGCAACTGGAGAATTCATTTCTAAAGCTCCCTCCCAATCTAAACTAAAAGCTAAAGAAGAGACACCTCAGGTCAGATCCACTGTCCCACCTGCTCAGCCACTCTGCAGCCCGTGCCCCTCAAAGTCTCGTGCAACTCATCACCAGCTGCACCTCCAAAATCTGCTCAGCCTGGATGGTGCCTGTTGCTGACCTTGCTTCGTCTCACGATGAGATGAGCCTGTGGTATGAAAGGTTTGCATCCTTCTGAACAGCAGCTTTGCAGGAAACCTCATACCTAAAGCTGTTTGTCCTTCATGAAGATGAAACCCGAATTGAAAACAGACCGTTATGTAGAGAGGGCTTAATTTATGCCTCCCTGTAAGAGCTGGAATGAAAGCAGCCCACAGAAGAATCTAAACACTGAGCTGTAGCTCTGAGCGAGTCGGAATTCAAGCTTTTAATGTTCATTTTGCCTTCCTGTTTTTCAAATTGTCCGGGAGAAAAGGATAATAATGGAACGATTTTTCATATAAGATGTGCATTATGAATAGCCATTAGCTGACAAAAAAATAGTGAGAGGAAAAGCAGGTAACACACCATGTAAATCTTTGATGAGAATGGAAGCTTCAGGAAGATGTAAAAGTCAGCGCAGAATACACTGAGATTAAATGGAATTCTCAATTATGCTGTTGGAAAATGAAGAGGGTATAAATGTGATTTGTCTGCAGCTGCAATCCTGTAGGCTGCTTGGTAATGGACACTGACAAATAAGCCTAAAATCAGTGAAATCTCTTCCACAGGTTGCGGGATAAAGCTGTGTCAAGGTACCAAGGTAATGAGGAGTTTAGGAGCAGTTTTCTCTATTATTGCCATAGGAATGCCATGCATATGTGCAGAGATTAAAAATGAATAGGACAGAGGGAGGAATAGCCAGGGAGAAGGGACAAATTTGTAAAACCCAACCATAAGTTTCTAATGAGCCAAACCAATTTTGTAAACTAAGCTTTAAAATGTAAATTGCCCTCATTCCTTTGGTAAGCTGTCAGCACAGAATTTAAAAACGTGAAAGACATCATTTTTAAAGACTGCTGACTAAAACCTCTGCTCCCTATTTTCACATTATTTCACCTTACTGCTCTTATAATTTCTATTATGGTAATAGTGGGAATAAATCAGGATCCTTACTGCAATGAGGAGCACGTAAACTAAACTATGTGGTTAGAGACAGGCCCTTCTCCAATATGCTCAAATCTAAACTTTAAAATACTCTTGTGACTACAAAAAAAGGCATAACAGTGCTTTTATTTCAAATTAAGATATAGTCTCTGGGCCTAACTTTGGAGTAATCGCTCAGAATCAACCTCTGCTGCACTGCATGGACACTGTACCATGAACTAAGCTGGGAAGAGTGAATTGTAAAGTTTTGATTGAATCAATTAAGTGCTGTGAAAAACTTCTGGATAGGTTTTCCTGACAGATCCCCACGCAGGTGTTTCCTCATCCCTGCAGGAAACACTGAAGGCAGTAAGAGAAACAGTCTTGGAGGTGATCAGTTACCGAGAGAGCTGAAGAGGAATCGGAGGTCCCATCACCCTACCACAGCTTCTGAGAGTCAAAGCTTGCACAACATTCAAAATCTCGTGATCACTTAAAAAAATCTGAGATTCCCTGATTTGGCACCATGAAAGCAAAACAGTAATTAAAGGATGGGAACAGACCAGCACAAGAAGACCCCACTCAGTTCTTCCCCTAAGTTAAGATCACTCTGGTGGTGTTCTCACTCTTTCTGTACTTTCTTTTCCCTTTGGCAGAGAGGTGTTGAAACAGCAAAACACACAGTGACATTGTCCTCCGTTTCATTAATAAAAATGGGACGGCTTCATTCATGTTGCATTTGAAGAAATAAACCAACAATTTTTCACCATGTTCTGGCCACTGTGTCCAGCGAATCTGAGTCTTTGCTCCCGTCACCTCTGCTCTTTTTTTCCTCTGACAATCTTGGTGAATTTCTGACCTATTCATGAGATTTTGCAAATTCAGAGAATTTGTTAAAGGTGATAATGGTAGCTAAACTGCAAATGTTGTGAGCCTTTCCAAAATTAAGAGAAATTAATAGCTGAGACAACAAACTGACAACTGCACTCACTGAAAGCAGTAAGGAATCTGGACTGCAGGACAGCCAGGATTTTACCGTGTGGGTGCCATCTGAAGGTGCTCTGTTTGCCATATTTTGCTTGTACCATATGGAATGCAAATATAAAAACTTCCCTCCTACTCCAGAGCACCCAGCCTTGACTACAGCCACAGCTCACATCTTCTCACAGACAGATGGCAAGGCTCCTAATATTTCATGGCACTGCCCTTCGCAGTTACAGGCTTTGCACAAACAAACAAAACACACATTAGACAGCACTTTGCATCTTGCAGTGAAATACATCGGGGGCAACATTTAGCACAAGTTTAGTACATGGAACAGAAGGGCAGAAAATAAGTATTAAAAAAAAAAAAAAGAATATACATCAGACACCGTCTCCTTTAATTCTTTGGGTTTTCAATAAAGAATGCCTTCGGTGAATGCACTTTTAACATTATAAATGTATCACTGAATGGTAATTACTGCTGTAATAACTATAATGTGTAATGCACTGCTTGTTAACATTCGGTAGTTGACCCTTTGATTGTTTAGTGTTCTCACTTCCCTGGGGTTATTTAATTACAAATGGATCCTGTTAGCTTGTATTAACCACCTTATCAAGTATTATTGTCCAATTAATGAAGAGCTATTATTTACAAAATATTAATAGATAGTATTTGAATTGAACTAGCTGACTATTTAAGGCATATATTTATGCTCAGCAAACTCAGCTCAAGCAAAGTCAAAGGTCTATCCAAGCAGTCACAAGTAACTGGACAGTGAAGGAGTAAATCACTGCCTGATTCTGATAACTTCTCCCTTTAAGATGACTTGAAAGACGTTAAATAATTTTCTGGTCAAAAATTGTTTTTCTGTATTTTAAAGATTTTGACATGAATTGAGGAAGTGAAACTCGAGGTGAAGAACCACATTCGCATCTCTTAGCATTAATCATCCATGGGTTCCTCTCTCAGCTAGGAGTCACATGTTTAGAATATAATCCAAAGATCACAAAAGCCAAGAGAAGTCTCCCTTTTTCCTTTTGTATTCTTTTTCTAAGCTATTTGCTTATCTAAACTCCATGAAAACATGGGAATACGCCTAGGGATGTGTTTTACTTGTTGTATAGCCTTGCCACAGGAACAAGCAGGGACAGAAACCATGGATCCTTCTGTTCCATAAAAAACCCAGTGGAAGGACATTTTATGTTATTTATATTTAATTTCCTGAAACCCTTTACATAGGCTTGGTATATACTGATATGAAATTAACACCACTGGTATCAAAAGACTATATTCAAACAGTAACAGAACAATTCAAAAAGAACAAAAATAATAAAATCTGGATCCAGGATGGAAATTTCTGCATGGGGAGAGCCATAAGACTGGGCTAGTTTTTCTTTTTCAGTGCTCTTTTTTCGCAACACTACCTTTCCCTTATTAGCCACAGAGCAAAAACAGAAGTCTATGAAAACACCCCTTGTCAGAATGTGCTCACATTTCTTTAAAGTTCTTTAGTATCAGCAGCACTCAAAGCTATTGTTCCAACGTGACACATAAGCACATTTTCCTTTCCGAGTGAACGAAAGTAGGTCTCTCTAAAACAAGCTGTGAGTAATTACTTCTCAAGGTTCTATTCATAAAACACATCTGTTTTATAGTCAGGTCACATTTATCCCACGTTTTTGTGTGCACTTCAAGTTGATTTAGTCTGTTCAAAGACAGGGAGAAGTTGGGGGTTTTTTTGCCTGTGTTTTCCAGGGGTGGGACGAGTGGTCCTTCACTCTCCCTAGTAAAAGTAACGAGAATTATTGAAGAAATTAGCCATCAGAAAGCCTTTGTTTCCCCTGTGAGCTCCCTGCTAATGGCAGCACTGTGGTTCACGAGCCCATACGTGTTGTGGCTCATCTCAGGATCGCCAGCTCCTGAGCTCTTGTTGCTAAGAAACAGCACTCAGTTATATTTGAAATATATATTATGAAAAGGTGCTGCTTTTCTTTGTGAAATAAACATGTTGCTACATTGACAGCCAGGGAAACAGGCTGAGGGGATGTATTGTTTCTTTCAGGGTTCCACAATACCAGCCACGTGCCCTGATTAAAGCATTTCAAACTGTGAAACGCCCATTTAGCTGATGGCATTGTGCTAAAACAGCTCAAAAGTGCATTGTACCAATTAAATTCAGCCTTTATTGTAAAAGATATTTGTTCCCATTGAGCTAGAACTTGAAACTCGGAGTCCTCATGGTGTGAGTAAACATGGAGTTGATACGTGTACGTGACATAAACACGTGTGTTCATCTCATTTCTGTGTCTGTGTGTGACCAGACACATCTCCATGATATTTTCCTCACTGGAGAAAATGATTTCAACAGGACTATGCTGTTGCTCCTAAAGACAAAGAATTTAAAGCTTCACACCTTCCTCTCCACTCATGCCTTTGCCCTTCATCAGTAAAGAAAATATGCAAAATAACTGCAGAAGACTATTAGAGGAAAAGGAGTTAAAGCAAAGTTTGTTAAAAGGCAACTTTTTTCTCCTATATATAAATAAGTAAATAATCTAATACAAAAATCCATAACATGTGCAAAGTGCTTCTCCTGACCTAAGGTTTTATGGTTATTTTGTATTTCCTGCTTTGATGAGATTATTCTTTGCCAGCCCATTAACCATAGTCATAAACAACAAAAATTAGGAAGATGCTATTAATCTTAAAAAGACACACAAGATGAATGTCTTTTTAACAATGCACTAAATTACCACTCTTTAAAAAACAATTGAGAATAAAGACTGCCACCTCTTCAGTCCCATTGAATCACTCTAAAAATTTTGCAAGAGTATTCATCTTACAGATTATTGAATCTCTTGTCCCTTTTATAACAAGATTTAGGACTTCAACAACCACAATTAACCATATCATGGCTGCTCCTGAGGCAACAGCATTCATAAAAGCCTTTTCCAATGGAAAGTTACTCAGCTCATTACCTCTAATTAATTAGGGTGAATTGCTGCCCTCATGAGCCAGTGATGATCTGGTAATTCAGAAGATATAACTGGAGATGCCAATAAGGTCTGTGGAAGAGTTGCACACCTTTAGTTGTTTAAATCAGAAACACCCACTGGCACTGCGTGATACAACATCTTCTGTGATCCTCTGTCTTCGAATAACGGGAGTTTGAACAGATTCATGGTCTGAAGAATGATAACAGTAGCAGAAAATTGAGCAAGAATGGGCTGGCATGAGCAAATTTTAAGAGAAATAACCAAATTTTTGATGCAGAGTCATTCCTGAGTTCTGATTCTGTTGTGCACTGACGACCTTTTAAGGAAGTCTCTTTAGTCACTCTTTATTTACCTTTGAACCAAATTCCCTTCCAGTGAAAGATATCCAGTGTGCAGCTTCCACAAAGGCTCAGCGTGTTAATGAGGTTACTTAATGAGCTTAAAACCGTTAGCTTTGGTCCAAAGGATCAGCCCGGCTGAGATGGATCTTAGCACTGGCACAGAATAAGTGATTTCATATCACAGTATGGTTTATTTTCAAGATGAAAAAGAAATATTATAGATTAAGACAGAAAGAGAGCTCCCCAGGACTTCCAAACAAGAGCACAACAGCAACAAAAAACCAAAAAAATCCCCAAGCTGAAAGAATAAGCTGATTACTGTCAAAGTCTATGTTCTTACAAGCTGCAAAGTTATAACCTGGGATTTCAGCAGTGGTCGAAGCGCTGGGATGTCAGTCTCCAACTGCCTCACAGGCTGCAGGCAAAACAAAAATGTGATGCCTCTGTTTGAGACTTGCCATTGCAGAGTTCCACTCCAAAGGTAAAACATGTATTTGCTGTTGTAGGTGATAAAAAAGCAAAACAGTGCAGAGACAATGCTCTCTTCTGTTGAAGATTTGGGAATTTTGAAACTTTTTGTTTGACTGATTAAAGCCAAAACTGAACTTCAATTCTATGAAAGACAGCTGAGACAAATTATCAAGGAAATTACTTAGATTGCTTTAGGACACAATAAAGAAGGAATTTTTTTGAAATTTGTAAGCAGGAGCTGAACTGGATCTTCATGGACTTGATCCTTATCTCCTGTATATCAACTGGACTGAGCTTAATTTAATCAACAACCTCTTGAATTTCCTGGACAGGATCATTTTTCAGACAGTGCATGTTAAAAGTCTAGGCTTTCATTTAAACTGTCATTAAGAAGGCACCAGTGCATCTTCTCTGGCCAGAGAATATCTTCTCTTTTAAGAATGTCTGATGTTCTGCAGACAATTCTGCCACACTGACATCGATTGCTTGCCACACACGAGCTTTGTGGGACAAAAATCCCAGTTCAATTTGTCTGGACACCTTCTATTAATGATATTACAGAGTTAATTCAGATTAAATTAAAAGTCAGGACACTCAGAAAACAACTACAGAAACTACCTCCTCCTTTGAAGAGGTAAATGCACTTCCATCTACCAATGACATTGAAATTCAGTTCCCCAAGGGTGGAAAACCGGGCCCTTAGAAAAGCTGTTGTTTTTTGTTTGTTTGGGTCTTTTTATTGTTGTTGTTCTGAGGGTTTTTTGAGGGAGTGGGGGTGTTGGGCACAGTAGAGGGTTGGGTCTTTTTTTAAATTTTTGTAAATATTTAACCAAAAGGAGAAAAGACTGTTCAGGTAATTTACTGCCTACTCCTACTTCACAGCTCCCTGAGGACAATTTATCTTAACCTGTTTGGATCAAAACTAAGGCTCTTTGATCCCGGAGAGTATTTCAATTTTTTTAATAAATTTGAACACACAGAAGTAGAAGACAGTAGAGTTCAGAAGAAAACCTATGCAAGGTTTGGCATGGCTACGTAAAACCAACATAACACATACTCTAGAAAATTCTTTCATCTCTCCTTAATTGCTTCTTCTTTGAGAAATACAGACACAAAAAAAGTAAGTTCAGTTCAAGGATTAATATTTGTATTACTAATATCTTATAAAGGACTTGGAATGGGTTGGACAAAAAAAAAAAACAACAATCCAAATCCATCTCAAAAAGACAATTTTGTTTCCATGCTGCTGTACATTTCTTCTGAGTGAGTAATAATAATATGCAAGACCGCAAGGAGAGGTTTGCTGTGGCTGAGGCTGCAACCGAATGGGAATTGAAAAAGCCAGCAAATAAGAGCAAAAAACCGATTTCCCAAGCCACAGGATCCTGCTGGTTGGCTGGCACAGCAGGAGCCGCTCTGTGTTACTGGGACCATTACTCTCTCTCATAGTCTGGGACATAAATGATCCATATGAGAGCTCACTGCCTTTCCACCCAATTAAAAAACAAGTTACTAAAACAGAGAAACAAAACCAAATCAAAGTCCAAATTAAACATGCCCATTTTTTTTCTGTTACATTCTCTGAAAAAGGAAGGTAGAGCCAGTGGAGCTGAAAAGCCTCAGGTCTGCACAGAGTCCCAAAATGTGGCAAAACGGAAACTTTTGGTGCTTGGAGGAAGCAGATGGCAAAACATGGGAACTTCTTAGCAACCTCCTCTTCTACCACCCTGCTCCATCAGATGGGAGCCAAGAAATTGCCTCATTCTCTTGAAGTTCACTGGAGATCTTCCCATACGGGATTTATTGGCAGCTTGGGTATTACTCCAAGCTTGTTGTGAACCACCTGGTTTAATCTTAACATCAAAGAGCTGCGGATTTAATTTATGAAACTTTTTAAAGTTTTTCCGAGCCCGTAGCAGCTAAGTATATTTCACATCCCATCTGCTTTCATTCTTGTTTCCTCCTCACAAGAAACTATTCTGGTAACAATCACACTTGGGCAGAAGTTAAAGCCAGAAAATGCAATAAATGAATATTCTGAAAAATACAGAAATGAGGAGCATGTTCATGTCTATTTCACTGCAAAAGAGAATTACACTCAAAAATTTTTTTTCTGAGAAAAGTTATTATAAATTTTTTTCCATAGCCATGAGAAATATAAGTTTCAAGTAGTTTTGAGAGTGAGAGGAGAAGAAAAGAGGAAAAATAAGTACCTGTTAATACAGTAGAATTCTACTGCAAGGATTATCAAGTATTTCCACTTTTTCATCAATAAAAGCACAATGGCTTAGTTCACAGTGTTATATTTTTTGGTGGTCCATTACTGCTTATTTTTGACAGCTACTTCCATTCATAGTGTACAGAGTCACGTTAATAGTCTCCAATGTTGCAATGACCATTAAAGTACCAAGCATTTTCCTTTCTCTAACGAGACATATTCTATTTCCAACAGGACTCAAAGGCTCTGAATGCCTTCCTTCCTAGTCAGACTCCTTGATATTTTCCTGAAAATGGCTTGTTAAAGGGACGATTTTTCTGTAATGACTTAGTATTTAAGTCAAAGATGAACTAAATTTTGGAGTAGAAAAAGAAATTCTAGAGCGTGCACCCTATTGCCTTAGCACAAAATTAGATCAGCCCTTTGTGCCTTTAATATCTTAGGTATTTACCCCCTGTCAGGTACACAAACAAAAGCATTAATAATTATTTTTTCCCTGAAAAAACAGATATTAGCTTGTGCAGTATAACCTGCCTCAGTAGCAGCTCAAATCTGCAGACTTCAAAGCACCACCAGAATTCCTCTATCATCACTCTCATTTTCCCCAGGTCTCTCGCAAGCTTCACTTCAGCACTTTCTCGTGTGTCCCACCACTGCTGCTCCTAATGCAAGATATCTGCAGCATTAATTTTACTGCCACTGACAGAAATTCCTTTTATTAGATGTACCTATGACCTAGTAACACACCTTTCTTTAAATAAAGAGACCCAGACCAGCTGGTTGTGATAAATTAAACAAAAAGGTTTGAATACAAATCTACTGCCCACCCACTCTGTCCAGGTTTGGTCCTCGGGAAGGACCTCACTGTGCTTTTTGAACTATGACAGTGTTTTCACTTTAGTCTTTACTCATTTCTCTGGGTCAGTTTTTAATGCTAAGCAAGAAAAAGACATTTCAGCTTTAGGAAAATCAGCAAATATATTCGGTTTGTTTTTTTTTTTCCCCCCCCTGTTGCTTATTTAAAATTATTGCCCTCCTGTGTGATAGTGTCCAAAGAAACAGGAGTATATCTCACAGGTATTTTCTGAAAATTAAAATTCCTAATTATTTTCTACAGAGATAGCCGTTTACTTTAGCAAAAAGATTAATAAAGAATATTTCAGAAGAAAAAAATCTGTTAGGCAGCTCCAGAGCCAAATTTCCTCTTTTTGGGATAAGGTGGCTCTGCTGTTAGTGAAACACTCTGCCTTTTGCAGCCTATTGAGCTTTGCAGAATAAAGGGCTGAGGAAAGTGCTGGCCCACAGGAGAAAATCAGTAATTTTACTACATCACTTTCTCTACATAAGGAGCCACTTCAAACACAGCATTATTTGTTCATCAATATATTTAGAACACCTTTCACCTGTCTTGTTTGGACCAGGGTTGTACATGGAGCCCCAGCTCTTGGAAAGAAGCATTTCACATTGTTGCATTTGTTATATTTGGACAGCTCCAAACCAGCACATGAAGGAAAACCAAGTGAAGAAACCAAGAAAATCAACCTGGTGTTGGGCTGATTGACACGAGGATGGTTGGGCTGCCTAAAGTGACAGAAACCTGGGAAAATGCAATGGCTGTTTCTGAACTGGCAGCAAGACATCCAGGAGGACACGTCAAGCAGAAAGGTTTTGATATAAAACTTCATCAAGGGAGAGCTCAGGATAGAGATGGAGCTGTCAGTGGATAAATAATTGGAATATATATAATATCATGTAAACAGGAGCAAACAAAGGATGCAGAGAAAGAAGAAAGCAAAGAGAGCCCAGGGAAAATCCCACAGACAGGAGAGTCATTTGAGATGCTCACAGAACAGCCAGAGACTGGACACAGTCAGAAAAAGATGGATTCACAAAATATGAGGAAAATGAGGTTTCCTTACCTAAACTGTGATGGGCAATGCCAGAAATACCATCATTCTCTTAAGCTGAACTAGAATTTACTTCCCCATTTTCACCAGCACTCTCTCCCCTTTCCTTAGCAAGGTGGGTAGAAACATCACGTGTGGCATTTATATCGTGATATAATGAACCAACCTAAACTTTGTCAAGCCTTTTAAAACAAGCACATTTCTTCAGGCCTCCTCAGAAAATAACTTTCAGTCGTGTCAAAACAATTCCAGCCCGTTTCCACAGTGCCGATACGAGGCACAGTAATTGAAAGCACCACTTCAACAACAATAATAAGGATATGAAACATGTACCCATAGTTTATAATAACACGATGTGCTCTATACCATTAACTTTTAATTAACTCCAATTTCGCCACAATTAAACTCAATTAGAGCAGAATGTCTGACATTGCAATTAGCTGTATATAAACACCCCAGTTGGTGTCACATTGAATTAATGTCTCCTGGTGGTGGCCTCTCTTTCCAAGGATAATGGATTTACCACCATCAGGCTGTTAATTGGACCTGGCACCTCGTGTGTTGTGCGTGTCTCAGACATAACACCAGATCTTTGCTTCCTGGGCAGCTGTGCTTGTCACAGCTACACACATTCCAAACTCAACCAGCCAAGTTCTTCACTGCACTGTACATTCCGTAATCATCCTCGTACAGGAGAGCTCTTAAAATATCGTGCATGCCGTCTTTTAAATTCCGAATTTTACGTTCTGTTTTGTCTTCAATTGCCTGTCAACAATGAAAATTGTTAGACATCTAAAAAATGTCATCGCATGGAGAAAAAGAAATCACATAGCAAGCACTGTGTTTAATGGAATAAACTGTTGCTTTTTAGCAGAGTTTAGTTTGAATCATTTGTTTTTTCTGTCCTTTTGCTTGTTAGAAGTTCATGAACAGTCCTGAAATTATTGTGGTTTGGCCTAATCCATCCCAGTCCCAACGGGAAGCAGTTAGACAACAACTAGTCTTGGTTTAATTTTGGATGCTGATGCAATTATGCAGCTCCAAAGACAGATACTAAGACACCACCACTCATCAGTTCATTGCCACCTCACCACTGCTGAGCCACGTGTGTGACACCACTCCTCATTACTCACAGAGCAAACCAACATTTACTACTACTAAAAGCACTGGTACCCTGAGTTAAGCAGCAAATCTGTGAGATTGAGGGTGGCAGCATAAGGAAAGAAAGAAACCTGATCCTAACACCTTTAGGAAAATGGTTATTTAAATCCTCTGGATTCCCTAACAACCGTTAGAAAAAAGTTACAACCAAATCTGACTCAGCAGACAGGTGAAACTCAAACGCTGGCTTCACAAGGAAAAATGAACATTTAGTTCCCTGCATATTTAACCCTAAAAAATCTGTAGAAAAAAAATGACACAAAGTCTTAAAAATCTACCACATCTTTTAAAGAGCTAAAACTTGTTCCAAGAGATCCTTAGTATCTAACACTAAGTGAAACCAATGGGCAGGAGAGTTACAGAAATGCTGAGTTTGTTGTTTGTGGTTTTTTTTTTAATTATAGATTTCATCTCCCAATTCTGTCAAACCTCTGCTTCTTTTCCTACTGTCCTAATGCCTCCATTTATTTTCTGTTCAGAATAAAGCAAAGAGCTTGTGCAGAAGCTGGTAAATTCTCTATGCTACTCACACATGGCAAGTTTTGTGCTATGAAAAGGAAAACATTCTCATTAATAAGTAGCTTTAATAAGTCTAGCTTAAAATGATGCTTCTAAACTTCATACATATGTCCTGGTGTTCTCTGTGAACAGATAAAAGAGAATTGACCCGGTGGAAATGACTTTCCGTAATTACATGCTTCTCCAAAGTTTGGGGATTTAGAGCAGAATGCATAATTGGTTCAAATCACACCTTTTACAGTGGCCATAAAATACTGTAATTTATGGTGGTGAATAGCAAAAATTAAACCCGAGTAGGTCCTAGCAGCACATTTGCTTCTCACTTAAGCAAGATGATAATATCAGCAGGAGCACGGGACAATCTCACAGCCAGACTGAGAAAGTTGGATGATGGAGATGGAATAAATGACGAAGATACGTTCAGAAAGACTTTTTCTTTTTTCCCCAGGGGGTGGTCAGGCACTGAACAGGCTCCCAAGGGCAGTGGGGAGAGAGGGAGGGAGGGAGGGAGGAAAGGAAGGGAGGAAGGGGGGAAGGAAGGAGGGAAGGAAGGAAGGAAGGAAGGAAGGAAGGAAGGAAGGAAGGAATAATCCCTGTTATCAGGGAAGCTTCTGGCTCAGACCCAAATGCAAAGGCTCATGCCTGAGGTATATCCTGAGTCTGTTACAGCAAAGCATGTATCAATAACCTGTAAACACTAACTGCAATTTAATATACAATGCCCATATTGTCATTTTAAATACTTTGAGCTGAATCTATTGGAAGAAAAACTGTGATATGCTACTGATGGCATTTGTTGGTTATTATGTTCCCTGAATCACGTCTTCAGTATTTTCAAAAATCAATGGAATTTCCTCTTGAAGCTGAATAACTGAAAAAAAAAATTACATGTTTTTTGTTTAGTAATTGCTAATAATCTAAGAGATTGATTTACAAACAGGAAAAAAAAAAAGAAAAGGTTATTGAAAACAGTTTTTATTCATAATACAAACCTGGTCAAAAGCCTGTAGTCTGACTGCTACACTTTGACCAAATGACTTGAAGCCTAAGAGATACAATTTTGCCTTTTATTGCAATTTTAATTCAGAATTCAACTAATCAATTCACTAATCTCACTGACAAGAATTTAGGAGACAACTTGCCTTCCATATATCAGCCTGGGTAGATGAGCCAAGAAGTGACATGGGAAATTATTTACACTCTTGCATCTGCAAGTTCAAAGCACGTGGCAGAGGCAGTGAGCACAGCATTGATCAAAGCTCCCAGGAAAGAAATGAAATTAAATGCGCATCCTCAAACACCTGCATGCCTTTAAAGCGAACCTCTAATAAATCCGTTGCACTTAGCAGTCGCAAACAGGCTGAACGGCAGCTGGAGATCGGTATCGTTGGATGACTCAGGACCCGAAAATTAATTGTGACTGTTAATTTGGCAATCTGGAACCCGGCAGAATGCAGGGGGTCTCTCAAACTGAGGCACTGTTGAGCTGTTAAAGGGCACAAATGAGTCAGAGTGTCCCAGTTCTGCAAATGAGTTAGAGTGTCCCGGTTCTGCAGTGCCACGTCTGAGTCTCGCCAAGCCGGGGGACAAGGGAGTGACGTGGCTGGAGAGCCAGGTCCTCGAAGGCTGTAAACATCACAGGCTGTGCTTTCATTTGCTGCCTTTGTGGACAGCACATCCGTGATCCCTTCAGGCCCTTGTCCTTGGATATTCAGCACAAACGTGTGCATCCCAAGATTCGAATGTAGGAACACTTTAGGCCCAGCAAGTGCCAAAATTGCTGGTTTTCCTCCAAGCCTCTGTTGGAAGTTCTAGATTTTTGACTGGACAAAGACTGCAACCTCCTCTAGGGGAAAAGCTCCAGTTTCTGGGAATGTCTTCACACCTGAGAACCCCTGAGGAACCTCAGGCCCTCCCTGACAACATCACACCAATCCCAGGGAAACTGGAAGTTCATATGAACTGGGAAAGAGAGTGAGGCATTCTGCCACAGCAAATGTCCTCTTTAGAGGGGGAAATATAAAATACGATAAAGCTTTGTAGCATTTGGGCAATATATGGTATTTTTAGAACAATTTCTTTACCTCTTTTTTGTCCTCTCCTCTATGTTTCCTTAGCAGCAAGGAATAAAAAATGGAAGTTTTTTACAGGTTGTTTCAAACAACAAGAAAAATTGGTCGTTTAAAACTGTCATGATTTTCCTCCCTCTTAGTAATTTCTAAATAGTAAATCATTATCGTGTTATTTAACTCTATTAAATCTTCTAAATCTAACAGAAATGTAGCTGTAGTACATTGCTTTATTTGTTTCCTTCCACAAATAAAATCTGTACTCTGTATACGAACATGGATCACCTGTGTTTTATGGATGCATAATACACTTAAAAAATATATATAATAACGGAGCCTTAAATAGATAATAGGTATTTTCATTTCCTTACATTCAGATATCTGAATTGCCAGTGTGTAAAATAAACATTAAGAATAATGTCAAGATCAGAGGTTGTGGAGAATTCTGCAAATATGAACCGTCTCTGGTTTGCAAATTTAAGCTGGAAATGCAACTGCAGAGCAGGGTACAGCGTATCACACTTGTTAGTGACAAAGCTAGAAGAAATAATTTGTATTTCTCCAAGCCTTCCATGCACAGAACCATTTCAGATGGAGGATTTCTGGCTCCACACCACCTTCTCCAATATTTCCCCCTGCTTTCCCACTTAGAAGCCTTCTGGATTGTTTGATGTTCTTCCATGTTTTAGTGTTGGACTTGAGGAGAGTTTGAAGCAGAGCATTTCCCAGCCCTGGCAGACAAACAAGTTTGGACAAAATGTTTTGAAGATTACAAAAGTCAGAGGAAAAAAATGTTCCAATGGGGTAACCTGGAGGGGTCAGGATTCCAGTGACTGTCCTTGCAAGCTTCCAGTCTCACACCTGACAAGAGGTTTTGCCAGCAGCTGCTGGGACCTGTTCTATTCTCTACAGAAAAATTGCAAAACCCCTCAAAATGCAAAGATCCATCACATGGGTCTAAACATATGGTGTTTTACATGAACTCATATCAGCAAATTAGCTCCTGAAGATTCATAAACTAAAGTCATGTCTCTTGTTAATGAGCTACTAGAAGAGGAAAAATAAACCAAGACACTTACATAAATGTAGCTTAATCTTAGGGAATTTGTCTAATTAGGAAATAATTAGTTATGACCTGAGTAAACCAGGATAAATATGGGAAGACTTTTATCATTTACATGCTGGCAAAATCATGCCAAAGTAAAATATCCGTAATGTTAGAAGTCTTTTCATGCAGTGCTCTCTAAATATTTATAACTTTAGTTCCCTCAGCCTCTCTCACTCCTTTGCTCTTAGGCAGTGAAATAGATCTAAAGAAAGAAAAATGTGAACATGGAAGAATCATTTGTTTCCGTGAATGTTTCCACCACAACCAAGTAATAAAGGAAAAAAGAGGAATTCTCACTGCTCTGCTTGCAGTGTGCAGCGTTGCAAGCTTACATTTTTATGAGTTTCATCACAGTTAGTGGTTTTTCTGAACTTCCACCTATCGAGTACTGTCCTATTTTCATTTTAAAGAATTAAATATCTAACTGCCAAAAAGAATTCCAGAGTTCAGATGTTGTGGATCAAAAAATCCCCCTCAGAAGCCAGGTTGAAAGGATATACATAAGGTTTATGACATCATACATTTGTGTTTGTGCACTGACATATATTTCGGACACATTTGGAGGTATTTAATCAAAGTATAGCAAAAAAAGCAACCTGAAAACACACATGTGCAGAAGAGTGATGTGCAGCTGTATTTTTTTTTAATGGACTAGTCTAAAAATTAATCTCTTATTGCTTGCTTGGTAAATGTATCGGTCAGAACTATATTTAAAAAGTCATTTTATTTCTTGTAAAATAAAGAAATCACCTGTTGACCTGTGATGCCACAGGAAAAGGGATTCTACTTCTGCTCCTGCAGAATTTGTGAGCTCAGTCTCAGCTGCAGGGCCCAGAGGTGCTGTGGCTGCCCCAAGGCACAGAGCTCCAGCTAATTTCCAGCATCGTGGTGAGGTGACAGAGAGACAGCTGATATATTCTGAGCTGTGGGAGAGACAACCCACAAAGGGTTCTAATCTCATTTCCGCAGGTCAAAATATCAAACGTTGCTGTCACCCACCCACAGGTGGTCATCTGCCTCCCCCGTGGGCTGGGATACAGATCACTCCCTGCAGTGGACTTAAAACAGAGCAGCCAAAAACTCTGAAGGTCACCTGGCCAGGTGAATCCTGGACTTCAGTCTTGCCTTTTTTCTAAATTTCTCTTTCCAGCACACAGTAATTTTTGTATTATTTCAATAATGGAGACCCCAGGGTCTATAGTGCTACTTTTCCTCAAAGTGTCTTACAGACATGTTAAAAATACACAGCAATGAACAGGCCGTGTTTGGGGTCCTATGAAACTGCTGCATTACATAAGGGCTCCTAAAGCTTGGTGTAAAAAAACAACAGATACCAAAAGATTGGATTTTGAAGATAACTGCACATTCAACTGGACAATGATATTTAAATTATGAGATCTGTTGTAACCTACTTGCTTCTGATGGTGTTACAGTAACTCACAGAGTCCCCAAACTGAATGCTTGAAGTGTCCCTATTTCTTAATTCTATACAAATTCTTTTCACACATTTTGCAAAAATATTGTATTAATTAAAATTTACCTCTGCATTAAAATTAAAAATATGTTCAGTGCTTTTGCTCCAAACACATGCAGATACAGCTTTAGAATTATGGCTCATTATCCTACAATAATTTTACAGAGATCAAGTATTAAACTCACAGTTCTGGAGCCACAGAACTAATTATTATATCAGGTGTTCTACGCTACAGCTCACTTTTGAGCAGACCACAATTCCAGGGCTGACAGAACAAGGTATTAGAATCACTTTAATAAACTAAATGCTGGCAATTTCCAGATAATCATACACTTCTTCAATTAATATCCATACGTTGACGGGAGAGATATACAGAGTGAAAGGCATTAACATTGGAATGAAGCTCAATTTTCCACTGAAATTTTCTCAGCATCAGATATTTACAGCCTGGGCTATTTCACAAAAATTGCAGCAATAGCAGAGTCCTGTAGTAAGCAATGAAAAGCCAAAGGTTTCCAGAACACAGGCTTCCAAAGGGATTTATTCATGGGCACAGCTGATTGGGATGGATAAAGCAGCACAGCTTTTGCAAAGACAGTGGAAAGGTTCTGTGCAATAACCAAACAAATTTATGCTCAGATGATGGTTGTGTGTTCCCCTCATAGCGTTATTTATAAAGAACAGGAAACAGGTCAGTGTCTGAGCAAGGAAATGCAGAGAGTGTGGGAAAAGTGGAAGTGAGAGACATAAAACATCAAGAAAGACAGGGGGAGCAAAATGTTGTGGAATGAAGATAAAAGTGCAAGGGAAAGAGTTGCAAGAAGGTGAAAAATGAAAAGAAGATGGCAGGAGAGGATAAGACAGGTAATAAGGTTTTCTTCAGGTCCATAAAGAACAAGGGGTCAGAAAGGAGGCAGCAGCTCCTCTAGCTGTAGAAATGGAATTGTTGACAAAAATATAATGAATTCATTGCTTCAGTTCTTAAAAAAATAAAAAAGAAAAAGAAAAAATAAAGTTATTACAGACCACACCTCTCTTGTTTAGAAACAGAAGCTATAGACAGTCATGGGCCCACATTTCCAGGTTCAGGACATAGCCATAGAAATCAAGGTCTTTCCAGCAATTAGGACAGTGAGATTCTGAATTTTGGATAAATATATAAATAAGACAGAATACAGAGGTTTGAGCAGCCAAACCTCAAAAGATGTCTGTATTACATTCTGAATGTTACTGATGGATGATAAAAAGCTTATTATTAAATTAGTAAGTAAGGCCAGACCTTTGAAACTTTGTCTTGAGCCACAGGACAGGTGCTCTGTGTCAAAATTCCCACTGCAGCAAAATTCCCATTTTGCACTCTCTAGCAAAGGATTAGGGAGCTCAGAACTTGTGCACTTTTCCAGAAAAGCAAACCAACAAAAATTTACACCTAATAAGAGATGAAAAAAGACCCTTCTTGCCATTCATACAGACAAGATTAATAGTTTCTGTTTAACCTGTGGTTGGTTGTGTGTCAGGCTGGCTCCAGAAAGGTTTATGAGCAGGTAAAGATTCCCTACCCAAGTTGTTTGACTGGCACCAACCAGAAAAAAAGAGATGTTCCCATCTTTCCCCTGAACTGCTAAGATTCCTCCCTTTCCTGCTGGGGAACACGAGTTCTGAGGAAAAGGCTAAATGCCTTCCTGGATATTGGTATTGCACCCAGAACAGCGAGGCCTCAGCAAGGTATTTTGAGGGTTATTATAATACAAGCAGGGAAAAGAAACAAACAAACCCGTCATGCTAAAGAGCAGAGAAGCATCATGATGACTCTTAAACGCCTTAAAATGCAATTAATATATAATAAAAAAAGTGGTTTCACAGACAATTAACGTATTATGACAAAAAGTGCTATTAGTCTCCTCGTGTTTTACTGAATACATCATTATTCTTTCTGGGAGTGTTCAATTGGAAAATAATTTAAAAAAAAACCAAACCAACAAAACAACAGACAAAAAACCTACAAAACTAAACAACCATGCAAACAAATTTTATGTCATTTGTTACTGTCTCAATAAACTCACATTTTCCCATAGTTCCTACTGTTCTACGTTTCCACTCTCCCACTCCTCAACAAGAAAACACTCATTTTGCCTGGTGTTTGGAGGGTGTGTGTTATTTTTAGGCTGGAAATCCAAGCCCGCTGCCTCGACAGTTACAGGTTACAAACAAAGCTTTGCTGATTTGTCCCTTTTACACCACTTCCCTCTACTCCTGCTGCAAATGACACGCCGGAGCTGTTGAACAGCAGGGATGGCAAAGCCGCCCGAGCAGGCAGAGCTCAGAACATTTCAAATGCCCTCCAAAAGAACCAACTGTTGACTTTTGCAGGCTTTTCCCAGAAATAAAATGAGGATGTTACCGCCTTCTGAAAGGAATCACAGTACCCTGCTGACATCTCATAACATTAGGAGGTATGGATTTACATGCAGTATTTATTGAACGGACTATTGCCAGTAAAAATGAACAAGATATGGTAAATTAGAGAGTTTATATAGAATATTTTGTTCCCCCGAGATAAAATAGGAGAATATACATAACAATAACATGAATTTTAGCTTCACTTCTTGTCAGATTTTCTCTTTATCTCATAAGCCAACCTTGGGAGAGAATTATTTCCAGCAGCTGGAAATCCCATTTCTATCCCAGCTGTGCAAGCATTTCTTTAAATCATAGTTTTAAGAAATGTGACTCCACTTAAAATTTATATGCTCGAACATTTGATTTATGCCCACAGTTATGGTGCTCACCTTGGCTTTGACCTTGGCAAACAATCAATGCCAGAAAGTTCCCTGTGAATTCAGGAGCCTGCCCACATGGATCTCACCGAAGGACCCAGGCCTTTGCTTCTGCTGGGTTTGTTTCTGCCTCCAGGATTTTTGTTTTGAAGAGTCCTCTCTGAATTCACCTGGTGCCCCAACCTGTGAGCACCTTAATGAATATATGTGTAAACACAGCAAGGAAAAAACCCCAACATATATCTCCTTCACTCCCTACATACAACGAGCAACTCCAGCTGCAGAGATCTTTTTCACTGCCAGAATTTTCAGCTGTATTTCAGTTGATCTGACTGCACCTCATGTATATAAATAATTTTCCATCTGATTAATAATTATATTTTATACCTCCACAAGAACTCTTTTCTTTTTACCAGTACAATTTTTTTCATTTCCCCTTGCTAAATAGTCAGGATTCCTCCCTGAAACTTTGAACTCTGTCATTACTCTATAATTTTTTGATCTAACAGATGCAATTTGAAATCACCAGTATTTTAACAGGCTTGCTCTGTGTATTAATGATTCTTTAATTGAATCAAGCACATTTTACTGAAATCCACATCTCTACAAGACAAAACCCTTCTTGCCATGAAAGATTGAGTGCCTTCTTCTTTCTGGGGATATTAGTAGGAGATAACTGGGGTCTGACATTCCACGTCAGCTGGTTTCAGCTCAAAACAGAGCAGATCAGTTACACTCCAGGCAAATCTGCTGGTGCAGATAACCAGGATTAAAATACATTTTAGACCAGTCTCGAAGTTAGAAGCAAACTCGTGATTTTCCTTGTGAAGGAGCAGCACGTTTCTGCGTGCTGTCCATAGATCTCCAGCCAGCATCAACAGAGATTCAGTACCAGGGGATGATAAATCATTCTAAAAAGGATGTGGCTGCACTAAAATGGACTTACACAGATGACGAATTCCTTCTCCTGCACGCGATAAATTGCAGCCATTCACTTCCAGGCTTTTGCTACAGTAACACTTCCCTTATCTGCAAAAACGCATTAAAGTGCTTACAAATCTTTCCCACAAAACGCTCCTCAGCACCTGACCAAGCTAGTTTTCCTCATCGTTGTGAAGCATTTCCATTGTTTGTTCCCTATCAAACAGGGAAATTGAGCCCATTAGGGCTGCAGCCTCGTCCCCAGCGTTTGTCTCAGTCACATGTATTTAACTGGGAGAGTTCACAGCAGAGAGCTGTTGATGGGTCTGAAATCTTTACCCACCTCTCAGCCTACGTGTTAGCCAACATATAGAAACAATTCTTCCTAGAACTCCACGCTCCCAGTTTGCTTTTCAGTCCTGTTACCATAAGTTTTCTAAATATCTCAGTCTGTCACCACCGGTTGCAAGGCATCCTTTCACAGAAGTGTGATCTGCCATTACAAAAAAAGCTGAGGGCTGATTTCACACCTCTGCTTGTTAAGTATTTCTTAAAGCAAGTAAAGCTCTTTACTTCAAAAATAATTAAAACTAACTCTTCATTAGCAGTTCAAATTGCCTAGGTAAATTTGGTCACAGCTCTAATTTGCACACAGATTTATCAAGCTGCTTCATTTCGTGCTTGCGGAGGATCGCTTTCTGATTATTTCTCTTCCACACACATTTGTTGCCTCTCACTGACAGCACCCTTTAAAAGCTTGAGCCCCACCTGCAACACCCCAGTGGCACTTTGCCACTGACGCTTCAGAGGCTGCAGGACTGGATTTCACTGCTGCAGGGATTCCGTGGCAAACGAGCTTCTGCAGCTGGAGGCTTTGTCCCGTACCCGAGGAATGCCCAACCCCAAATCTCGCGCATGAACAGTAAAAAAGTAATGGAATATTGTTGCCAATTCTTCTGCGCCCACCTAACTTGGAGTAAAGAACAAAACAGAGGCCTTGCAACTTAGAAACTTTTTGTCGTCTTCGCGGTGGCAATTGACCTCTGCAACTCTTCCTGCTTTTTCTTGAGTTCTGCCTACAAATACATTATCCAGGTAAACGTGAGGTTTTGAAAATGAGCCCAGGGGTTTTAAATAACAGATTACCCCACAATCACTGGTTTTCAGGCTTCTATTTTCACTGGCCCTCTATTTGACCCTTTGTTTCCCAATTCACTGGGGGTTTATCAACACTGAGCACAAGCAGCCTTCCAGCTTCACTGGAATCCTTTTGCTCTGTTATCACATCTCTTTACAGAAGCACTTGATTTTTTTTGCCCAAGGAAAGAACTGAAAAGTCACTAATATTTCTGCTCTGCTGGAATCGGAAAAGACTATGGGTCTGAAGTGGACCCTGAATTGAATAAATTACTGGCAGGTTTTGGGTGGTGTGCACCTCACTGATTTGAGTTGGAAAATCCATCTTAAATCTCCCCACCAAGCTCCTTCGTCTGTTTTTATACATCTGCACTTTCCAAGAGCAAATAAATAAACTATTTGCCATTGTCTGAAATTTCCGACTTAGTCTGATTTATTCAAATCTCGAGAGAAAACCAGATATGCTTGAGAGCATATTTGTACAACACCTTTTGCTCCCACTAAATAGGGGCTCTAGGCTACCTCTTATCTCCCCAGCCCAGAAGCAATTCCATAACGTGCCCAGAGCCTGCTTAAGCCCCCTCTTCAGAGCATCATTTAGCAGTTTTGTCAACAAGCTCCAGCAAGCCCCAAAGTAAAACCGTTCCATGCAGATCCACCGGCGTACTCTGACCTGCAGAATTCCTATCAGGATGCTCTTTAACAAACCTCTTCAGGAGGGAAAAGGAGCTGCTACGCAGTTTTCTAACAGTCTGTCTTTGCTGGGCATTGCATCATCCCAACATCCTCCTGCTCTTCTTCAGCTTTCGCTTGAAGCTGAAGCTGACTGACATTCCCTGGCCTTTAAGAACACAAACCACAAAGTTTCATGAGAAATAAACTCAAAAACCAAGTGGATAAATGAGTTTATTTCAGAAGATGAGGGTGGTGTCATTAATATGAGCTGCCTTACATTCCTCTTGCCAGTTTGAGTTCCTTTGCTAAAAACCAAATTTTAAACTCATCTGAAAACACAGCTTCAACACAAACGGCCTCCACCAAAAAGACTGGCAGGACCTGACCCTCAGACAAATGTTTTTAATCTATTTTGAAATATTTTCTAACTTTTACTAGAAATAAGATACTTAAAAACAAACAGTAACAGGAAACACTTTTTGAGAGAAATTCAAGGATATTTCAGGTTATTCACCTTTCATTGTACCAAGGAAATCAGGGAGAAAATCTTGTTGTCTTCCTGATACCATGACACATCTTTGTTGGAAAATAATGGGCTGGATTTGAGACAGAGTAATCGAGTTGAGGGTTCTCCTACAGAACATTCCAGCTCCATTTTTTGCTGCAGGATGGGGGTGAGCTGCAGAGCAGAGTGCTGGATAAGAGCTCAGAACGCACCACGGCCTCTCAGGCTGTACATCCACATTGCTCTGGATCACCTGCTACACCACATTTCTTGTGTGTAACTTACAATGCTTCAAAAAGGCTCCCCTAGGGAGATGGGTTTGTCTTAATTTGAGCGTGTCTTTTGCCAGATCAGATACGAGGGCCATTTGTGGTTTGCTGCATTAGGTTGAAAAGTCTACTATGATTTTCCAGGAGAAAAAATATTCAAGGTTTATACTCAACACATTAAGGTGGAAAGGCACTGATAAAATAAGAAACAGCTGGCAAATGAAGACAAGGAACAGCGTTAAAAAGAGAAACTGCAATGTTTTTCTTGCGAGAAGGACGTCAGCAACTCCCATAAATCCTGTGCAAGTGCTTAACATACATTTCACTGCAGACCCAGATACGAAGGAGATGTTGAAAACCAGCATATGGTAAATTTTAGCAGTGCTGCTTGAGCAGTAGGACCCATCACCAAACTGGGAAAGCCTCCCAGAGGAGGAGGGAAACCGCACTGGAGGCACACGTGTTGATTATTACCCTGCAGGAGACGAAACTGAGGGGTCAGGGATGGTAGCCAGGACTGTCCCCAGAGCCTGGGTCCCACGGGGGACAGGGCACCGTGTGCCCCTCTGCCAGAGGGAGGGAGATAATCCCTGTGGTGGGACACGACAGGCAACAAGCACCGACCACTGAGCACTCGGGATTCTGCTGCTCCTCTGGATCAGCGTGACCAGGGACAAGTTATGCGAGTGCACATGCCCAGGGCTGGATAGGAGACATGAATTGGCAGGTCCTCTGTTTATTTCATGCATTTTGGGACAATGTGGGGCAGCTCTTTTGCAGATTTAAGAGATCATTTGTTGGGTATTCAACGGAGAGAAACATTTTTATCGACAAGGAAAGGAATCTTTCGTGAGATCTTTGTAGGTGATGTACGTCTCATAGGTAACATTTTCAAATTATCAGAATCTTCTTTATCCCTGTTAAAGACACCCATTACTAAAAATGGAGTTCAATAGTACTTTCCACTGACCATTTGACAATAAAAATGTACAATTCTGTAGTACCATAGCGACAACTTCCCTGAGAGATCTTCCTTTGTCCAAATGACATTTTCTAATCAGAAATCAAATGCATACAGAATGTTCAGACAGCATTTCCACTGAAGACAAATGACAGAAATTCCATGTAGAAGGCAGACAAATTTCAATTGCATGAAAAACAAACACATTTACCATTTCCAACGATTCTTCTTGAAATTTCATAAGACAGTGGCTGCAATTGAGTCCTCAATTTAACTGCAGATCTTTCAGGAGCAAAAAACACATTCAGAAAAGACACGCTATCAACACAGAGGCAGAGCTGTTATTGCTCTGGGTACTCACCTCGTAATTGGCAATTGCTTCTCGATCAAGGGTTCGGGTCACGGAGACGTCCCCATTCATCTCATTGATTCTAAAAATTCCTTTTGGGTCTTGATCTACTCCCTTTCCAGAGAGCCGAAACTTTACTCCCTCTGTCCCTTCACTTCTGATGACCTGCATGGCAGGAAACAAGTGATGGGGCACATTGTAAAATCTTTTGAACTCATCCTAAAACCACATAAGTCATTTCAGTCTTTTAACTAATGCTGAGCTCTGTTCCCTGCCAATAAAATGTAACTATAAAATATGATTTCAATCATTCACAAGACACTGTGCAATTTTTGTGTTAAACCCTGGAAAAGGTACTCATGTTCTTGGCCAGTTCCTATCTTATCTTTAGTGTCTTCAATTTCACTACTTAAAATTTCTGTTATTCCATCACTGAATTCACTGTGTGTCTAGAATTTGACATTTCATTTAATGCTATTTCTTCTTTTTGGTTAAATTGATAGAACAGCTACAAACTTACAAAAAAAATATATATTTTATTGATTGCCAAGAAGCACTCTTATTGCACAACAAGCTTTACCATACCAGAGAGCCATCACATAATATTTTATTAGTCATTGTGAAGTCTTTACACACTACTTCCAGGTTGGGTTTTTTGCCACCAATTCCCTTTCAAACTCTTCCTTTCCCAGGACTTTAAATCAAGGGAAAAAACTCTGTATGAAAATATCAGAGTAGAAGAATACTTCTGAGTAACACAGCTGGAATTAGTCCACTTTCCAAAATTCTATTTTTATATATATGCACACACCCATGAGTGTATGGCAACTCCTTGTTACTATCACCTTATTTTCCCATGAGAACAAAATCCCTAAAAATCCGATTTCAAGGCAGCCTCACATTAGCAACAGTAACATTTACCAGCCTGCAGAGCCACACGATGTCAGTTATAAACTACATGCTTTGCAAATTCGTATTTGTACACCAGAATCTGAGGGATTGTAGGTTAATCTTGCCCTTTATGGCTGACAATCTTGCCAAGCCATTTCTTCCCTCTGCTGTTCTGAGTTCTTTTGTTTCTAGCAATTTCGTATCTCTGATTTCCACAGAAACATTAAGTCAAAAATTTATATGCTGGTCTGAATTACAGCTCAGGAAGAGGAAGGGAGAAAGTGGCCTTAGAAATCTGGACCTTCTCCAATTCTGAGATAATAAATATGCAAGGTGTTTAATAATGTCCCTGAGGAAATAAACGTTTGCTGCCCTATTGCTGTGGGTTGAGCAACGCTGGTTTGCAGATTACTGGGCAGTGAGATTTTGACTTAACTCCATAATCATTATTCCTTTATTTTAATTGAGAAAAAAATTGCCATGAGTTATGAAGTAGGAAATCTGCATTTTCAGAGATAAAGTTTTGCATTCCAAACCCTTTGGGGAAGGGAGACATTTCAAAGTAAAAACCTGTTTCGCCTCTTTTTTTCTCCTTCCTTCCAACACTCAGAAACACTAATGGATGAAGTGTTCTTCCTGTGTATTTTTAAGTCACGCCAAAACACAGAGGCAGACAACACTACAGGTGACAAGAGGGCAAAGTCACTCTGTGACTCCTGGTTTGGTGATGAAACTGAACCTTAACAGCTCCTGCTGAAAAGTCACCTGCTGTTCAGGTCATTTTTTCACCAGTTTCTGGTATTTTATGTCAAGCCTAAAAATACATGTTTTCCTTAACATAAAGCTATGCTTGGGATTCTGCAATGTCATGACCATTGCTCATTTTTCTAGGGAAAAGACGAATTGATCCTTTTCTGTTCTGATGTCTGAGACTTATTATGAGGCAAGTGCACCTTCCCATACAAGAACAGTGGTTTGAAAGGCCTGAAATCAGCCCCAGGCCAGCACAAAATTCTAACTCAGAGATGTTTATACTACAGCCATTTCCACCAGAGCCATCAAACATTACCCATCTGTTTACGACAAATTTAAGATGCAGTATAAACACAACGCCCCAGTTGTAACAACCCACAACAAGAAAGAAAAACAAATACGGGGCCCTGAAAGGGAATTTGTAAAAAAAAAAAAATCAAGATATTCATATGGAAATTTTTCTCCACACTAGATAGAAAAGCAAGAATATAATAATAATAATGATAATGATAATTATAATTATAATAAAATGGTGGTCCCTGCAAACCCAGCTGGTGGGAAAATTTCTTCTCAACTCTGAATCTGACAAAGATCTTCACCTTGAATTTGATGGTGAGATATCCCGATGTGGTGCCTGAAAGATCTGTGTTCCTGGGAGCTGCCACATCCCATACCTCATCCCACTCCAGCTGCCAACCCTTCCCCACCGTGAGAGGAACAGAGTTATCAGAGAGCATTCAGAGGTTTTCTGAACGACTGCATGAGCTCGCCCAGCTTTTTGAAGACTTCAGGGAGCCGTCACATTCACGGTGCCAACCTTCACAGACCTTTTCCTTTTACCTATTGACCTGTCCATGCGTGCAGGTACTGCACAGCACCTTCAGCCTGATGTTGTGCCACAGAGCCCAGCACTGGGCTCGGGGCACCACGGCAGCGTTTGCCCAGGAGCTGTGGGCGGCTCACAAGAAGTCGTTTTCAGAAGGTTCGTTAAAACGCTTAATTAGCCACAAGAGGGAGCCGCAAACTCCCAGGAATGTCAGGGAGAACATCACCATCTCCTAATTAAGATGCTTATATAATGGCTGCATAGTTCAAAGAAAGTGCATTTCCCAGTTCACACGGAGCTCAGTACAATGAAAAGTTTAATAAAAATCAGGCTTAATTTGCCATATGGTTTGGTGCTTCAGCAGGAGCAAGGAAGAAAACAGGAGGATTGTCTGACATCTCCTCTGGCAAGGCTGAGATTCTGAGTGCTGGCATAAACACAGCACTGCTCACAGGAAAATTTCCTAGCTCACAATGCATTTGCAGAACAATGCTTTCCCAATGTCCTGGCGGAGATAAAACAAGGCCAGATTATTTCTGCTGCAATGTTTGCTTTGGGATTTCGTTTTTACCTTTCTAAAATACGCAGATGAAATCCCACAGTCACTACCACCTGAAGCCCAGACAGAAACAGATATTTCCATAATTATTTCACAGCTTCAGGAACTTCAGTGCAGGTTCTGGTACCGAAAATGTCTGCACCATATGGCAGTGGCTACGTGTTGCATATAAAGGAATTCTTAGGAAATTCTTAGAAAATGGTTGTTAAGGCAGCACAAGACCCCACCACCCACCCCCTGGGAATATGGATAAGACAGGAATACTCTAGCTGGCATCCCAATTTCTACCTATTTCGTTTTCCCCTGTTCTGACGTCACAGTTCAGAGGGGACTTTCTGTGGGCAGGTGGCTCGGAATAGACACCAGCTGAGCACCCCACAATAACATGGACTGTTGGAGGCTATTCCCTCACCCAGGACACAGGGACAACACTGGATGGACACTCAGACATCGCTCACTTTCCCGTCTCGAGGGTACTTAGGAGAATAATTGGGAATTGAAGAGATGCATCCCACAGGCACAGCACCCACCACAGCCCAGCAAGAGGCAGGGGGTGTGTGATCCTGCTCAGCTGAAAGACACTTGCAAGCAAACAGAGCATCACGGAGCTGACAGGAGCTGCTTTCTGCTGAACCATGGCCAAAACGTATTTCCCCAGTGCTATTTTTCAGCTGACATACCGTATCCCTCGCAGCTAAACTCATTTCAGCAATGTGATCCTCCTGTTGTTACGGGTTTATCGCAGAAGTAAATCAGAGTGTTCTCAAGAGAAGAAGAGAAATAGAAGTACAAAAACCCCACGCTGCCCCGAGAGAGAGAATTCACAGTTCTGCAGCGCCAGCAAATCTGTCCTAAGCAGCACCATGCTCAGCTACCAGTTTTATTCTTGAAGGAGTGTTTGCCTCAACCACTCCCATAATTTCTTAGTTCTTGATGCCGGGTTATAGATGCATCATAATAGTTTTGCTTTTTAATTAGAAAACTAATCCCACCCCCAGACAGGAATATTTAGTTCATGCCCCAGTTCTTTTCATTTCAGAACATTACAGTGTGTCTTCTCTTGTGTTTTATTTTATTTTTTGGTAGGGTTGTTTAGTTTAGGTGTTTCGTGCTTCCCCTAGCCTCTTAGGAAGCAAATCCATTCATGGAATATTTAAAGGTGAACTGTTTTTTTTTTCCTCTTATCACTGTGCTCCACAAGAGCAAAACAATGGTCTAGGCCCATTGTTTAGATATGATGTAAATAAACAGACACTTCCTGTCCTGCCATACTGAAAATTACTCTTTAAAGTCAGAGACTCCATCTGCTCCACGCTGACTCAAATACTCTTTCAACCAAAACAAATGCAAAACATTCCCATCCTTATTCAAAAGCATTAACCAACAGAAACTGCTTCATTACTGTAAGCTAAACACACAAAACCCGTGGCTGGAAAGGAATTTATGTAATTTGCTGAGTTTAAGAATTTATTATGTAAAAATTAATACCTCTAGCTTCTTTAATGAAATATTAGATAAAGTGGCTGAGCATGGGAGCCAAACTGCGCTCTTTGACGAAGGCAGATGTTGGCCAAACCTGGCCTTGGCTTTCTCTCTGATCAGAGCTTTCTCCAGATTCACTCCATGTGCAGGTGACAGGCAAGAAAACCCAGAGGATTCATTCCCATAATGGTAACAGGAATTATAAAGCTTCTCTGAGTGACTGTGTCCTTTATTCATGATATTTCGGGATAAACCCAGCACAGGATATCTTGCAGGCACCACTTTCCCTTGTTCACTTAATGGGCTGTTAACTTCACTCTGTTATCAGTCAAAGCACATCTGGGCAGGTGCCCTTTCAGGATGTTGTCCAAAACATCCAAAACAAGTTAATGGAAACAAGAATGAACAATATTTGTAAAATTCAAGTAAACAGCAAAACAAAACTTCAGCAACTAAAGGTGTTTATGGAAAGCAACAACACAGGCGATGCCACAGTCCTAAATTTCAAACCATTTCCAGACAAGTTTTCAGTCTCCAGTCTGTGGAAGAGGCAAGGCTTTCAAAGCTGTGCCCATGTCCACGAGCTTTCCTGCAAAGCTGAAACCAGCCAATCACCCCCTCAAATCCTGATATCTGTGCTTGCAGCTGGAGGGGCGCTCCAGAGACCACGGGAGCGGGACGGAAAGGGAAGCGTCACCAGCAATGGTCACAGCACAAACCCAGCCTCTGTGACAGCCAAGGCTAGGGAACACAAAGTTGAGGTGGAGAGTTTGGGTTCTGGGGGAAGCAGAGCTGGGAAAAACCGCATTTAGTACCCCAGACAGTCCTTCTGTGCCATCAGCTCTCAGCATTTTGCTTGATGCTCTTGACAGTCCAAACAACAATGCACATCTACAGATCTCCCAGAGAAAAAAAATGTACGTAGACAACAGACTGCATTTAACCCAGCAAAGAAAGCCATCGTTCAGTTATTTTAAACTTTAAGGACCTGTTTTCTATTTCAGATCCTGGGTGAAAGACATCACTACAAAATATCTGAATTTTGCACTTTAAGATACAGATTCGGCTGAATTATTGCACGATGCTTCTCAATCAAAGAGATTACTTGAAACTTTAAATACAAGGTAATTAATCCCTTAACGAAGTTTACACTCTGTGTTTACTTCTGTAGATTATTTGTTGTTTCTTCTTATATATTCACACACATTCAAACCTCAGTGGCACTGGGCAAAACTCTTATTGCAAGAGTAGCAATTTCTTCTTAGTCACATTCTTTTGCACCAGTTCTCTTAAGATTTATGAATTACAGAAAAACAAGGAACATGTGTATTATTACAATAGCTCACCTGTAAACTAAAGTGTTTTATTATCTATATAAAATTTCTGAAATATTCAGTACTGGGTGTACTAATACCTTGAATGTGAAGACTTTTATACCAACTTTCAGAGAAGGAACATGGGAATTAAAAAAAAATCAGGCACTGAAATTAAATGAATTATGAAAGTGAAAAAACATACACTGGTATTCTCAAGAGGGTCCTTTTTAGCATTTTAACTCTGAACTTTGTCATGCAAAATGTTTCAGGAAGTGTCAGATTTAGGAACAACTTTGGGAGAATTAAAGCACACAGTTTTAGCATTTTTTGATGCATTTTTGCAAGACTGATTTTGGGCTGCAAATGGCACCGGTGTTCCTCACCTGAAGCCACTCAGACAAAACTGTGAATGCTCTGATCAAGCACCACATTGAGGACTTTATGTACATGAAGGAACTAGAACCTGCACTGCTCAAAAAGCGGGTAGAACACTGAAGGATTTTTTTGGACTGTGATTCCACTTCCTGTAAAAGGTACTATACCAACCATTATTTTGTTACATCAGTGCAAACACAATGTTTTGCTACGTAGAAACAACTGCAAAGCTGAAATTTGACAAGGTTCATAAATTCCGTAGGCAAATATTTCAACAGAAGATCTCAATGTATGAAAACAACACGATATATTAAAACCCAGTGAAGTTGTTTCACCACCAGGGCTCCATTCTCCAGGTCTTTTTAGAATAATCAAAACAAATAGGATATTTGATATTCAACCAAAAAATATCTTCTCAGCATAATGGCTTTTTATCATAATTACGCATAAATGTTTACAAAATTCAGATCAACTTTGTAGTGGGATGCACAGGTGCTCAAGTGAAGCAAAATGAATTTATGCATGTGGGAGCCCTGGGCACTGGTGGATCCCTTCAGCCCCGGGTTCATTATCGTAGCTGTACACAGATGCAAGAATTCCCCCTGAAGATCCCTTTCCAGCAGTTGCAGGGATTTAAATTTGAGGATTTAACCGGTCTAAATAGCTAACAGCGAGCATTTGCTCAGAGATCGAAACAAAGTAATTCAATAAACACATCAAGATGTGCATTAGCTTTTGTAGCAGGTAATTCCTCAGCTTCCTTTTACTCCTAATTTATAAAGAGCAAGCGGATTCATTACAAATAATTCTCCCTTTCCCTGTTCCTAGCAGTCTATTTCACAAATATATCTGCAGGCTCAGGATTCTGTACACAACAATACCTCCCTACTGACAGCACAGCATTCACAAGGTCAGGTTTTTGCGATCTCAGAGGGGAAGGAGTTGGAAGAGTTCCCTGCCACGGAAGGCCTGGCTGTTTCACTGGCTGGTTTGGCCTTCCAGGAGCCATTTAAGCACCATATTTTATTTGCTACTTAAGTGACTGACTTGCAAACCCTTGTCACTTGAAGGAGTTGCAGCACCACTCTGCGCTGAGTGACAGCCAGACGGAGTAGCTCCAAAGCTGTGGTCTGTTAGGAAAAACCTGACTGTGATTGACAATATTAAAAGAAGAACTCAAAAGATCCCTTTAAAAACAAACAAACCAGCAGATTATTTGGATTTATAGAGGAGCTTGACTGAAAGCTTTTCACAGATCTAAAAAGGCAGAAATTAAGAGGCAACATTGACACATTTGGTGGTTTGGAGGAGCAGCAATTCAGGACTTAGGGCAGAATACACAATGTGTCATCACCACATGTGGAGCTAAATCTGGAAGAAATGGGAGAAAAGAGGAGAACAGGCCCGACTCACAGCACCTCTTCCCAAGTATTTCACAGTGCTATTTATTCTCAATAAGATCAAAGTCTTAATTCATTACTGAGGACATCTTGTGCAGCATCCAGACAAGCACAAGGCACTGATCTGGCCCTGGGCTGGGAGCACCAGGGCAGCATTTCAGCTGGAATAATCTCTGATGAGGTCTGGAGAAATCTGCCCTGGGGTGTCTGGGGAATACAAAAACCCGGCTGCTTCCTCTCCCTGCAGCCACATTTACTGCCCCCGGGACTCAGCTACAAATGTTATCTTTAGATCCGTGCACGCAGCAAAGAAAGGAATCAAGACCTGGATTAAGTGGGACCCTCCGGCTGGGCAGAGTAATTGGAATTGCAGAATAAGACACTGAAGTTGCAGAGCCGACCTGAGGAACTGAATAGGAGTAGCAAAGTGAGAAAATGGAGCTGATGAGAATGATTCACCTAAAATGCTCTTGAAAATTAAGACTCGGTTGAATTTGAAGTTTCTTGGAAGATTTTGACTAATTTTATTTTCACTTTAGCTAGTGACCTGATGAGTCTTGAATGTGAAAATATTTTGCAATTAAAATGAACTCAGAGGAATAAGTACCCTATCAAAAGTATTTAATTTTTATAATTGAAGATATTAAAAAAGAAATATCATGATGAAGGGCTTTTTTTTTCTAAATTTGGTTCTATTGCATGAAGTCTGTCTAATACTTCTGGATGCTTTAAGAACCTGCTTAGCACCCAATTCCCACGTGCAGCAAACAACCCACAGATCTAATTATAGATTTTCCTCAGTCACTAGTTCCCTAGGAAACAAATCCATGCCTCATGTCTTGCTCATGGAAGGTCGTAGTAGGGAGATAAATATTTTTCTGTGTATAGAAACTTATCTAGAGGTCACAGGTCTGCATCTCAGCAGATGCTGGTGCTTCTGCCAAGGGCAGATGGCAGCTGTGTTTGACGGTTATCTGGGATATTTAAAACTTTTAAACATTTCAGTCTGACAAAGCTCTGAATACTTCTCTCAGTAACAATGCTCCATGATACTTTATGCTTTCTTAAAATTTTTAATTAAGATTTTAATTTTGGTTCTCTACACTCATTTCAATTTTTGTCAGTGGATCCAGCTCACTTTTCATCTAAAACCATCAGAACAGCTGTGAGTAGTCACAACTTCTTAAAAGCTATAGGCAGAAATGCAACTTAAAGTTAAGAATGGTAAATAGAATTTGTGTTTTCTTCATATTGACCCTTAAATTGATAATGTCGTCACAAACCTGATCAAAAATTTTACCTACACGCTTGAAAGACCTTTTGTTAGCAATTCCATAGGTGACTCTGTGTTTGGAGATCTGACATGGACTACATGGCAGAAACCTCTGATAATGTTATACACTCAAAAGAAAGTTTTAACTACACCTTGATAAATTTGACTGCTTCTAATTTGAAACAAAAGCAGTCTATAATGACTAAATGTTAGCATTAATGTCTTTTTTTAATAAAAAAAATAGGCAATTTTAATACTATTACATTAATCTACTGTATTAGTAAAAGTCATAATCATATTAACATTGGAAAGAAATTTAAAAAACAACGAATGAGGTATCTACCAGAGTGACTTCTGCTTGGTTTTATTAAAGCCAAGTACTCAGTTCATTAAGCTGAATCATTACTTGAGCAGTCAGAAGGAAATGAAGTCTGGATCTCTGATCCTGATATTTTCACAGCAGGTTTTGCCATTTATTCCATGGCAGTTTTATTTCTAACTGGCAATTTGAATGTGAGTAGACTGTACCCCAAGATACAAGGTGCTAAACAGGCAGTAATTTGAGGGGTCACAGAATGTCTGTTCTTTCCTGGATATTTGAGCAAAATACAGGAGGTCTTTGGAGTTTGCTTTTAAATCTACTGATAAATTTCTAAAAACATACAAATGGATCAAGTGTAATCAGAAATGAGTGGTAGGTATCACAAAATCAGGACGGTTCTTGTCACTGCTGCACACCAAGGATGTGCTTTATGCATCCACTGTGAACAAATCTTCCTGTTTGTGGCCTTTGTAAGGGCTCTCTCCAATAAAATCATGCACAATAAGAAATAATTCCTGTTTACTCACTCACGATAACTGCGTGTACCTAATTCTGAACTTGTTAAACTATTTAATTCAATTTTGCAACAGCACCGATTACCCAACCTGAATTTATGCAGAAAATAGTTGCTCTAGGTTAGCGTGATAATTCATGTAAATTTTATAATTTCCTTCCTCAAAAAACTGGAAGCTGAGCTATAAAATTTAACTACAGAGAGCATCTACATTTTCTGACTCAGCAAGCCAAAAGTTGTCGCTGCTCCGAGCGAGGGTGTCTTTGTTTCAGTCTCGTCTCCTATTGACACAGATATTTGTATCAATATTTCTGCATAAACATTTCCATTTGGGTGCAAAGATTGGCATCTATACCTGGGGGAACAGTCTGATGCACGAGCAGGCAAACATTAACGTGCTTGCAGAAGTTTGGTGTCAGCCTCCACCAGCCAGCAAGAGAAAAACAGGGAAAAGGCAAAAGCACGTTCATCTGGTGGGATCCCTTCTGCAGCTCGTCCGGCTGAACCAGACCCACATGGAAACCTCAGTACCCCTGGAACAGATGATTTACTGAGGAAGCAAAGCACAAAGCCATCATAACATCGACCTCCCTGTGGGAAAAGGCCAAATTTGGAACAGGAAATACTTTAACTACCCTTCCTTCATAGTGAGAACGCTCCCAGTGACAATCCTCAGCGAGTGTTATCTCAGGTGAACCAGTTGCCACTGATTTTCTCTGCTGGCAAACAAATGTCAACCTGATTGAATCTAACTACTCATTTAGAATAAAAAAACTCCACATAAAGGCACATAAAATCTCCTACAGAAATAATGTGAAACACTGAAGGGATTACAAGGGTATTGGAAAGAACCGCACAGCTGCCCGCTTTGAGCTGTAACAGATTATTTTAAGAGTATAAGTAAGATTTACTGGTATCTCTGAGAATAAATAACAAATAATCCACAGAACATTGAGTGATCAATTACATTGTATTTAAAGTTTGAAGTAATCTCTTTTAAGAAGCCTTATTCCATAATTCAGCCAAACCAGTGTCTTGTTGACCATCGTAAGAAAAAATGCCTTCAAGTCAGGCGACACAGATTCCTCAAAATATTTTCCCAGTTTTCAAAGTGGATTGATAAATACAGATCTTTCCCTCAGCTTTCACTAAGCAACAAATAAAACTACGATGTGATAATGTGAAGCAACGATTCTCACAATCGGCATTGCCCACTTTTGTGAAAGATTCCAACCAAAAAAATTAAAGCTAGAAATGTAAACTTAGTCAAGGTTTCAGTAAACAGCTTCTTTAAAGATTACACATGGCAACCTTTGGATGCTTTAACCCGTAATTATTAAATATGGGCTTAAAATATAAAAACTCTTTTAAAATACAAAGCACTTCCAAAGTCTAAGATGACTTTTATAGAAAGCTGTAGACTGACACTATTAACATGACAATCTGTACTGCATTCTTTTTCGAAAATAACTTTCTAAGCTGCCTAAAAGGTAGTACTGTTATCATACACATCACCATTTAAATAAATAAATATATAAATAAATAAAATTTTTTAAGTGCAGCTTCAACAAACATTCATCTTGGTCACTTATCTCTGTTTTCATCCCATATGCAGCTGAGCTTTTCAATGTTCTGTGAAACCCAGTCCATCAATGTCTAGCTTATGCCTTTTCATAACAAATATACCCTAAAAAACAGTATTTCGTGACATCTAAGACTGCAGGAAAAAAATATTCCACGTTGCAATCCATTAATGTGACAAGAGTATTGTTAGGCTTCCGTCACCAACAATTAACAATTAAAATATTATCATTCAAGAACTCATATAATACACATAGAGCATAACTTCTGTTCTTGAACTGAATAAAATTTGCTTTTTAAAGGGAGGAACCAGAGGGTAAATACACACAAGGTTCTATAATTAAAGGTCTGATTTTGCCCAATGGTGGCCTGAGGCCAAGAAAAAATTGTAGGCAATAGAAATAATGGATTCTTTATTTTTTTTAACACTGCATTTCATAAATTTGCAGGTTAGTATCAGCCTCTGAATTTATCATTTATCATTATTTAAATCCTAATTACAGTTATTATAAAATTAAAACCAAAAATTTTCTGAGCTTTCTAATGCACTGGTGGCTAAATACAAGATATTTTTCCACTGCCTGTAGCAGCTTTATCTTTTCTAACTCTGACAAAATTAGATGCTTTCCAGTCACATACAATTGCTTTGCCATAACACTGTTCAAAGTCAAAAAATACTATTTAAAGCTAATAGTAAGATTTTGGGAAAGTTTGAGCTGTAAAATTACTAAAGTGTTACATACATAGGATTGGTGGATAATGGCTATGGCGTTCTTTATTTTGCAGAATGTAAATGTAGCTAATAGTGTGGAAAAAAATTATTTTACTACTTCAGCTGAGGTTGAAGGAAAAAAAGGATAGAAAAAGACATTCAAGATGTTAAAGTCTTCACACTGAATAAACCAGAGCAAAAAAGGAAACGGGGAATATTTGTATAAAGTCTTCTAAATGTTAGAAAGAAATTCCCTCTCTTGTAACAATGAGATCTTGCTTCTAAATGAGCTGAGGAGTAGAGGAAGTTCTGTTTCATCTACCAGAACAAGCCTAAGCAATTTTAACCTGACTTAAAAAGAGCAGTTTCATGCTGTTTAGTGGGAATGACTCTGACAAAGTCTGGCCCTGCTATTCTAAGGGACATATTGGTTCCAAGAGAAAAAGCCCCATTGGTTTGTGCTCTGGTAATGTCTGGAACGGGGCCTGGGAGGTGGATTCAGCCCAGGAGTGATCCTGATGCCAGAGCATCCTTGGAGTGCTGTCTCCTTGGTGTGTCCCTTAATTCAGCCTTCTCAGGGCTTCACCCCACGGTGCTTAACAAACGTGCCATCTATCCCATCCTGACAGAACTAAAGCACGAGTCAAACAGACACAGGGGTCTCCAGTGCCATTTTAAACTGGCAAAATATGAGTATCCAACCAGTTCCTGCTCCACTTTAGTGTGCACAGAGAGGATCCAGCTGGATTGTGCACCAATATTGCAGCCACAGCTATTCTGGGCCTCGACTTCAGCTCTGGAGCAACAGCCAGCCAACGCTGAGGCCTTGGATTTGCAGCCCTAACAAGGCACTGACACGCTGCTAATGCAGGGGAAAGAGAAGGCACACCCAAAAAACAGAACGGGATTTCGTTGCACTGGATTTCCACTTCGTGCTAACCACTCCTTACTGATAATGGCATTATTAAGTGATAATCGATAATCACCCGTGGCCACATTCGACTTCAGTTACATAGGTGTGAATCCAAAATACACCCGCTTTTCATGGGCATTGCTTCAGCTCGGCGTTAACAAACAACCCAACCCATTCTCACCAGTTTTTACAGGCTCAGGTCATTACTGCAGTTCCATTATCCAGAACAAATGAAAGTGTTAGCAGCTATTTCTGAAGTAATTAATTGCTGTCTCCCTATATTTAGCTGCAGTTATAGTATGACTAAAACATCCAAAGATAACAAATATTGTATTACTTGTACTACTGAACCTGTTTTACTACAAATTTACTACATATTTTGAGGTAAAAAAGACTTCTCTAAAATATTAGTGAGTCTCATATGAAAATAGAAATATATGGAGATCATCCAAATAATATGCTGACACCTATAAAGATGAAGGCACAGGAGTACACCCATCCTCACAAAGAATTCAGCAATAAACCTAAAATAAAGTGGTTTTCTCTTCTAATTTAAGGGAAATGCAGGTAAAACTGCAGCAATAATTAATGAGGCAAAAAGAGCCTTTAGATTAATGACGCAAGTTAGTTTCCCCAGGATCAGGTACTGTTGTTTAATTTTTACCAGAAGTTAAGGCTGCAGGCATATGATCACAAATCTCAAATAGAAGTAAAAAATTATTTAATGGTATTAGTAACTTTTTAAAAATGTAAATTAGTCAACAACCCATTGTGGAGGTACAAAAATAATTTAGCAACGTCTACCAAGTTTATTAATAATTAAAATCACCTTAATAAGTACGTTTCTATGGTTACACTTAATGTGTTTAGAATACAGAAAGATCTTAAAAGAGTCCGAGGATTTCCCAGCTAATACGAACAGCAGAGACGGCTTTGAAATTGATCTTTAGAAAGAATAAGTCACGTCCTTTCAACTGCAAATCATTCATTTCAATTTCAGCCAGAGAAATCAATGGGCAAGAAAACAGATCTCTCATCAATTAGGACTGCTTCTCTACATCTACCACTTCGACCTATCTTGGGAATTTTCAACTGACAGTACAGTATATCAGCCTTAAATGAAACCTACAGAAAAATAAATGTTGGAGAAATTTATATTAGAAAATTTGGTCACTAAATTTAGCCCTTCTGCACTACCTTGGAGAGGAAGAGGTAGAATTGAAGCCTGAAATCACCCAGTTAAAAACTCCAAGTTCAAACGACCCCAGCCTCCAGGACAACTCCTGCACAGTGAACAGCTCGGGACAAACAAGGGAGGTGCCAGCCCAGCATCCCAGGGGACAGCAGCAAGGACCCAAACTAACCTCCAGTAGCAGACATTATAATGTCTCCTTTTACACTACAGGAGAGCTGGACATGCACGAATTATCAGAAATGCCAGAAGAAGTAACTGCTTAACTCCATTTTAACTCTGGGTTACACACACCATCGTGATGAAGGAAATGAGATGCCTAAATTCCCCTGAAGATGTGGGCCTTGGTCACTTAAATCTCACTCTGCTTTCAGAAATAGCTTTTTGTTTCCACCATTGCCTACATGCTTTTTAAATGCAGAATGACTCTATAAATAATAAAGCAATATTTGAAGACAAATAATGAGTCAGACATTCCTCACCCCTTCTCTCTGCTTTCCAGATGTATTTGAATGATAGAAATTGTATTTAGAAGAACAAGAGCTTAAACTAGACATGATTTGTGGAAATACAGAGCTGCAAAGTAACTATTTGTGCAGCCACCCTGAAATCTTTCTGCAGTGTGTATTCTTGAGAAAGAGCAGTACAAATAATTCAAAGATGAACCAAGAATTACACAGGAATGGCCAGGGGTCATTCCTGGATACATCTGCCCCTGGATTCTCCCAGCAGTGCTGATCGATGTCATCCCGTGCCAGCATCAGAAACCCTCAGGCATAACAGCAAGGACACCCTTTCCTTTTGGCCTCTACATCTTGTGACAATGTACAGATTTTCACAACCCTTGACAAAAATTATCAACCAGCTCTGACCTTCAGTACTGTTAAATCTCTGCAACACTCTCATCTTTCCATTACTTGTCAGTCTCTGGACTAGTTTTGGATGATCTGCAAACTCTGCCACTGCACTGTCTCCTTTTCCAGATAATTTCTGTTGTGTTAAACAACACAAATCACCGTATAAATCCTTGAAAATGTCTATTGGTAAAACCTTCCCTATGGAAATCTATTTCCACACTGATGTTTCAATCATTTTTATCCGAAGGAAGCATTTCCTCTCCATAGAGGAAGCCAAATACGGTTTATGGATCAGATTTATCTACACCTTCAGCTTCTACACAGATCTTACTACATTTAGGAAATATGATCTGCCCTAAAAAGATCCAAGTTGGCTGTTCACTTCATGATCATTGCAAAGTTTGTCTGTTCCAGTGACTGCTGCATCTTGGCTTTGGCCTGGTGTAGGAGTGGGATTCAGAGGGCTGCACTTCCAAATGCTTTTCAAGGTTTCCTAGGGTGCTTTTTAAAAAGAATGGGAAGGATGTGACCTCCACAGTCCAGAGCGAGTGAAGCCAAGGTGCAGGAGTAGTTATGTGCCACAGTCAGGAGATAATTCCCAGTTTGAACTCTCTACAAACTTGCTCTTTCGTGTTTTATAATATTCATTTTTTTCTCTTTTGCTCTGAATCCATTTCTTTTGGCGCTTCATTTTGAGATGCTCCCTCAGACTCCTGTCCCCTTCCTCCACCGAGAACATCCGCAGTGTGGCACAGCCTCCCAACTTTCTGAAATACTTGAAATATTTACTGGTAGTTTGTAGTCTTCCCTTCCTCTTTGACAGGACTTTCACATTTTTTAGGGAGGTTGGGGATTTTGAAGAACCCTCTTACTGTCTTTTTGAACCCCTGATAGAAGTAAAACCGTATGAACTAATTGCCAGGTGTTTGATTGTCACCCGGACCTATGAAACTCAAAATCTCCTGACTGTAAATTCATGACTGAAACCAATGGCAGATCCTGCTCCTAAATTATGTGCAATGAGATAATTTCTCTCTCTCTTCAAAATAATAATTTCTTACTTTGAAAGCTACTGCATAAGGGTCTACGTGGTTCATTGCACAAGCAACAGGGAGTCCCTCTTTGAGAGAATGAAGGACAAAAAATGACAACCGAGCTCTATTTTGCTTCTAGTCTTTGATTTTAAAAGCTGACGGGAAATTTTCTGTCTAATTCTAAAAATCTAATTAACTCTGATGTCCAATAAAAATTTTAGAAAATAGTTCTTTTGAAAAGCATGTGAAGAAGAATTTATTTCTTGCTCTTGGCTCTGCTGCACTGGACTGGATTGTACCTGGCTGCATCTGGTTATATTATATTACATTATCTAAATTATATGCACCTATGCAAACACACAAGTTATCGTCAGGGAACATGTGCTTCATTTGTTCCCAGAATTAAAAGGCTGTTCAGGATGGGAGTTTGCACCATGAAAAATGTGGTCAAAGCTTCTTTTCTAGTACATGAGAAAAAGAGCTGGGTGCAAACAGCAGCAGCACGTCCTGAGCTCATAGTGGGTGACTCTGGACCATGTCTGTATCTCCTCAGATGAAGAGTTTGGAATCACCAGCCTTTGTGCAATCTTGAGGGAAAAAATACAATCAATTTTCCACTACTTACAAAGGTAGCTTTCTAGTACTTACAAAGAACATTCTTCATCAATAATCTCCTAAAGGAAACCGTACGTGGTTTTTAAGTTTTCTCATTAACAGATAATTACACTTTTTTTTGGTTTTTTCCAAAGCGTCATTGTATCATTATTGTGTTGGGGTTTTTTTTAAAAGAGAAAAGAATATTATTTATTAACTAACAATTAGGATTCTCCTAAGAAAATTACTTAATGCAGTAATGATAGCATAGGAGTTCAAAGAAAATAATCCATGTATAATAAATTCTATTAATTCCAATTAATTTTCCTGTTCCAGTGACCCTTAGCAAATTCAGGTTTGCCCAACAGCACAGTAATACTGGATGGACTGATTAATTATGCTTTCCTGTTTACACACTTTCAACATGCTCTGCATTGCCCATTTTGTTGTATGAAATTCATACAGATCCTTACAGGTTTTCTTTTACATAATCAGCGAGTTGCCCACTGCAGGCATTGCTCTTTCCATGTGTCTGGTTTAACCACTATTCCAACCCTACAGCAGCTTCTCTAGGAACATTTAAAGACTTCTCTGTCAAGTAGAGAAGGATCTGTTGAGGTAAAGCTGTTTTGTTAAACACCTGATTCTTTAGTCTGATCTCCTGAAAAGAATAACATTTAACTGATCCAACTTAAGCCTTTTGGCTAGTTTCGACCAAATTTGATTAAAAGAAAAACCAATGTATAAAGTTCCTAGAAGTTCCACAAAAACTGGAGCAAAGCAGGGTGAAAAGATCTACTGGCACCTGCAGAGACAGAAAGGAAGGAAGAATTTGCATTTTTCACATGTATATTCATTGCCTGCCCAGGTCAGCTGCAGCTCCAGGATTGCTCCATCTTATCCCAGTTTGAAATGTCAGGAGGCAGAAAATAACCCCAGTGGTGCAGAGGGGGATACTTGGGGTCATTGTGCTCGAGGTGCTATCACTGATAACAGCACCTGGGTTTGTTGCAGAGAACTATTATTTGTAGGGAACCAGCTTTCATCACTTCAATTATCATCAAATACTTGTAATAGATTGTAAATCAGGCTTGAACATGAATTCTGTTAAATTAACATAGCCCTTGAATTCGAGTTGTAGCCAAGCTCAGCTACATCTACACTGCTTTTTTTTTTTTTTTCCCTAACTCTAATAAGTAAAAAAATATATTAAGACACTTGTTATTGGATTATAAGGATCACTACTACTTTCAATTTCTGGACGTCATTGTTGAACAGATTCCTATTATCAAATCCATTCTCAAGCTCAATTGGAAATGTAAGCTTAATAGTTTCGTCCATGCTTTGTAGAAATGAAAAGAAAAACTTTTGAAGCTGCTTGAACCTTGATGAAAATCCTATTTTCCAAGTGCACTTTAAAAATTTTCCCTAAAAACGTATTGAATAAAGCGTAACTTGATACGTACATGATCAGCTTAACTCACACCTCCTTCAAGGGTCCTGTTTTCCCCTCTGCAATCTCCCAGGAGGGTTGGCCTTATCAAAATTCCTCTCCCACTTTGATGGGAGAATTTCTGCCAGCTTCAGTGTGCTTAGGGTCAGGCAGAGATGCAGAAGAGGGAAATGCTTTAGCGTGTGCTCACAGACTCCGTGGCAGTGCTGAGGGGTGAGCACAAGCTTGCGAGGACTCGGCTTAAACTGCAACTCAAGCTATTTTATTACTAAAATAATGCCCTGGCAAAATGGTGCGAATGTTTTAGCAGTCACTTCAGTTCTTAGACAGAATTTGTAGAAATATTTATCCCATGTTATCCACCTGTCCTTCAGGAATACGAGGCAGGGAAATAAAGTATGGAAGAGCAGCAATGCAACGGACACTTGTGGATAAAAAAGCAGCTGAAACTGGGAGACTTTCCAATGACACTGAGAAGAACTCACAGCAGCAATTTATGGATTAAAATGGGAGAAAAACACCTACAGAGCCAACAGCATCGACCAAGAAGAGAGCTCATGAAAGTCTGGGTATGTTGTACAAGCCTGTAGTCATTTATTGCTGTGCATTTCTGGAATGTACACACACACACACACACACATATATATATATATGTGTATATATATATATATGTATATATAAATACAGCATGGAGGGCAGGAGTCCTGAGTTTAAACCCCAAATGTGTAAATGCCAATAATCACCATGACTTCATAAACAGCCTGAGAAAATTTAAGGAAGGTCGTGGCCAAACCAAAAATCAACTCTGGCTAAGTTTAATACAGAACTTTGGAAAACAGGTGAATCCAAAAGTACAGTTCTCTGAATTCTTAACTTGCCTTTGCTGAAGCAAAGTTTCAGTGGCAGAAAGTGCTTTTTCTCTTTGTGAGTCATTTTAGAGAAAGGAGAGTGGTCAAACTAAACTCGTCTTTTCCAAACACAAGCAAAAGGAAATTGCTTAATATGTGGGATTTCTGTAATTGAAAATTTTAGGTCAACAGTAGATCATTGAGTACCATGAAATAATTTACATTTTTATATATTTGACCCTGGAAGAAAAATAGATCAATAAAGTAGAATGACATTAACTTCAAAATTAGGTATTCCAGAAATCTTTTCCAACCTCAGCATTCCATGACTCTGCCCTATAGACCATGCCTTATTTAGTCCATTTCTGAATTCAGCCAACAGGGTTGCACAGTAAGCGATAAAGATGATAAACCAGAAAGGTTAAAAAAAGGTGCCTTTAGAGGGCAGCTGGAAAAGAGCACCAGATGTTTTGGAAATGAGAAAGGAGAATGTTTCCTGAATTAAAACACAGCTGTCATTACGGATAATAGCATCATACTCCTTTATTCACCCTATTGATCTCTTGCTATACATCACCCTAAAACACGAGCAAAAAAAACCAAACAGAAATCATCCACGTGTGATAAAAGCAATGACAAAACATAGAAAGGTTAAAATTCTCTTCAATTAGTCATTGAAGAGAATCAGCAGTTAGAGAGAAGGAAGAAAATTACTGTTGTTCCCTGAGTGACAGCTATTTACTCCACCTTACAGACGAGCCATATATAATACATATAATTTTTCCTTCTGGAAATGCTCTGCCAACCATCTTTACCTAATACCACTTTAACAAGCCACAGCTGGTAATATCAAATTTGTCGCCAGACCAGTCTGCAAAATGCCTTTATTAAAGTCTTTCATTGATGAAAGCACCAAGGTTGACAGTATGACAGTATTTAGTTGGTAAATTGGCAGGGATAAGTTAATTTTGTTCCTAAAATGTCATTCATTTGGGTATTGCTTTATATTGTATTATAAACTTGCTAACAACTGAGTGTATAACAAGAAACCAGAGGAATTATTTGGAATGGAACAGGAAAACAATCAGGTTTGAAGCAGTATGAATTAGTTCACAGCTATCAAATAAATATCTTAATTGATTTAAAGGAAGCTCTGTGGTTGTGTTCTCTTTCCTGACTCTGATATTATGCAGTTATATGTTTTTACTGGTAACATATTAACACAGAGCTCTGCTAAATAAAGCTGGATAAGTCTGTTGCATCTCTCATCCCACTTAAGATAAGTCTGTTGCATCTCTCATCCCACTTAAGATAAAGTGTTACTCTAACTAGATTCGTAGGAATAAACTTTACAAATTAAAGGGACTAAGCAAACAGAAATCTTGGATCCAAATATCCTGTTTTACCAATCCAAAATTACAGAACTAGGCTCTACATCTTGTTAATTTAAAATTTGGCCCTACTAAGAATGCAGAGACCAAGTTTTTGCTCAACACTATGCATTCAAGAAGAAAATAGATTTAGGAACTGGACAGATCAAGTGGTTATTCCAAACAACTGAATTAAAACAAGACAGAGAGAAAGTCAGGGTGGATAACAACAACTTCCCATCAGTCAAGTCGGGATATAGGATCACTTGGGAAGACTGTAAAGATTAAAGTTAACAAAAAACCAGTCTGGTTCCACGAAAACCACAGGGAGTGGGGTTAGGGAATGGCAATTCTTGTTCTCCACCCCTACGAGGGGGTTTCTGGCTGCTGCTGTCACTGCCACTCCCCACCCACAGGAAAAGCAGGTACAGGCTCACGCCCAGCACCTGACCCTTGAAACGTCAGCCTGAGAGTTTATTTTGGGTGAGGAAGCTGGAACTGGAGTTTTGGGGAGCTGCTTCGTGTTTGTTTTTTTCACAGGTGAATTATCATTAACCACTGAAGAAAAACAACATCATGGAAACGTGTCTAACACTGGGCATCATTAGATGAAATGGTTGTTATGTCTAAAAATAATCCACACATTTTAAACTTGTGCCTACAATCAAGGTATTGTGCCGATGAAAAATTACTTGCCGTGGTTTTATTTCATCTTAGTTGCTTTACATAGGCAATTTACTGGCAGGGACAGACTTTTTCTCACCTCTGCCTTAATTTGCAACACAGTTTAAGATTATCAACTTCTGAAATCAAAGTTAACACAAACAGTGTGGCAGTTAAACTGCAGCATACTTTGCTGAACAGCTTTAGAGCAGAAAATGTCTTCTGTTTGCAGCTTTCCTTCAGGTCATTAACATGATTTATTAAGAAGTAGGAAATTAGGTACTGGATATATCAATATTGTTCAGAAATTTCGATTCCATCATTGCCATATAACTGCTTTATCTCCAACAAACTTGTAACCATAGTAACTAGATTAGAAAGTATTCCCCAAATGTTTTAAAATAATTTGATTCTTATTAGCAACACCAAACACTGGAAAATAATGGTAAATTATTATTTTCCAGTTTTCCAAGGCATTTGCAACTCATGTGTGATTCTCCTGAAAGTCTTAAGTAAACAGGTGTATTTTAACAAATTTTTCCAATAAAATTCTATGAGCTGAAAGAAAACAAACGTGTTCTGTTGGAATTGTTTGTGTGAATGTCAGTATTCTTGAAAAAGAGAAGGTTGGAGACCTCTCAGAAAAAGAGACAAATCTGAACTGCTGTTTTCACTTAATGGTTTGTTAGGACACCAAATACATATCCTTTAATGAGAATTAATATGCTGTATCTTAATAATTCATGTACTTGCAACGAAAGCCCTTTAATTTAATGGAGTGCTGCTCCTTTCATTACTTTCATTGCTGAGGTAGGTTGGTATTTTTCCCTGAAGGTCAGGAGTGTGCCATTCCTGCATGCAAGCCATGAATTTAATCAGATGTTCAACTCTGACACCTCCAGCCACCACTCAGGCCCAGCTCAGCAGGGTTTTACACATTTTCAGGAACACCAGAGTAGCAGGAAATCTCGAGGTGTCTGTTCTGTCAGGATCAGAAGCAGCTGTGTTATGCAACTGTGATCACATATTTATCAAATTTTGTGTTCCCTCCTCAGTACTGCTGCTGGAAATTAATTCCTCTTCTCTGGGTACCGGAAACTTTTCTTTTAATCTTATGCCAAAATTTATATCCATTAGTTATTACACCGGTGTATTCCTTTCACCTAAATCATCTGGATTTACAGAAAATGCTTGTGCTAGGCCGAGCAAATTGAGCTCATATATATTTCTGCCCAATCTTACTGTACCTGGACCATAACTTGATTTTTTTCTCTAAACCCAATCTTTGTTTCTTGATGGATTTCAAAGAGCTTTATTTATTGCCTAAGTGCTATCCATAAATAACACCCTTCTCCACCAGTACACTTTTCTACCTTGTTTGCGTTTTGTTTCTACATCCTCATCTGTGGATGTGCCTTTCCCACATGGAATTGTGGACGTATTTTAGCAGAATGCTCTCCTTATATGCCATCAGACTTATTCAAGGAATCAGAATTCCCTGTGCCTCTGTAATTCCATCTTCTCTCTGACGAAGTTCCTCACCCATTTCTCTAGCTGTCACCAAAATATTCTTGTCTTCTGGGCAAGTCAGAATTCTTGCTGATGACCACATCCTGTTTTCTGAGCATACTCTGGCACAGCACGTTGAATCTGATGTGGTGACGATTTAAAAACAAGCAAATGGATATTAAAAAAAGGAATTTTTAAAAGTCCAGCAGATTTTTGCTGTAGACCTCAGATCCCTGTCTAGTTCCATCGTGAGAAATACATTCTCTTGCTTCCACACCATTTTTAGTAACTGAAACCAAGATTCAGGCCAAGAATTGGGCTTCAGAGCTTTCCCAGCTGAGGAGTTGATAAGCAGTCACACAGATTTCTCTCGTGGTATTGGAAAGGCTTTGAGGTGTTGCTGTTCTTTCTGCACATCATTCTCCTCTCTGTGAGCACACACCGTTATCTTCCAGGCTGGACATCCATCCCTGCCAGGTCCTTTCCTCCTCCACTTCTCTTTAGGCTCCCTCTCATTTTCTGCCTAATTTTCCAGTGGTACCAAAGCACTTCTTAATTCAGCTTTTATTTCCCTGTTGTTCCTCTCTTGTGTTTCTCATGTCTTCCTCTAACCTATAAACCTTCTCTCTAGGCTCTCTTCCCAGGCTAAGAGATCATGATTATCTCCTTTGACACTTCAATTTTTTGCCTGAAGTTTGACATTTTTTAAAGCTGCATCTTTAGTCCACGACAATTCCCTTCTGTGAAGCATATAATTTATTGTATATAAATAGTTGCACTAAGATAGCCACTCAAAAATAGCAGCTTCCAGCAGCTTTCAGTTTCCTCCCCTCTTCAAGTGTTTTTCTACTGCTGCTTTAACACACAAGATGCATTTGCTCTTTGCCTTAAATTCACATCTCAGGGGAGGGAAAAAAAAAACACCACTTCCTCATAGATCTTAAGGATTTTTATCCTGTTTGCAAGCCTGGACCTCTTTTAGTCTTGAGCTTTTGCTGGGGTCAGTCCTGTTGTGTAACTGCAGCTAAGAGCCAGATCAGAGTCAGGACGTATAGATACAGTTTCTGATCTAAAATACCTGATTCATCCCTACCCCACTTAAAAAAGGACAAAACAGATAAATAACAACAACAACAAAAAAAAAAATCTTATGGGAGAAAACGTTTTGGTTTTGATTTATTCAGTAATTTCCTGCAAAGTCTCCTGTGTGCCTGTCTCTGTGTTCTGCCCTTCACTGAGCATAAAATCTCCTGCCAATTTTCACCAGGCCACTCATGGCTTCCAGATTTTACATGCCAACAGCTGCAGTACTCATTCTTATGCAGGACAATTCCTTTAAACTAAAGAACAGAATCCTTGATTCACCATTTGTCCATCAATAACATGCAGGGCGAATCCTCTGAGCCTGGATAAAGTCACAGTCTCACTTTGCAGGTGTCCTTCTCTTCTGACGTGTGCAAAAAGAGCTGGGACTTGTTGAGCATCTCCACAATTCCCTTCGTGCTCTCTGGGCTCTGCATTAGTGTGAGGATTAAACTTCAAAAAGCACCATTATCACCACAGTTAGAGGGTGCCAAAAGATCATTTTGTAGATGCACAGAACCACCACTCTAAGGTAGCCTTAGAAAATGTTTCCGAGGTGTAGCGGAGAATAACCTGTCAGTGTAAGTACAAAATAATCCTGCATCCCACTATTTTGTACTTTATTTGACTCGATATGGACAAATAAACCGGAAAAGTAACATATGGAGAGAGACTAAAAATTGAATATCATATCCCTGTGCTCCATCAGCAAGAGCTAAACAAAACACATCAGGAACAGTCAAGAGTTGTAGCCTGGGCCATCTGGTCACAAAGGCCCACACTACCGAGATTGTATTAAAATGTTTTAATCTCAGTGCTCTCCCTCAGGCACAAAGCATGATGTGCAAAATCTTAAACCCTGCTGAAAGGTGAGACTTCTCCACCTACAAGCACAGCATGTCTAGGATAGTTATTTAATTAAGAGCCGCCCCAGTGAAGGGTGTGGAAATGGCAAGGCAATAATCCAATTCCTGAGTGGGGCTGCTGGAAAGCCAGCAACAGCACAGAGAACAGACTCGACGTGTGTCCTTCCTTGTGAAGCTAAATACTAATCAGAGTTTTTGTAATTAATTTGAATAAAACACTGTTTTCATTTGTTCAGTGCAGTATCTCCTTCCTGATATATATATATATATAACCAAACTTCACGAAGGAAGTCCTCTAAAATTCCTATTTTTTTTCCTGTATGGTATTGTTTCCTAACTGTGAAATAAAACTTAATTAATTGTTCTCCCCCTGCTCTCCTCTTTCTTCACATCTGCCCTGCTCCCCACTAAGTGCTAATCAGCATTTCACCTGTTGGCTGCTGCAATCACTTCCAAACAACCTTGCGCAGTTCCAGCCAACACAGCACGAGGTGGAAAGCAAGAGGAAGTCAGGACAGATGGATAAACTACACTGGTAATTTGCTAAAGCAGGGGAAAGTAAGGGAAAATAAAGAAAGGGAAAATAACACACTGGAAACCTAATTCCCATGTGAGCATCCAGACAGGATCACACGGTAGTATCAAACAGAACGAGCCATATCTGAAATTATCACTATCATCTATTTAATTTGGCCAGGAAAGCTTCACATTCCTTCTCATTTTTGAAATTCTGTTATAACATGCAGATTACTCATTCTCTGGATGTTTTGCCTCTTCCCCAAAACACCATAGAAACCACAGCTAATCTGCAATGTCCTTCTGCAAGGATTAAAACAGAGCAGAGGAGGCAAAGCTGAGGTTCCAGAGAAATCCATGCCAGCAGGAGCTGTGATCCATCAGTCCGTGTGGTGCCCTGTCGAGACTTCTGATGATGAGCCCCAAAATATTTTGGAAGAGGAAATGAACACGTTCCTCACACCTTACAGAAGTAGGCAACTAAGTGAATTTTTTAAAATGCATAAAGCTATGGAAAGTTGACAATAAACATCTAAATTTGAGGGAGGGAGATGAACAACTTTTTCTCCAGTTTGTGCAGGATCTGAAACAGGATCCAGTCAGGTACAGGAACCAGTACTCTGGGGTAGTGCAGACATTCACTGTAGTTAGGAAGACCTCACAGCCTATCTTATGAAGATCTGTGACAAGTCAAAAAGACCTGAAATAAATGCTTTTATTTTCAGCATCGATTCTTGCTGAATTTCTTCCCTACCATCAGTATTTCTGAGACTCCAAATCTCTTTATTTATGCTTTGTTCAGCATTCGGTTGCAGATTACCACAGTTGACCTAGCACATGTCATTCCATTATTTTAAATACCTCTCAAATTTTTGTCTCCCCTGCCACATACGTAATCTCTCTTTCTGTTTGCAATAGACTCCAGCCAAATTAATCATCTGGATAGCTAAATTAGAGCTATGCTGAAAAGAAAACATAAAGGATTGTAAAAATTATGACAGCTCCAAGTATTTCAAGGTGCTGATCATTTGCAGTCCCCATAATTTAAACAGTAGTTGAGGACAGGTTTCTCAGGGCCTTTGATAAACAGCCTGCCAGATGCTCTCACATTTCTGTGTTTGTACATCCTCTAAGGCGCTTGTGATCCCCGAGTAGCACTTCAGGAACGGGAACAAATCAGGATGACAAGATGCCAGGAAAACACTGCAGTACAAACAGGGCCTGGTTTGTCTCCTCGTGCCTGAGGAGCCTCAGTTACCAGAACTCTCATCTTAAACTCCCAATAAAAAATTCTTGATGAAGGAACTCAGACTCAGACTGCCTGAGATCCAAAAATTCGCTGTTCACAAGCAGAAGGGATGGAAGAGGGTAGGAAGAAATGTGGGCTATTGCTCCCAATGTGATAGGCACTGCAGAACTATAAGAGTTAGATATCAGTTACTTAATAGCAAAATTTGATCCAGTTTTTGTTGACTTACCTTGCCCACTAATCTGGGGAATGGAGGTCTTTGATTTTCAGGAATTAATATTGGAGTTGCCAAAATAGCCCTTTTTTGTCTTGGAATTCCAAGGTTGCCTTCTAGTTTTAAGATTTCCTAAAAAAGAAAAAGACCTATTAGAAAAACTTCCAAATATTCAGTGGTTATTCCCTTTCCCTGCACCTTTAGGCAAAATTACCATGAACCACCAGATTCTAAGTGTAGTATTATACATTTTCCAGCAATTAGTGATAACATATCAAACCATGTATTTAATCTCTCAGTTTATTGCACTTATTTCAGTAACTGTAGACAGCCCATATCCATTTTGTAATCATGTAAACAAGTTATAAATCTGAGCAGGTGTATCTATACTCCTAACCTGATGACTGCTGAAATCATAAGCCTTGAGCAAGGTCTGGTTTAACCTCAAATACTTGCACAAGACCAGTAAAAAGCCGCACTTCAAACGTCTTTAGAGAATTTTCACATCATCTGTACTCAGGCACTTCTCAGTCCAGGCTTTCAATCAAACAGAACGGAGTGAATTTGCCGATGCAGGCTGCAGGTAATGAACTCTCAATAAACGCCGAAGTCTTGTAACTTCAAATTAGACACCAAAACCCAGGTGTAACTTAAGAGCTAGTAGGTTATTGGATTGGTGTTGGGTGTTTTGTGTTGGGGTTTGCTTTCTCTTAGAGAAAACTTCACGCTATGCTGTCAGAAAGGGCAAAAGTAGAAGTGGTTTATACACAAGATTTCCTTTTTCCGCTGCATTTTCTGGAGTGTTTCTTTCTTTCTGAGCTTCAGGGAGCTCAGCACTTCATGAGCTACAATGAACTCTCCACAGTGGCCTCTGGCCCCTGGAAAACTCTGCCCACCACACCTTTGCTCTCTCTTCCCTTCTGCTCTCTGATCTGCTCAGTGCTCTCCCCGCAGGAGCTGCAGCTTCCCAGAGACCACCCTCCTTCCTTTGCTTCCTCCTACAGTCTCTGCAACTCTCTTCTCCAAGCATAGTTACTGCCAAGGTCAAAAAAAGCCTCTCCCCATCTCCCAGTGCTCTTCCTTGATCCAAACCCTCTTTTGGAAGAAAAAAAAACAACAAAAAAACCCACAAAACAAACAAACACCCACAAAAAAATGAAACAAAACAAAACCAACCAACCAAAAACCCAACAACAACAGAAAAGTCCAGATTTGTAGTGTATTGGGAACTGTGGGACTGAAAAATATTTCAATCACTGCTTTTCATTCAGGTTATCAAGACAGTTTTATAAGAAAATCACAGGTTGAATTAAATGTCTAATTCCAATAAGGCAGTGATCTCCTACAGATAACACTTTGCTCTCTTAATGAAGGAACACCAAACCCCTAAGCTTTCAGTCAGTTCTGGAATCCATGTTGTTGTTTTAATAACTGATTCTTCACTACGGAAGGAAAGCTCCATCCCTAGGCTGTATTTTTGTAAAACTTCAAAGCTGAATGAGTTTTCTTGGTGGCACAATCTGAGTCCATCAGCCAAGATCTCCACAGGCTGCTCCTGCGTCCATCTGCGTCAACGCCTCCCACCTGACGAGCCTCTCGCCACAAAACTCTGCTCTACCTCCGCTGGCTTTAGCATCATTTCTCAAATTTGACAACAACCAGCAGCAAGCGAAACTCAAGTTTTCACCGGTTTGCTTTAGTCATGATAAAGTCAAAGAGCAGTGGGAACCACTCAGAGAATCCCTTCTCACAATGTTGCCAATTTTCACAGCTTTTTGAGGTTCCCCCTGGTAGAGTTCCCAGCTCTTCCAAAGGCTTTGCCATTTCTCTCTAATCTTTCAGTCTGAAGGCCACTCGGGTCCCCTTTTTTGTCTTTCAACTCCTCTCCCAAGAGAGGTTTTGTTAATAAAAATGCATGAGAAAGTTCAAGATAAAAATATCCGAAGTATCAAATGAAAAGGAAGAGCAGAATCCTGTCCAAAGGCAAACGCACAGAGCCGTAAAGCTTTCAAAATCACTTACACTGTAAACACAGACGGGCTGACACGTGCCCGAGATGATCCTGAGGAGCAGCAGTGACTCCCAGGATGCCCACAAGGAAACCCCAGTTCTTCAGCTCAGCAGCAACAACATTTATCTGATCACATCTTTCACTCCTGCTCCTACTGTCGTGGATTTCCTTCACCTCAGGGAGAGGTAGGGCAGAACTCCCAGGTCTTTGCAGATGAACAAGACATTCGTATTTGTGTATCTTTGTATGATAGAATGGTTCGGGTTGAAAGGGACCTTTGAAAGCCAGCTGGTCCCACCTGCAGGGACAGTGACACCAGATCACTTTTCTTAGAGTCCCGTCCAACGTGACCTTGAATGTGTCACATTTCTTTCTGTGATAGTTTGAGGAGCAGAAGGAATTTCCAGGTCGTTCAACATCTAGGTCTCACAATTTTGGTAGCCACAGACCCACAAGCAACTAACAAACATCCCTCAAGAACTCTCCTCTTCGTTTTGTTTTCCTTTCTTCCTACCAGGGCTTCTCGCAGTGCTTGAATATTTGAATGAATGGCCCAGTCACTCTCCAGCAGCACGAACCATTACTCTTGGCAAAGAAAATTTCATTAGAACTTGTCATGGGAATAAGGTGGCTGGATTCTGGTATCGATTTGTCACAATAAGGGTTGGAAACACCGCTGGAGTGGCAATCTGTAATCCACTACGGTGACCAGAAAAGCGCTTGAGTTTCTCGTCATTTAGTTGGTTTTATACACTAAGGTTGATGGCATAAAATGGGGTCAGCCCTAAATACAAAAAATCAAATTAATTGGATGCTTGTTGCAAGCAAAGTTCATCTGAAATAGGGAATGGGATGTGGTAATCTGAGGTATATTGGTCTTCCTACAAAATAACATCACAAAATGCTGAAAAACTAAAACTCTTTGCAGGCGAACTTAAGAAATATTTTTTACATAATTCTCAGCTGAAATTTTAAACCAGGCTGTAATATTTAATTCCCTTATGTATGTTATTTCTATCATCAGACTATTGTTATTATCAGCAGTATTGATATTAATTATTTCTAAAATATGTGCCTAAACGAGAAAAAATGTTTTCTCATGTTGGTAGTAATATAAAAAAACCTGAGAAATGTGCTGGAACTTCACAAGTTAATGAACAACTGTTTAAGCAAATAATGAACTCAATGAATAAATTTAAGAAATGTAAAGGTCAACGGCATTCACACAAACATCTGCTCAAAAGTAGTCTGTCCTCAACGCCCTTAAATGTCACCCTAAAAATCACTTTGTGTACTCGGGAAGAACAAACCCAGCTAAAATGCAGCTGGCTGAGGGGAATTGGGTATTTCACAGAACAAAAACTTCCAGCCTTGTGAAGCATGGTCAGATACAACATCTGGGTAATGGAAATTGCTGGTGGAACTTGATTTAATTACGCTGGGTGTTTCTACTCCTGTAATTGTTCCGTAAGTGGAGAGGCAGAGCCTCACACTGCCCAGACTCTGACATATCCATTAACTGCAGAGACACTCGGTGATCTCAGCCCTCAGCTTTGCTCCTGGGCCATCCAACTGCCTGGGCCAGAGGTATTTTTATAGGGTGGAGGCTCCTGTTATCTTTAGAGGAGTCAAGAACATAGGTGAAAAAAGTAATTCTTGTTCAAACCATTTGGTCACGTGTAAATCAGAACCATTTTAATGCTGATATATTCTAGAGTATTTTTCACACATAGGTGACAAAAGCTAGGGTGGAGATACAGCTGAATTCCTGTTTTGTGAAATAATTCATTCAATTATTGCCTTAAACTTCTGCAGTATGTTTTGTGATGGAAAAGTCCTGTTTCTATTTAAATATAGGTTTCATCTACCTACACACTTGCCTTATTCTGTGACGGGGAAAAGTTTTTCTAAGGTGAAAACAAACTAAATACCATCAACTTTGCTTTAGCCACGGGAGTTACCTGCACTGAGAATAATACACTCTTCTTTTAAGTTAACATTTCAGGCTTGTTTTGTCATCATTTAGAGAATGTTATTCTCGTTTTGAACCATGTGTGAATCACCCCCTCTTACAGGAAATCTCATATTGGTTCAACAGTGCTCATTAAATATAACGAGGTGTCCCTTGTACACAAACAAGCAAATATGCTCTGACTGCCTCATCTGTCAAACAGCACTGAAATCCAGGTTGAGGAGGAAGACAATGGCTGACCTTATGCCTCTGTCTTCGCCAGGATACATTAGCAACACACCACTTATCACTGGTAAAAATACCCTTTTCTCCATCCCTGCTGTGCTTACACTTGTAGCAAAGCAAACAAAATCAGGCCGCTTTCACAGCACGCCAGGAGAAATGAAAAATTCCTAGAGACGTCCCAAAACCTTCAGCAACTTAAATAAATGTAACTGAAATGAGGAAAGCATTTTTTGATGCCATTGCCTAGGCATAAAAACCTTAAGAAAAGTGCCCTGTAATAAAAATTTACATTAAAAATAGGGGGTTTTGGTTTGGTTTTTCTTTTCTCATTTAATGAAGTCATCTGCTTTTGGGTTAGATACCAAATTGCTACTGAAAATAGAAACACAACAGAGATCTGAAGCAAATAAAATCTTTCAAAAATCTGATTCTTTTGGGACTTAACCAAAGCCAAAATACATTGCACCACACGGACACAAGGCCTTAACTTCTTACTCTCAATATTCCTGCTCTCAATATTCCACTGAGTGGATTTATTTCTCTTCTTATATTGGAGGAACTCCAAATTCAAGAGTACTTTTAACACCCAACAAGGAGAAAGAAGACATAGAACACAAATCTCAGTTCTAGGGCATGATAAATGAGTTAAAGAAGAATTTTTGGTGGGGCAATAACCTACATGAAGCCACAAAATCTGCAGATCAGTGGCACACAAATGACAGTTCCAAATGTGGAATAACACAAGTAACCATGAACAAGCAGTTCCACGTTTCCCTCCTGGGATATAAGGACAATTTCTAATAAAGAAAGTTTATTTCTCATGTAAAATAAATATTATTCACAGCAGAAGTTGTTTTACCTTGGAAAACTGGCATTCTACGTCTTGCTGCAGGGCAGCCAGCTGTAAGAGTGTGCAGAAAACTTACACATTTTATACCCTTATTCCAGGCTTAAGTGCCATGGAATTCACTGCACTGTAACAGTGCTGCACAAAAGCAATTCCATGATCCCCTAAAGCACAAACAGTGTATGTTAAAGCCATGTGTGCTGTTTAATGGATCGAGCAGCCTCAGTCCCTGACCGCTGTCTGAATGGACACATAAACCACATTTCTTCCTACCTCCTACAAGGTTCCAAGCTGGGATTACAACTGAAACCTTCTCAGTCCTGCTCCCCAACAATTGCTTTAAAGGTTTTTTGCCAGGTACTCCTTGTTATCTCTCAATTCCTTTATAATCCTTATTCTCTCGACAGAAAAACCCCATCATCCCATAAAACCATGGAATGGTTTAGGTTGGAAGAGAACTTAGAGATCATCTTGTTCCCCCCCCTGCCATGGGCAGGGACATCTTCCACTACCCCAGGGTGCTCCAAGCCCCATCCAGCCTGGCCTTGGACACTGCCAGGGATCCAGGGGCAGCCACAGCTTCTCTGGGCACCCTGTGCCAGGGCCTCCCCACCCTCACAGGGAAGGATTTCTCCCTGGAATCTAATCTAAATCTGCTCCCTTTCAATCTAAAGCCATTACCTCTTGTCCTATCACTACTTGCCCTTGTAAATTCTAATTGCAGACACTGATTATTTACCTTGCTGTTCATTTCTAAACTCTGTACAATCCCTTTGTTCTTCCTGTCTCCTCCTGCACTCCCGAATTGCAACACTCACTCTCCTGCTTCAGCTCTCAGTGTAACTCTGCAAGTCTCCTTTTTCTATTGAAAATATTCGTTCCTTAACACTCATTTGGAATTTGTTTCTTGTGAACACTGATAATACAACTCTACTCAAACAGAAGTTGTCTCAAATTTTACCTTTTTTTAATATCTATTTTATACCTTTTTTTTTTTTTAAATGAGTACCTTCTGTCTCAGCATTACCACTTGACGTTATTAAAGCAAATAGAGCTTTATTTTCCTGATCTTTATCTGATAGTCAGATATAGACAACCGAGGCAACAGCAATTCCTCATAATGGCATATTGAAACCCCTGTCTTTGTCCCTGGGAGCTGACATGGCATGCAGGATCTTCTGCAGCCAATAGATTTGTATCTGCCATAGAACAGTGTGGAGCTGCAGAAATCCCACCAGAACACTTCCAGAACCTGGTTCTCCCCTCCCCTGCCCTTTTCCCTACACGCATCCACCCGAGCCAGTTCAAATCCCAACAGTGACCTTTTCAATTCAGAGCCATGCTGGACGCAGCAGTTCCAGGAGTGGAACGGCAGACAGAAGCCCAGTTAAGCTCCCAGCAGACCCAGGGGTTCCAGACCTTCCATGTCATTATTTCTCACTTTAAATAAAAGCAGGTCTTTATTTAGCCAGAGAATTGATGTCTTGTTGGACAGATACACACATTAAACATTATCTCTTCCTTCCCTCACCATCTATCACTAATCCTGTCTGTCCAGAAAAACACCTTCTTTTCCTGTGCTATAAAATCCTCAGGAGGGAATGAGGAATTCAGTCCTTGGCCTGAGATTTCACAAAAAGCACCACAAAGAAATCACAATGCAGACACTGCCTACATATCCTACTCCTTCCCCCGTACATTTTGGTCACTTGATCCGTGTGGATGCACCAGCTGGGCACCTCCAGATGAATCCTGCTCTTTGCACAGCGTTAATCACACAGAGGACACTCAGTTATGGATAAATTTCCATTTACCTTACGCTGAAAACCAAAACTAGACCACTTTTGTTAGGAGTGTGAGAAGTCTGTTTCTAGTTGGAGCGATCAAGGACAGTTTAACTGGGAGGGACTTTCAGTACTTTCCTTTAGATCTGGACTCTCTTGCACGTATAATATTGCAGTCATGTGCCTGCACAACTTCCCTCCTCCTTTCCTGCTCTACTGACTCCTAGCAAAAATGATGTTGCCTAAGACTGCAGAGCAGGGCTGCATTATGTTTAGACCAAAATAAAAAAGTCTGGGTATATTCTATTAGGCCTGACTCTGCATGCAGGGTGCTCTCCAGAGCTGCATTCCTGAGCTTTCCTGTACAGGAGCTGCCAGGCTGACAAATGAAGCCGTGGTCTGTGATGAAGACAAAATGCCCACTTAGATCCAGGCTACAGAAAAGCTCCTCAGTCACCAGGCTGGATTTCAAATTTGGTCGAAAAAAGAAATGTTAGTGCATTAATCCACTTCACTGCTTGGTCCAGCTACTCGGAACAAATTAATTAACGGGCATTAACTGAGTCCAAAAAGCTGAAACCATAGTGTATTAATCCACTTCACAGTTTGGGCTGTAGTTTTACTCTTCAACACAAATTAACAGGCAGTAACTGCCTGACAGCAGCAGCTTAACTCTGTTGTGTGGCACAATAAAGAGCCAGTGCTGTAGTGCCTTGTGGACAGCTTTTCATTATCACCCGAGTGCTGCTGGGCTCCGTGCTGCACTTTGGCTGCGTTTTAAAAAGGTGAGAATTCAAGACCCAAACACGCCCTGTGTTATTTGTTCCCACCACAGCGACCCAATTAAATTCACAGGACAATGCCTCTCAGCTTTAAACCTTTCTTTAGTCTGGACAGTCTCAAAGATCCACACAGTATTACTAAAGAAGAGAGTGTCCAGTTGAAGTTCTGACTTAGATGAAATGTATCTAGAAATTCACATGCAATAAACCGAGTTTTAAAAAGTATTACTTCCAAGACACATAAAAAACCCCTGTCGTTCACTCAGATTTGACTGCTAGATTTAATTTCTGCAGAACATGTAAAATATGCTGGCTAGAAACAGCAACATTGTTTTGGTTTTGCTGTATCTGTTTCGGGGTGGGAAATCAAAGCACAGGTTTCTTTGCAGACAATTCTCAAATGAAAAGTGAAACGTGCAAGATGGAGACCCAGACACAGGCTGGGACATCTTGGTGGATTCTCACATTTCTCCTTAATCGTATGCTGGCAATTAAGTCTACTTCAGGAAATTCAAAGAGTGTACCTGTCAGGAATCAGAGGCAAATGAATTGCTGTACTGGAACAGATCAATGATTCATGAGCTGTAACATCAAGCTGCTAACAATATTAATTGCCACATACTTCAGGGAGAAGAGCCTGAAAAGGCAGGAGTCATGGTTTACAATGGTTTGAAGGTGTTTTTTCCGGATTATAACTGCTGAAAACAAAGCCAAGTACACTTTACAATACACGAAATGTGACACAAGAGTTCCCAACTGTAAATCGCTCAAATTCATATATTTGAATCTGAGCATCTTGCCCTAACAACCTGCAGGCAGAGGAGCACAGAAATGTTTATATTCCTTACTTCACACCTGCTGACCTTTAACTGAGCATCTCCATGGTGTGAGAACAGTCCCCACCTACACAAACACCAAGCAAACAGGTTTCATTAAAGTTTCCTGGCCAAGGGAAGACAGATCCTAACTTACTCCCTGCGTGTTGTTTGCCTGGCAACTCCAGTGCTACTTGTTTTTGTGGCATTGGCCATGGGCTACCCACTCTGTGTTTTCTGAGCAGTGAGAAGCAGAATCCAAGATTATTAAAAGGAAATGATGCTCTCAAAGCTGTCAGAGCAGGGTTGGAGCACTCCGGTGCTCCTTGTTAACTCCAGCGCGGTGACTGAGCGGGGACAGACAGCCCAGCAGCCACGGCATTCACAGGGGACAGAGGAGACACACGTTCTGTATTGTTCTAATAATTGCTCCCACAGACTTTCCAGTGAATGCTGTTATTTCAGCACTCACACTTCACAGATCTGAAAACCCCATTCAGGCCTTGATTTCTAATCCAGTGTGTTTCTGAGGAAGAAATGATACATTCAAATGCATTCAAAAACCTGGGCTCTGACCAAAAGAGATTATCCACCCCTTTATTTCCACTCTACCTTTTTGTTCATATTCCATATTTGTTCAGTTCTGTCAGATAAGTTCTATTTTTATCTATATGCATTTTCTTGCCCACAAAGCAACGGAAGTCATTAAAGCCAGACCTGTGATGTCTGCTGCCTTTACTGACATATTGGGATTTAAACAGGACAATTCTAGAATTGAAAACCTGGGTTCTCACAGCTTGAGCTAAATCAGCAATAAATCTACCCCTCATAATTATCCATCATGCAGCCAGCCCCAGAAGAACCTCGACTGGACTGTATTTAAATGTCTTTATGAATTTGTGAGATGGATTCTTCAGTTCTTGCTGCACATGCCAGGTACAAACGCGCTGCCTCAGAACGTGACCAAAGCCCATTGTGAGTGTCAGACGAGGCACAGCATGCTGCTACTACAAAGCGCAGAATTTCCAGCCAGCGTAAGAAAATGAATTCTGCTCTGTATTATTCAGCTTCCTTCGCACCATTCCCTTTGGTATCCCTGCTCCAAAATCAAACCTTCAGCACAGTGCTGGAGGGTCTGGCTGCTCCTGCCTGACCACTGCACAGAGCAGTGAAGCGCAGGATGACTTTCTCAGCCTGAAATAGCTTTATTTTGCTGGAGCTATCTAATAGAGACAAGTTAATAAATTGCAGCATTCCTAATTTGATACATTTTTGGTCCTGTTTCAGTTTACAAACTGTCCATTAGCAGACCCTGAAATCTGTGAACAAATACATTATCTACCATTATACGCAAGTTTTTCAGATGAGTAATTTTTGATCTTCAGATTGCTCAGGCAGTTGCTTGGAAACATTTGTCTGTATTAGTTACACAAGTCATGTGGCATTATTTGTCTTTTCAGATTGGATGGGCCCTGTGAATAAGCAACAGAGCATGAAATGCAAATTTCATGATATAAAATTCAGAACTTGCTTTTGGCAAGGATTTGATTTATTACATTTAGAGCACAAGATGCAAACAAAAAGGTTATCTCTGTGATCTGAATGACTTGACGGGAAGTGATGCCCGTTCCACTCAGAGGAGTAATGGCGTAAATTACAAAACCAAAGAAAATTTTGAAAAGATGGAATGAGGTTTGGAATAGTCGTGCTGTGGAGAATGAACACAAGCAATGGAAATACTTCTGTTGATTACAGCTTTCCAGGGAACAGTATTTTTCTAGATTAAAACATAGGTAGGTAGGTCAAAAAAATCATGGAGTCTCAAGTAAACCATTACTTTTCTCTTTTTAGAGTTTTGAGCAAGTAAAGAAACAGAAGCAAGTAGTTGTGTTCATATTGATGGTAACAGCCTGGTATCATTCAGTAAGGTGGAAAAAAGCATTCATTGGTATTTCACTGTACATTATATAAAATACAAGAGAATCATTTTTCTGCTGATTCTATCAGTATGAGGGAATTGGAAACTCACACATTTTCTCTTTTAACTTTGTAAAATAACCACTTGTATTTGCCTAAGTGTTTCTGCACTGATAGTAATGATTTTTCCTCTCTATTGGATGCAACAATTTATAAAAGCAAAATCTCTGGTTTGAAACTAAATATAGAATTTTACCAGCAGTCTGGTCCTTTTAGTCGAGGAGAACCAAATATGGTCAAACAATGTTACTGAGCACACTCAGACTCTGATCCAGGCTACTTCTACCAACTATAAATCCCACATTCAAAATACAGCCAGAGCCCAGAAGACTGAACCTGACAAACCCTGATGGAGGAAATAGTGCTAAAGCAGTGGAGAAAAAGTTAGAAAATAACAGGTTCGTCTTTTTTTTCCAATAAAAGTTTAAACCCAGAGTGCAAGGGCAGTCAAAATCATTTGCAAAGAAGAAAATGTCTCTGTGGTTTTTTCCGAATTCTAATGCCACAAGCGAATATAAAAGTGTTGGGTCTGATTTTTAGCGAGAGCTGACAGAAACATATCCCACTGCTAATTAGGCAAAGCCTCTGACTAACTTTCCTGGTACTCCCAGGCTTTCCCTGGTACTTTCCAGGCTGGCATCTTTGCTAGGAACAAATGCCAGTGTGTCCCAAACCACAGGCAGTGCCTGGCAGCCGCAGCCTGACATCAGAGCAAAATATTTGTGCCACCCCTGATTTAAAACAGGCTTAGTTTCGAGAGGCCTGTGAGTAACCCATAAGATTAAGATCCAGTCCTTCTGCTGGCAGAGACAGCCGTGAGTGTGTGTGAAATATGGGTGTGCAGTCCTTGGTTACTGTTCAATGCTCTGTCCCATAAATCCCAGCAAAGGCGCTCACGGAACCAGCCAGGAGTGGTGTCACACTCTGGGCACCTCTCAGAGTGCAGGCACGTGCCACGGGGTTATTAACAAACTGTTCAAACACTAAATATCAACTCGTTTAGAAAACAAAGGTATCAGTTTTTATTTTAACAAAACTAAATGCTTCAATGATCCCAAATTTCTCCACTGCGTGCTTCCTATGTTTGTATAAAAAGTCACACATTTCTTAAGTGCCAAAGAACCACTTTTTTGTCTCCTTCCTTTCTCCAACTCACGTCTCAGTCAGATCATGGTCATCCATTTCAGTAGCATGTTGCTCCCTTCATAACAGCATACAGAAACTTGCTTTAAGGAATATGAGCTTATAAATCACCACCCTTTGCCTGTGCTTTAAACCAGGCATAAAAAAAAAAAAACCACAAAAAAAAACCCCTATCCTGGGCTAAGATTAAAAGCTGGATTCATATTAAAGAATGGTGCCTTTTTACCACTGAAACTGAGGCTGTAGATTATTCTGTGCTGATAAAGTACTACAGTGGGCAAAGGACTTTCTCATAATGAACAGTGCTGTAAAACAATTTATCTACAAGAAAGGAAACAAGTTTGCATAATCCATTTATGGTTGATACAACTTTAGAAGAATTTGTTATATAAATATATCTCACCCTGGGGAATTGTTTTGCCAAAATAACTAATGAAAGTGTTTGAACAGCTTAACACTGATCATTAATAGGATTTTTCAGTATCACAATGGAAAGTGACAGCTTCTCATGTACGTTAACCATCACATTAGTGAGAGGCAAAAACTTGGCAAACTCCAAGAGCCAAACATATCAGAAAGTGGAAAATGAGTTAATGAATTGACTTAGCACATGCAAAATTGCTGAGCTGGTGACATGTCTCAACTGATCCTCAAAAGGTGCTTAACACTGCTTTCTTAAAAAACATTCTATAGCTCAGTAATTACCAATTTTAAAAAATCTTAATTAATAGTTCGATTGTTCAAGTGACATCACTAATATTCTGCTATCATGCTGGAATGTTTGACTAAACATTATCAGGTCCCATTATGCTGTTCTCCACTTCGCTGGCAATCACGAGTAATGTTTTAAGTTTAGGTGTCGATGTTTAATCACCAAGAAGGATCACAAGCTCATCAATAATGCCTTGCCAACTGCAATTCCCTAGCGACTTCAAACTTACAGTGAACCTCACCTGCTTTTGTGGTCACATAATTATTTTTATTATGCTTTGTGGTAATGTTGGCTGCCAAAAAACGTTGTCCTAAAATCCCAGTGTGACAAAAATCAATTTTCAGATGCAAATGAGGATGCCATAGGTGACATTTTTCATACCCAATAAATTGCCTGTCTGTGGCTTTGAACTAATGGACACATAAACAAGAGAGATTGGTGCCAAGGTATTGCATTATAATCTTAGTGAAGTTTTATGAGACTCATGCTACAGGCTGCAAAGGGAAAATAAAGCAGAGGGAGGGGGCATGGACAATTTGAGGAAACCTGTAAGAATAGATAGTCTTTTTTTTATACAGTATTTTCTTTATTTTTTTCGTGAGCTCTGATTTTCCATCCAGCTTCTTTTGCCCTCCTCTCCCCTCTCCTTCTTTTATTTGTAGTTTTAGGGCTCTTCATGACCCCTTCTGTCTGTCACAACTTTTATCTCGTTATGATGCTACACTTCTCTTCTCTGTCCCTTACCTGTCTGCCCAAGTTCTCCCCCAGAACATTTGTACAAACAAGATTCCTTCCTGTCATTCATTTTCAGTTCTGACCGCTCTGTGTCCGTCTATCTCCACCTCCTTGAGGTGATATTTAAACTTTCTAAAAAACATACAAGGAATACATGGAAACTCTCATTACTTTTAGAAACAACCAAGACTTTAAGGGAAATCTCTGCTCGTGTCAGGCATGGCTACACTTCAGTGAGGAGATCTGCATTTGCACCAAACAAATCGCTGGGATTTCCTAGGCTTGTCTGAAGCTTATCCTGAATAATCACAAATTTCTTGAGCCTGCAAATTTAGGTTGGAAGTCCTGTGAGATATTTACCCTTGCAATACAAATAGAAACAAGATAAAAACAATATTTTTATGCTATGTTGATAGTATTGTTTCCAATTGTAGCTGAAATGAAAGATATGACTGCATAATAGCTTCCCAAGCCTCTTCAAAAGATTTAAGTAAAGTTCAAATCTTAAGCTTTTGAAACTTTAATCTTGAAATAAAGAACAATCTTTTTGTTATTTCACATTTCTCTCCTGTTAAGAAAACATGAATGATACTAAAATGACAAAGAACTGAATCCTTCATCAGACTTATCCCCATGCATATCCAGCTGCAAGAGCTGAATAATAACTTTGGGAAAAGATTTGAAAAATACCCATTTCAACCTCTCATCCTGGCATCTTTAATAAACAACCTTATTGTTGCTGATTCTCCCTAGCTGTGTTTTGAATTCTGTTCGAGGTACAAGGGAGGAAAAGGTACTTTTTCTGCTGCACATCTATTTCTCTCCTCCTGAAATATCAGAGCCCTCTGAAGCCGAGAAACGACTGCTCCTTGTCTTTGCCCATCAGCATCATGTTCAGAGTCGGAGAAGTGCTGGGACAACGCTGCCAGGCACAGGGTGGGACTGTTGGGGTGCCCTGTGCAGGGCCAGGAGCTGGACTTTGACGATCCCAGCGGGTCCCTTCCAATTTAGGGCATTCTGTGACCATCAGCACGACAGCGAGGCAGAACTGCTGTCTCCGACTGTGCAGGCCCAGCTCCGTAAATACAACTTTAAGCTTGCGTTTATGCCACTGCTCTGGCTGGCCAAATACCATCAGCGTATTCCCCAGAGACAACAGTTTATTCCCATTGCCAGAGCAACGCCGGGCAAGGCGTGCAGCTGCAGTCCAGGGCAGGACGCCACGGCCTCCTCCACCCTGTCCTTCTGGAGAGAGAGCCCATGGTGGAACGTAGGAAACGTCCTGTTCCCTGCCTTTTACGGTCACCACCGGCACTCGCTGCCCAAGCCAGTGAACATCCACAGCCTCCCTCTCTCTCATCGCTCCATTCCTGCAACTCAAACATTTAGAGAGTCTTTAATTCCAAAAGTCCACAAGCAACTTCAGCGGCCAAACTCCCTGGTCGGATTAATTATCTCCAGCGCTGCTGGCAGTGCAGGAAGTGTCTGACAGAAAATTCCCAGGTGCTGGAGAACTACCTTCCAGTAAATTTACAGCACAGAGCAGTAGCACAGTCTGCTCCTCCTCCAAAGCACCGAAAGTACTTCAGGGTTGCTCACAGCACGGGTTGGTTTCGATGCAAAACTCAATTTTACAGTTTTACAGCACTTCTGGAAGCAGCTTCAAGTTGTACGGACAAAAAATCTACTCTTAAAGCTACAAAATAGCTTATTTCTGAAAGAGATTTGACCAGCTCATATCTCCCACCAGCAGGGCATACCAGCCAAAATATTAATTAAATCAGATTCACTAATTTAGCCGTGTAAAACAACACCAAAACAGAACCTGGAATAACTTCTTAGATACCAGGTATATTAATTGAAAGTACATCAGGGGCAATAGGTGTACAAACAAGTTCAGGGAAAAAAATGCTCTGAGAGCTGATTCTACAGTCCTGATCTCTACTGCCACTGTCCAAAGCTATTAATTTATACAAAAAGTTAACTTAAAAATAGAAGATATGATGTAGCATAGTTTTATGAATCTTTATTCAACCCTACGCCCTAAGTCTCAGTGTACTTTCATTTTAATTGTATTCCACCTGTAACTATTAAAGACTTAAAAATTCTGGGATAAATTGATGTAGACTTGCTTAAAGGTTCTATAAATAGCCCTCTATTATGTCACTTTTCCAGGTGTCTGCTTTGTTGACAGTCACTTTATTCCAGTTTCCCTATAGCGAACATGAAACAGCCACCTAAAGAAAACCTTTCGTAATTAGAACAAGGCAGGTACTAAACCTATCCTGTGGCTTATCTCTGTATTTGTAGCTGGAGTTCATTAACTTGTCAGCACTGATTCCTTTTGAATAGGAAAGTGAAATGAAAAAATGACGTGCAAATCAATATCAACTGTTAAGCCATGTTCTCATTTAGCACAGTGTCAGATATGAAATACTGAGAATCAAAATGAAAATTTCTGGTGAAAAAACATGCTTAGTGTACCATTTTTATAAGACAATTATTGCAGTGAATTAAGGTACTTGTCACCCCATGGAAAAAGTTACAGCATGTGGAAAGTTAAAAGAAAATCTTCAAAACTTTTCCTGTGTTTGATTTCAGATTTTTTTTAAACAACATTAAGCTTGATAAATGGAAGAAGCATTTAAGGATGTATAATTCATGCTTATTAGTTGAGACAAACTCCATGTAGCACATTCAAATATATCTAGACAGAGACAGACATCTGCTTAAATGAGTCCCACGGAACTCAGCACTCCATCTCAAGTCCGCTGATATTTTTGAAAAATAACTTCACACATATAAATCTGTTATCAGACGATTACAAATTAGTCTCCTCGGACTAGATAATAATGATGCTAATGGGGTGCCAAAGATCAGAGGAGATTGGTTGGAGATGAGCACAAGGTAAAGGCAAAGATCTGCTTGGACATCCTGGTATGAGCTGAATTCCTTATCACCTTCCCAGGGAGAAGCCAAGGCAGGCAGCTCCACCTGGAGAACTTCAGGGCACGTCCAGACCTCCAGGATGCCCCCGCACGTGGCCCCGGAGCTGAGCCCAGGTGGCACCCACCGAGCAGACGGAATAAAGTTAAACCACACACTGGAACAGCCTCAGTCTCTAAATTGCTGAGTCTCCAGCAGCAGAGGTAAAAGTCCCTATCACCCTGTACCCAAACACCTCACCTTTAATGTGCTTATTGAGAAACTCCATTTTCTGCAGTGACTGGAGGCAGAGAGGGATAAAGGTGAAGATTGTCAGCAGCAGCACTTTTTCCTTTCATCCAACTTGTTTTTTTTTTTTTTCTGGAAGCCCTTTGCTGTATTTCCTGCCTGTATTTCCTACAGCCACAATCTTTCCCAGTGCTCCCACAACACTGCAGTGAAATGAAGGAGAAATGCCAGTGCAGGAGGTTTTTGGTCTCCCTTCATTCTCCCAAGCACACACCCTCACACTGGAAACCAGAGTCTTATCTTCCCACTGACCATACTCGAGGTTAATTCATGTTATTTTCTCATTTTATAGTTTTAAAGAATGAGTTTTCATCAAGCCACTTATCTAATTCACAATTGTTCAGAAAGATATTTTCCATTAATAAAATGATCCTAAGCGCAGCCTAATGCATTGAGTGCCAACAAAAAGGAAAGACACAATAATTACCAGCATTGACAAGGAATTCAGAAAGCCATTAAACAAAACCAATAAGTTCTCCCCCCCAGTCCTCTAACTATAACTCTCCCATATTTTTATACCTCTAGAAGCTACAGTAATTATGTCCCTCAAGTAAACCATCTACTTTTCTGTTTAGTAGACAAAAATTAAAGGAACTCTTTGCCTTTTGTACTTTTAATATATTCCCCATGTTTTTCCTCTAATTGAATTAAATATGACATGTTCGAGAAGGAAACATTTCCATTTCGGATACAGATAATTGAACTTTTGTGGCAGATGTTAAATTTAATAAACATCATAGCACTGAACAGAATCTCCTTTATGTTATTTACAAATTTGAGATATAATTTTAAAGTAATTACAGTCAGTACACAAAATTTGGGATTAAAAACCACTGAATAAATGCAAAACTTCTGAGATCCTCTGAAGAGCTGCTTGATCAAAAAAACATTAATTTTGCAGGGATTCAGCTGAAGGCAGAAGCGACATTAAAAATAACTGAAGAGGTTTTTTTTTTCCTGTTTCACAGACACAAAATATAACTGGCAGACTGTGACTACCCACTAACATTATGCACAATTAATATTACATATATCAACTTGATGCTAACAGTATCCAATAGAAAGGACCACACCATATGATAGTCCCACTAATGCATTCAGCTTTCCTGGCAATTAAACAACATGGAAGCACTAACAATTAACATCAAGGTCACCCCCAGATAAATTTTGATTTGGACACTCCTCACAGCAGATTTATGAGTGGATTCAAAGCTCATTAAAGTCCGTGGAATGACTCCTGTTGACTTAATGGGGATTGCATTTGGTGCACTGCTTGCTGTGTTTTCCTATGACAGATTAATTACACGGTTTTGTGAATAATCAGGCCTAAAATCAACCCCGTAACTTAAAGCTCCAAGCCTTGCTCACACACTCGTGTAGCTTTGTCAGTGATGAGTTTGAGTGTTATAGATGTGAACCAAACTCAGAGCCAGATCTTCCCCAGCTTCCACTTTTAATCTTTAAACTGAGGTTTTAAAATCCCCTCCACTTACCTCTGCCTGAATTCTGGATTTGAAGGTCAATTTTGAGGGTTGGTTCTGGCTTTAATGACCAAACCAGCTTAAAAAGGGTGGTTGCTGGGAGTGGAGGGAAAGAGAGAAAACCACGGTAGAACAACACAATACAGCAGCACAGAGAAAATGAAGTTGTCTGCAAATAAAGTCAGAAAGGTCCTTAAGCTGCCCTGCACAGCCACGTGAGGGGTAAGGACACCAAGTGGGAACTATCCACAGAAGAGCTGCTAGTTTTGCCCTAGACCTGTTGCTGAAACAATTTATCTCCACTGAAAACCAAAAGAGGGACAAACAAATAAAAAATTTTGGTACCAAATTGCAGTTGTTATCGAAACAGAGTGGGTAGAACAGCCAACTGTATCAATTGTTAAGGTTTAAGTCATGCAGGAACATGACTTTGTTGAAAATTTGTCACATATTGTTCCTCTTTTTTGTCCCAACCTATATATATATACATATATACATTCCTATATCTCTATTATGTTTCTCGACACAAAACTACAATGTTAGCACTGAACAGAACATTTGTTAAAGTCTCTCCTGCAAGATATTCCACACTGATATATCAGTAATGTTCCCACAGACATAGCAGGAAATAAAATACACGTGAGCAGTTCCAATGAACCTCTCAGTTTGGAGGTTCAGGCTTTGATACAATTAATGACAGAACTGAATTAGTCCGTGACTGACGACTGTTGGCTGAGGTAGTACCAAAACAAATCACGAAATCCCCATCTCCTAAACCAGGAATTCTATCTAAGTTTTTTATTTCTAGCAGGCCATTCTGCTGCAAAGGGCTGGCAGGATTGCTGCATGCCAGAGCAAACACAGAATATTAGTGTAATAATCATCTTAGTCTACAGCATGAGCTGAGAGTTTGCAGCAAGAGCAGCAAGAAGAAGAGATTTTAGCGTGAATATTCTTGTTGCAGGTGCTGCCAGGCTGGAGCACATTCCTGAATAACCTGGGCCCTCCCACCAAGGGTTTTGTCACCAGCACAGTCTTTCAGCAGTCATGAGTCTCTTATCAAGCAGAAGTAGCTGACTTTTTATTTCATCTTCAGGGAAAAGGAAAAGCCACAGGTATGAGAATACTCTCTCTGTGCACAGAAGAAACTGCAATGCATAGTATTTGTCAGCCAATCAGGAATTTTGAATTTATTGGATTTTTTTGTCCATGAGTTCAACAATACCCAGATCAAAATGATCTGGCTCCGGAGAGCACTCGAGTTCTCTGTTCCAGAGGGTGATGTGCTGCTTTACCACCACTCTGCTGGCCTTGAAGGGAGCCCTCTGCATTTTGAAACAGCCTTTTAAGCTGCATTAGCAGTGCAAACATGAACTGATTTCTTGCTAGCATTTCCTTTTTGGGATGGTCAAAAATTCAGGTAATATCAATGCACCCTGATATCGGTGCAGGTATATTCATCATCTCCCAGTACTTCACAGGATCACACTGCTGAAATCCCTGGACAAAAAATTTCTGTGCCAATATCTGAGAACGAAAGTTTGGTTTGGTCTTCCAGATTTTAAAAAAAACTTGTATTATCAGCTTCTCCCTGGTGATTAGAGGATAAATCTTTATACAGTACAACAGCATTCAACACTGTAAGAAAAAAAGCCTGGCAAACATTCAGTAATTTAACACACATCATCAGATGGGTTCTAGAAGAATTAAAGAAAGATCAGTTGGATTTTTATGGTTTTTAATAGATCACAGATTATCATCAGTGATCTATTAAAAGATTACACAGTGCAGACTGTGTAAATCTTCATCTGATGGACATATTTTGCACACTTGTTCTAGCAGTTCTGAAAAGATTTTGTCCACCAGGAGAGTATGAAAATGCTGAAGTCTGTGATGTTCCTTATCAGCAGAGTCCTTAAAGCTCCATAAAATCCAGCCATTTATACATTTATACTCATAGAAGATATGTCTAATCTGAAGCTCACACACGCACAAAAATGAGACTCCGAGCTTCCATTTATTAATACACAGGTCATGTCACGTGTTTGACCCTTTTTGAGACAAACCAAACCAAACCAGTTCATCCACACTGCCTTGACATGACCTGGCCACACCAAATATTCAGCAGTTCTGCAGTGCCACCGGTACCATTAGAGAGACTTTAAATGGAGTTGAGCATCTGCACTTTCTTCCTGTACAATCACAACCCCAGGTGCCCTCTCAGTGAGAAACTGCATAAACCAAGTGGGAAAACTATTTTTTTCTCAGACGGATCAACTGCTTAATGCAAAGGTTATTCAGTTTGATTTGGTGCTGAAATAAGTGAGGGGATGGATGATTAATGACTCCAAGATGACTGCAAGCATTAGCAGAGTTGTTTATTATGAAGACACCAAATTACTCTGAGCTTTAACTCTGTCATTCTTCAAGTTGCCAAGTTATTCTACGTGCTTAAAAAAAAAACAGCTGCAAAATAAGATGCAGAGAAATAATCATAAAAGGATCAAAATTGTAATGATCAACGAATAAGGAATTTTAGGTCCAAAAGGAGCCATCTGTCCTTGCAATGGCAGAATCAATTCTTGGGGGAGGACAAACGTAGATTTTTATCCCGTGATGCTCCATTAAATGTTTAAGATGTGTGCTGAGATAGGTGTTACTGTAATAACCATAATAAATGTTCCTTCAGGACTCTGAAAATCAGCATGGAAACACTGGGGCAATCATTAGGAATTATTATTGATGTGTCCAATGGAGAGAAATTGCTGAACTTTTACTCGGGGAATCATCTTTCCATGTGAATAATTTCTCCTATCATGGCTCTCTCGAATCCACGCTGCTTTTCTGGAAACTGAGGGAGAAGCTGATAGTGGGAAAACACCAGCAATATTTTGTGTCTCTGACACACAAAAAAAAGAACGTTGAGTTTCATTTTGGGCACAACTTTGTTTGATTTCCTCTCGGAATTGTCTCTGTTCCTAAATAAATCTGAGAGCTCTCAGGTGGATCTGGGGGAGTTGTCGTGCACCGACTGCATCATTCCTGGTGCCGGATGAGAGAACAACCATGGAACAAATGGACAATTTTTCTTCTGTACCCTAAGTCTCACATGTTCTTCTGGTTTCTGTAACATCTTTTTCATGATGGATTTGAGGACATTAAGGCTGTCACGGCAATTCTAATATCATATCAAAATCGCCAGCTCCTTTTCCCTAATCCCTCTTTTAAGTAGACTCTGTTCCTACCCTGATGTGAAAAAGTATTATGAAATAAGTATCAAAAATAAAGATATCTATGCAAATGCCTCCTTTTAGAGATGTTTGCATTAAGACAGGCACACACACATTCTGTCCCCATGTACTTAATTGTTGCACTTTGAGGATCTTACAGGATGAAAGCCACTTTACAAATGAAAGATATTACATATCCTAAGAGACATCTACTTATCCTTTATGATCTTGCCTAATGTTCTACTAAATCATGCTTAGCCTCTTGCTTTCTTTCTTATATCCTCATTTACTACAAGAATTTTAAATTTAAACCTTTCTCAAAGGGTTTCTTTAAACGTTCACCACACCTCTGGCACGAGTTTCCACAGAATTCTATCGATCTCTGAAGATTAAGGCATAGGATTGGCACAGTTTTGTCTGTTCCAGAATACTTCCAGGCTGGACTCAGAACAATAAATATTTGAAAAAAAAAAAATTATATGCCAATGCATGATGGTTTATCACTCATCCACAAAATTTAGTGGATTTTGTCTTTTTATGGATAAAGGACAGTTAATACAGTAGATCGCAAAGAGAAGCTAATTAAATTCAAAATATCTTCACACAACTCATCCACCATTCAAACTCTCATAAAATGTTTTAGTCACAAGAAGTAAATAGGTATTTTCTTGGCACTACGTGCCAGGATGAATTTTAGTTGAAATACAAGACTTCAGCAAACATTGAGTAACTGCTCTCACCGAGCTTTGTGGAAGCTTTGCCATGAGGTCTTGAGGATGGAGGATAAGACCTCAGTGGGTTATAAAAGAAAATAGAGTAAAATTGGTGCATTCTAGAACTGCATCTGGTTCTGAGCTTCCAAAAGTTTCCACCACATCAAGCCATGACGAAGTGGTACCTGTTGAAGCAGTGAGAAACAACTGATGCAGCTCAGGGCTGAGAGGAATTCTGTTTGTATCTGTTTTTTAATAAAATGCATTCATTACGAAGAATTTTGCCTTGTCATTTCACATTAGTCTGTAAATAATTTGAAATCATTAAAAAGGTCTGGGTTTGTCTCAAAGATAATCTAATTTCACCTTTGAATCACTGCTAAACACATTCAATTCTTAGCTGTGCTTGCTACTGAAGAGCACAAAGTCCCTTTTCCTGGATAAATACACCCCTAGCTCACATAGAGCCTGAATGTAGATTACTCACAGAGAAAGGCACTGAACACTCACGGAAGTTAACACCTTCTTGTTTCACAGGCAATTATTCATGTTTCCAGTCTATAAGACCATTTTTTCTCTCCTTAAATAACCAAGTACTTCTCATTTACATGCTGAAGTTGCACACTGAGGGAAGAGGAGGAAAGCGAGCCCACACATTTGATCTAAGCACTTACACACACACTGAATAAACTTACGAGTCACACTTTGTCCAGAAAAGGAACATTAAATTAATGAAAGCCACCGGTGGCTCCTGTTCTTTACAGCATTTACTCTGGTATTCAACACAATATGTAATTGTTGCTATGGCAACTGCCACATCTCTTGGCACCATAATAATTCTCAGATAAATGGATCTTTGTCAGAGCAAACTCCAAAGCCAGTGTATATGAAACCTGCATTTCCTTGGTGCTGGGGAAGGGTGAATTCAATGCAGGCCTGAGGAAGCACAAGCCTGGCAGCGGAGGTGAGGGGAGGCTGCAGAGCTGAGCTGAACGGGACCCTGGGAGTCCATCAAACCAGAACTGCTCAGTGTGGGACTGCAGGGACACCCAAAAACTGCCCAGCAAAGGGGCACGGGAGCCACAGCCACACAGCACTGCAGGCACAGCTCCTGCTCCCAGGGCTTGAGCTAAAGCCCACTGGAATCTGATCATTTCAGCAGGTTCTGGGTCGGGCTGAGGCATAAAAAGGGAAAATAGGTGACTGGAATTTCTATGGAAAAGAGTGGTTAAGGAGATTTCTGATATAAAAGAAGTTCTTTGTTGTCTCCTCACCAGCAAGTGGTGTGCACAGAGGATTTTTATAAAAATATAGTTTAAAAGGCAGCTAAATGACACCACAGAATGACCCATTGATGAGAACAAGCTCCTGCTTTCATTGACGTTAATTGAGATGTATCCTGTGAATTCCTAAATGTAGCATTGCACACTTTAAAAGAAAAAAAAATAGCATCTATTCAATGGTGATTATAGCAGGGAAAAGTCATTTACGAAAATGCCACCAACACACAGGTATTAAATTCTAAAATCACTTCAGTTTTTTATGCATGAATTCCAAGTCAATACGTGTTTGCAGTGTGATAACAAAGGTAACAGGAGTGATAACAACTTAAAAACTTAATGGCTGGGGGAATGCTAATATGTTAAACTTTCTGCCAAACTGAACACAAAAGTGAGAAAATAATTTTTTGTTGTTGTTTGATCTTTAGGAAAATCCTTCTTTATACACCTGAAGGACAGCATCATATCCAAAGGCAAAAGATCTCCCCAGCTTTTCTGGAAATGGTATTCTATACACAGTTTTGATCAGTGCAATAACTCAAACGTATCATAGGTATTGATGCACCCCCGTGACTTATTCTATTTTGTGCCTTAAAATTAAATGCAAAACATGGTATTTTATTAATGCAGCGCATCCCTTTCTGCAGCAACTGCTATATGCAAAATCTAATAACACGGAACTCTGCGAGCCTGTTTGTCAATACCTCATATGAGAGTCCATCTCCATACCTCTGCAGCCATTTTCAGCCTATTTGGAATTCTATTCCAAACAGAAAAATGCTAATATACAATAATGGGAACAATTGCCTGCTATATCAGAGAGGCTGATTCTTGATCTTATTTTCCAAATAACTTATTGAATTGCCAGATGACTAAACTCAACTATTCAGACTTCCTTGCCTGAATATTTTCTGCTGTGAGAGAATCCTGATTCATAATAAGATTATTGATCCGTTATCATCTGTTCTAAGGCAGAAAGCCATACATGTAGGATTTAAGGCTCTAGGCACTTTTTATCTCATATCCATAATATTTGCAATCTCTATCCTGTGGGGATAAGCAGAGAGCAAGACACAAACAAGAAATGCTGAGGTTTAAATCCGAGGAGCTTAGTTTCATTATTTGTGTTTGATACTTTAGGAAACATGCACAGGCAGAAAGCAACTTGCACAAAAGGTATCCATGCAGCAGAGACTTAGTAGGAGTGAGAATGTGGGTCTGCAAGGAAGTTTCCAGCCAGGCTGCTGAGGCTCTGTCACTGCTGTAACAAACACAGCCGAGAGCTGGCGTTGGGAAAAGCAGTGGTTTGACAAAGGGAAAAAAAGCAGCAGCTTCTGCCCAGCCCCTGGCTGGTACAAAGTGCACTGGACAAAGTAGCAGGACTGGGGCAACTTCATTTCCTTCAGTCTGAGCTGCTGCTGGAGATGGCTTTAAACTCTGTGCTGTCTCAGGGTGTGCTCCTCACTCTTATCTCTTCTTTTCTTTCTCCTGTTCCTTTTCTATCTAGTGCCTGAAACGTGTCCTGAGGGTTTGACAGTTTCTATTTAATCATTTCATCCCTCTGTATGGAAGACTGCTGAGCACCATGCAGGGAAGTTACTACCAGCCCGGAATTTCTGAATATCTGCCTGCCCTCTTATCTGCTTTGGTGCCAGACTCTTGATATCTCAGTCTCCTCCACCCCTCACCCTGTGTCTGTAATGGTGTAACAAATAAAAGTTCTAAATAACTCCCTTTGCTGTGGGGAAGGAAAAAAAAATAAAGGCTGCCAAGACACAGAGGCAGAGACAGATTATTTCCCAAGGTTCCCTTTTAGCCCCCAGAATAGTGAGGGTATGTTCATTAAAACCAGCATTAGATTTCAGAGGGGGAGCAGGACTAGCAGACACCACTTTATTTAGCCTTGGAGGACACAGTTCATGTCCCAGCTTGCCACCTTTTGCAACTCACCATTTATTATGAGGCTCTACAAAAGCCTGGCTACGCTTTCTGCCTTCCACAAAAGCTGACTCTTTCAATAAATACGTAAATCCACTAATGTCTGGACAAGTGCTCAGATGAGATTAAATTTCCAAGTTTCAGTTGTCCTACTTTCTCCGTAAAACAAAGCAGGGATCAAGCACTGGACAATACACACACACACAAAAAAGAGAATGCTGCCAGTCTTTGGCTTGACCAGCTTCTCCCCAGCTAGGTTTTGTGAGTGAAATATTTTTCCATTAGGGATTGGAGGCTTAGCAATTCTCTGAATTATTAAGAATGAACCCAAAGTTCATTTGGGGAATCCGGGGTGAATCAAAACATTTCCAGGTCTCTTTTTTTCATATCCTCAAGCACTCCGGTCCTGGCTCTGTGAGAGGGTATCAAGCAAAAGCTGGGCAGAGCAGGGCACGGGCAGAGCTGTGCACATCCCAACACTGCTCCGTGGGGAATGTGCCATTGCTCACCAGCACTGCTCCGTGGGGAATGCTTGTGGAATTCCCTCCTTTCACTGAGCTCTGATTGCATCAGGCTCCGGGTGTGTACAGGACACAACTATTAAACAATGTCACACCTTCCACAGGCTCTTCTGTGCACTCACATTCAAATACCTCTCAGAAATGACAGAAGATTTTTGGGAATAATCCCCTCTGTCAAGACAGACAGAGAGCAGTACACCTGTCCAAAATCATAGGAGGGAGGAGGCACCTCCAGCAGGCTGCAGAAAGCAATTCCAGCCGGAATCTGATCTGGAATCTGATCTGGAATCTAATGTGGAATCTGATGGACAGATTTCTTCATGTGTGCATATCTGCAGGCAGAGATTCACGGGGTTTAGGGTGTGTTAAACGTGCAGACACCAGGAAAAGCAGCAGTGCAGTATCCACTCCTGCAGGAGATCGTGCGATCAGAGAGCCACGGCCAAGCTGGCCCACGACTGAGGAACCACCTCTGTGCATACTGCAGCCACGGCCACCCCCGGACGGAAAGCTGCAGGCTCTGCAGATCTATTATGCTTCTGGCAGAAGAGCAGGAAAACAGGCCCTTCAGAAGCAAATAACAGTTAAAGAGCAAGTGATATTCCAACAGCCACTGGTTATACTCTGGCCATGAAGTTAATTTAGTTAATCACATAGGACGGATTGGTGATGCCAGCTGGAATCATCCCCCACCTCCAGCAGGAGCGACCTGCACCCCTTCACCAGCAGAATGCCAAAAGCTTTTCTGCACACTCCAGATTCCACCTCTAAATAATTTCCATATTCATCCAAGTATGGTCGGTAGCAATCAGAAAGTTTTAGGAGCTACACTCTGTTCCTAGGCTCAGACTGCCAGTCAGCACATCAGAGATCATTGTTGAGAGCCATTCCCAAACACGTTGGGAATCTGCAATTAGCAACATTAACAATGGGATTTCACAGATGTAGGTTACACGCTTTCAGAAAAGAAATGGCAGTTGCTGGCAGTGGGGAAATACTTAAGAACTACTTATCCCCTAATTAGACAAGGTACTGTTCTCTAAGTACTGAATGCTAAGCGCTGCTCCAGCATGTGCTCATCTTAACCCCACAGAATTATGCAGCATTACTAAGGTTCCATCTGAGCGTTTCTTAGCCAAGGCTCCTTGCATAAACAGATGGAGCAGTTCTGCTGTTTCCGTGCTGACACATTTAGACTGCAAAAGTACAGGATTAAGTTCAAATTTATCATGAAATCACTGTGGAAAGGACGCTGCAGTCTTTATATCCTTCTCAAGTATGACAAACAGAAAGACAGCGCTGTCTGTGTGGTGTTTAAAGTAGGCAAATAGATGAAAAGGTTGGGAAGAAATACTGGTTTAACAGCTACAGAGGGCTGGGTGGGGCCAGAGCGGGACAGCCAGCCCCAAAGACCTTTATATTCCCTTGAAAAAGGAGATGATCCTCACTAGATGCATGTCCCCGGACACATTAAGGCATCATGTAACTCAAAAGGGCATTGCAGACACCACAGATCCCCACACTAAATGGGTAATCGTCTGGTTATGGGCTGAATATCAAAATCCAGAAGGAGGCGATGAACGCAGGCTGAGATGATGTTGTGATACTGTCACCTGAGAGGAAAGGCTGGCAAGTGGCACAGTATGCCTGATTTAGACTGGTTTTCTCTCTCTGAAGCAACACAAAGTGGTTGGAGCAGAATCCAGGAGTGGGGCCAAATCAGCCCTGGCTTTCAAATGCAGTCTGGAGAGAGATTTCAACACTAGGCATCAATTAATATTGCTGGAACGTTCTGAGGGGAGACTCCCCAGAACCCAAACAAGACATAAAGAGGAAAGGACACGGGCAGAGCTTGTCATAGCCTGTGCAAATACACATCTGGCAACTCCTACTCGCGAGGCAAGATTTTCCCTAGATTGTAACTTCCATAGAATATCTGACAAGATTTCTCCTGCATTGCAGCTTCCATAGAATATCTCCCCTCACAGATCTTGAAGGGCTGCCTTTCCAAGAAAACCAGAATAAAACTTCTGAGAGAGTCAGATCTTCACACATAAACCAATCCCTTGAAGTTTAACTCCAGACCTCCTGTCAGAGACATCTCAAGCTCCTCTGTGGTTTTAGTAACTTCTAACCGGAGAATGATGATCCCCATTTTGAAACTGCTCCTAAGATTTCAAAATAAAACCATTTGTACATTCTTGTGAATGCACCAGGAGGAGCAGGTCTTGCTAGTCTGAGGCACAGGACAGCCAAGTGCCCAGCTTGCTCCTGCAAGTGTAGCTTTCCTACTCTGAATTTGGCAGTCAGTGGTCCTAAACTCACAGCTCCTCCACATAAGAGACTCCCTCAAGTATGACTGTGTTAAAATTTAATTTTGTGAAGAAACAGCATATTTAAATAAAATTAAATTCCATTTCAGTGTTCTGATCAGCTTTCTGCAGTTAAATATTCTGGTTCTTCCTCTCCCGCTGGCAATCCACATTCACATCGTGTGCTGCATAAAGTGCAGAGCAAAACCTTTCCTCAGCCACGGACTTTCAGAAGTTTGTTCAACCTTTCTCCTCAAGAAAATTTGTTTTTATAATGGAACACTTAAGTTATATTAATATATTGTTGGGAATATAATGAGAATGATGGCAATTGAATGTCTAAATACCAAATCGAGATGATAGATCAGTCATTTTTATCAAGGTTTCTTTATATTTCTGTGAAATTATAGGTCTGTAATGGTACCAGGCTTAATTGTCTAGTGAGCCACTGTCTTGCCTGCCTCTCTCCTAAATGCCAGGACACAGAAGTGAAGGCTATCTCACATCTCCTTTTGTTACTTGCAGGGGTGTGAAGTAAACAACTCAATCAATTTGTGAAGTGCTTTATCCCCCTAAGAATGAGGTTTGTTTTACACTGAAATTCAGGAGGGGAAAAGAAAGGACAAAACATTCAGTGGACAGAGCAGAACAAAAATCACCAGGGCATGGAAACAGAGTGTAAATGTGTGCTGCTGTTTGTGTGCGGATGTTTAAGCAGTTTACCACATAACAAAGTCAGATAAGCAGACCAAAATGAAAATTTAAATTCCACAGAATTCATTCCCACTTGGAGTGAAACATGAAGGTTCCGTAAATTCTAAATTACACATCTAAACTATGATTTTCCATTTGTAGTTGTGGCCAAACTGTGATTACCCGGCCTAAAATACACTGGAAGAAGCAGCTAATTTGAATACTTGGACCCTTTCATTTGTATGAAGTCTTTATGAATGTTTAGCATCCAACACCTGAAGATGTAATACATCTTCCAAAACCCGAGAAATCTGCATCACAAATTAAACCAAGTGCTAAAATGTTACAGCAATATCTGTGTTGAACACTGATTTTGATCTCTGCTAACAGATTAAAATTGCTCACAATCCTGGGTGACACATGTAAATATTTAGCAGCAGCATCTCCTCGGCAGTTTTTTTTTTAATCTTTGGTATTTATCTTACCTTTAATGCACCACGTTTTTCATTTGCTTCAAGAATAAAGATTTCTGCCATATCCTCGGCGTGCTCCGACCGCGCGTGGACAAACAAGGCTCTGCCAACCTCTGATACATTCTTGAGTGCAACCAAATTCCCGTCAAGTTCCACTGTAAAGTCTGGGTTAGAAACCTCGAAGTTCAATTTGTTGTTCCCCTTGCAATCATCAAATTTCACTGGATGGGGGAAAAAAAAGGGAAAAACACATGATAAGTATCCACTTTGGAACACAAGCTTCAGATGTCTTTATATTACTAGTTTGTCTATAGATTTGGGAAGAAATGTCTCAGTCTAAGGAAAAAAATGCTCAAAGAAATTATGTGTTTTTCTGACTCTTCCTCATTAAAAAATCCATGAATTTGTACTTTCAGATGGATGAAGAGGCTTTGACCAGCCTAACTGGGTAGCAGATAAACAAAACACCTTGGGCATGAGCCTTTTGTGATCACTGCAATCAAATACACACCGAGTTCCACAAACTGAGCAGTGGCAATAGAGACCTTGTGCTCCTCATCACAGCCCAGGATCTCTAAAGGCCCTTCTGTGGCAAAGTGCTTTCAGATATTCAGCACACCTTTAGGATCAGCACTGGTTGTTTACGGAATGTTCGGCCCCAGGCAACTGCAAAAGTTTTATAAAACTGAAATATCGAATATGAATATATTCCCATTTCCTGCTACCAGGATTGTCAGACAGTTCATGAGCTGCACAGTATTAAAGGACTATGAGAACTTTTAATTGAACAGTAGCTGTCAGTAATCCTATTTCACTTTACACGGAACATTTAAAATATTTAGGAGGGCTGGCATAAAGAGGAAAATGTCCCTAAAGCACAAAGGTTTGAGACTTGGTCTCAAATTTCTTCTCTGAGTCAGGTAGATTCACTTTGCAGAAAATACTGGATTAAATATTAGTGATTTAACCACCAGCTAGATAAGTGAGATATCTTCACCACAAACTTGCAATTGCTAAATGAACTTTTCAGGTTCTGACATCTCTGAACAATATATTTGCATATGAAAGGTTTTTCTGCAGACAATCTGTTTTGTATTCCCTCCTTCTCCTCGAGTTACTGCTGCTGCAGACTTTTCACTCTCCTGTACGCTCTCACTATTTTTATTTTACATTTCACTTCCACCGGATCTTTAAAAACTGCATTACACTTCCAGGAAAACTACAGACAGGGATACCAGCTACATAAAATCAACAACAATGGAGTTTTACTACAAAATAAAACACTTGGCATGATTGCTTAAATTCACTTCTCGTATTGGGTCACTGTTTTTAAAGGAAGAGAAACAATCCCAGAGTGTCTCATGGCCAGTCCCTAAACTCTTCCTGACTATGTAATCTCCATTACTGGCCCTAAAGCACAGAAATAGTCTCGTAGTGGGTGGCCTCTCAGCACTCCTGGGAAGTTACACAGAAATCCTCCTCATCAAATTTTGCATCTCTCTCCAGACAGCATGAAGACAGGGCTGCCAGAGGACCTTGTGGAGATCCTTCCTGTCCGGGCATTCACTGGGGTTCAATCCCAAAGCAGAACACCCCAGGGAAAAAGAACCATGGCTGGTTCCAGAATTTACTTCACCGTGTGATCAACATCGATGACATGGGTTAGATTAAAAATTTAAAAATGCAAGAATCTCAAGCATTCAAACGGAATAAGGCACAAAATGAGACGTGGGGCACTATTTAGCAAAGCAAGAGTGCAGGGTTGGCCTTGGGCTGCTGCCAGCCTCCCAGCCAGCCACCCTCTCACTGCCCTGCCTCAGCAGAACTGGGGAGAAACATGGAAAAGATAAAGACAGCGAGGTCACTTACTAATTACCATCACTGGCCAAACAGGAACGACTTGGGGAAAATTAATTTAATTGCCAATTAAAATAGACGTGGATGCTGAGAACAAGACAAAATTAAAACCACCCCACGAAGCCGTGACCCTGTGAATTCACACCAGACAATCCTCTTCCTGAGGAGAGTCCAAACACTGACAGACACCACAGTCTCTGGCAGAACAACTCCCCCAGAAGCTGAAGAATTTGCTGCTGCACAAGGTTTAAGCTCAATTACATGTTTTTAACTAAAAACTGCTCCCATTTCCTCCACTTCACTTTAGGGCAAAGGAACTATCCTTGGATTCACAGTGGGACAGGAAACCAGAATTTCATCAGCTCATTTGCTGTTTCATTGAATTTTGCTGACAGCAAGAGGGATTATAAATAAAAAAGAAACAAAACTCCTTCCCCTCAGACACTGCAGTCTCTCCAGACAAAGCTATCTCAGCCTGTCGTGTGGCAGATCTGGCCTGCAAAGTCTTGTACTGAAGTACAACCAGCAGGGAAAACCACTGAATCTGGGAGCAGCAGCAGCTTAAGGCAGTTTCAGAGGGCTCAGACTGTGCTGGTGCCCACACTCCGAGGCTGGGAACTGCTTCCAGGAAGGGTCTCGTGCCCACAGCAGGATTTCGATGGGATGCTCCCTGAGCAAGGCCCCCCTGGTGAAAAAACGCCCATTGCAGCTGATGTTGGGTTTATGACAGGTGTTTTAACAAACTCACTGCAATTTCCTAAAGCTACCAACCAACAAAAATGCAAAATTTTCCTGTCACTACAAATGTGGGAAGCTGAAATTCTCTGTACAAACCACTGTATAGGTAACCACTGCTTAGATTGCAGCCTTTGTGAATTACGAGTCTCTTATTCTTTTAATCCCCTAAAAAACCCCAAAACCGAACTAAATAATAATAATAATAAAAATTATAAAACAAGATTTAGGAACTTGTTGTATTGGTAGCATCCCTTTCTGCTGCAGAGAGTTTGGAACTGCGTAACCCTTAGGGTCACTTCCAACCCAAGCCAGTCTGTGATTCTCTGAATAAATACGTGCTTCTCATAACCAAAAACTGCTGGTGATTTACTATTAATAGCTTACAACTGGAAAAATTTAGCATCGAGATCTGAGAAATGATGTCAGGAATAAAAAGTTAAAAAAAAAAAAAACTTAGAAAGCCAAAGAAAACTATAATAAAGTAATCCCTTAAAACCAGATATCACAGTTCAGAGCTGTAGCGTCACCCAGCCAAACACTACAGATCCCTTTCAAGAAAAGGACAAGCTGGGTTGTACTTCTGGAACGGGGAGGACCTGGCTGGGAGTGCACAGCTCCCACCTCGCTGCTCGGTGTTCACAGACCCTGGGATCCCTGCATCGCTGCCATCTGCATGCTCTGGAGAAATTCAGAGACCACGTGCAGATTTGGCATATGGAATCAGGAGAACTACTTGAATCTATTCTATACTCCCTTGGAAATATGAATTTGACACTTTTAAACCTTTTTTATTTTGCTGTCTATTCATCTTGCTTTATGAAACCCTGCAAATTTTTCCAAAAAGGGCTGAGGCAGAGCTGTTTGAAAGTGGGACACTGGTTTTTTTCACCATATCTCATCCAAAAGCACTGATGCTTTCAATTCCCAGTCCTACCACAGAAACGAGAGTATCTGGTGGGGTTATTAGCAAGCAGAAGGAAAGAAAATGGAAAGGCTCTGAGAAGTTCTGATATGTAGGAGAGAAATTAGAAGTGGAAGGAGATGAAGTGATTGTAAGGATAGAGAACATGGACGATTATTTGGCCTAAGGGCCAACGGGGATGAAACTGAAGCCAATTGTTAAGAGAGTTGCAGGGAACTGAAGCCTTAGATAAAATCCCTAGTCTGAGCTCGGGATCAAATGTGGACCTTATCAGGATGATGATGTTGTCTCCTGGACTGGGCTGACTGGGGAACATCACACGAGATTGGATTGCACTCCCAGCCATCCTCACGACGCTCCTCACTGGGAATGTTTGCATCCTTAAACTCATGTGGCTTTTGGGGAAGGGCCAGAGCAAACACCCGAAATTTACAGTACTTGAGCTGCCTGTAGCAGGCTCCAGGAGCAGCTACACAGCCTAAGGAGCTGGGCCTGCCACTGACCACATTTTCCTTCCCTGCCAGGTACTCAGGAGAGCTCTGAGGAGTTTCAGCTTCATCAGCTTCCTCAGATTTCCCATCCACGGCACTACACCTATCTCTTAACCAAACCTGTACATTGCTAATGCCCATTAAATACCAGGGAAATAGGATTTTTAGTTCTTGTTCTCTGGTGAAAAAAAGTCTTGCTTTGTACATAAAACCAGTGTAGAAATCTCTATGTAAAAACTATAAAGTGATATTAATTAATTACTCCAGTTGTCCCCCAAGTACCAACCAGTGCGACAAGAAATGAGGCAGAAGTTGTGGATATCAGCTGTGGAAGGTGCCAGCCTGAGCTGCAAAGGTGCTCTGTGAATATCCAACACTTTGCTGCTTGGCAGCCCTGATAACATATGGTCTGTGTGATGATGTTTGTGATGTTCATGCGTTTGTCACGGAGATGAGGTGCGAGGAAAGCCACGAGATGGATAACTGACATTGTTGCCACTACCCACGTGCATTACAACAGGTTGGGCAGGTGGCAGCCTGATGAGAGAGGCCACACACCCCAAACCTGCCGTGCTCTCCTGCGCGCTCGCTCTGTGTTACAGCTGAAGGAGTTTAACTGGATTTTAAACTCCTCCGAGCAAAGGCCACCTGTTCACTGTGTTTGTACAGCACTTGCAACAAAATGATTCATGTTTGGTGCTCAGGGTGCTACAAAAGTGCAAAAAAAGAATAATAGCAACAGTTCAGCTCTAGCCCCGAACTAAAACGTTGGTAACGCTGCACCAGATATGACAAGCGAATGTCTCACTGACAAAAAGTCAATGGGCAATTAAAACAATGATCTAATATTTATGTGAAGGTGGAGTTCTTCATTTATTGATGCATCTCTGACTCCTTTGATGTTCCTAGTCATGCTCCAGCTGCCAAATGAACATCTTTATTGTGCCTAATATGCCACATGCTATGAGACAGGCTCCAAAACTCCGTGCAAGCAAAATGAAAATACTGCCAAGCAGCTCCCAGTGAAAAACATGAGTGTCATTCATCGCCCTCTGTTCATTTCTCAGCCTCATGTGGTAGACTTTTACTCTGTTTCGAAAAATTCACATATGAATTTTACAGAATATTTCTTTCCACCAAGCAATATTCATTATCAGCAATACCTGCATGCACCCCAAGGCTTTAATCACTGACTTTGAGCTGATTACTAAAAGACCTGCTGGAAAACTTGTGCAGGATCCCAAGTCCATTATTGCAATGATGGGAAAAGTTGTAACTGGAAATATTAACTTTTATAGATCTCAGCAAGAAAACTCAAGTTCCTGGGATTCATCCTTTCTGTGCATCCCGTTTTCACTGTTATGATATATCACAAATGTGAAATTTCTACACCACTGTGATATTCATGATAATGACCCACAGATGTTTTAAAGGCTACCATTTCAAAACATTGAAAGGTTAGCAGTTGCATTTCTTATAAACTAAAGAAAAAGAAAACAAGCTGAAATAGGTTTGTATTCAAAAGCGTATGTTGGCCTGATATATTCCACTTCCAAATTAATTTTTTTTCTGAGTTTAATACTCAGAAGTTTAATTTGTTTTGAACAGAAATACTGAATCCATAATTTTCTCCCTGGTGAAATCTCCAAAGAGGTATTCTGAATAAATAAATATACATATTTATCTACAAGCACACCAAAACCTACCCTGTATGTCTCTATGCACACGTATTCACATTTTCATGTTACCTGATCATAACAAGCAACAAAATGGCTCCTGAATGAGCAAGTTTCACATGGAAACTACAGACTTAATTACGCTATCAATGAATATTAGGATGCTTTTTGTAAATACAACCTAGCCTTGCTCAAGCCCATGGGAATCACAGCATCAAAGCAATATTATCCTGTGCATTTTTTTTCTTATCTTTTCTAGCAAATGACTTTAGATCGTAGTGAAGCCACAAGTCAGAAGCTGCATCTGTGAGAGGTCTAGAGATGCAAGAAAAGTACATTACAGCTGCACAAAGGCAACTTAACTCCCCAGCCCAGCAGGGATCCCCCAGCTCTGCTCACGAGTCCTCCCTGCTCAACAGACATTAGCAACACAGGGAAGTTAGACAGAGGCTGGCGAGGCTGAGCTTCATTAACTACAAAGAGAGAAAAGTGATGGTTGAGGCGAATGGAAAAGCTTCTGAGTGTTGTTGTTGTTGTTGTGTATAAAAATTCACAAAGCACCGTGACCTGGCGAGGCTCTTGTTAGCAATGAGCAGTGAGTGAAAACAGCGGGAGAGTGGCCGGGGAGGGCAGCGGGCACAGAGACGCGCTCACAGCTCTGGGCCAGGCGCTCGCAGCTCTGGGCCAGGCGCTCGCAGCTCTGGGCCAGGCGCTCGCAGCTCTGGGCCAGGCTCTCGCTCNAATTCACAAAGCACCGTGACCTGGAGAGGCTCTTGTTAGCAATGAGCAGTGAGTGAAAACAGCGGGAGAGTGGCCGGGGCGGGCAGCGGGCACAGAGACGCGCTCGCAGCTCTGGGCCAGGCGCTCGCTCACAGCTCTGGGCCAGGCGCTCACAGCTCTGGGCCAGGCACTCACAGCAGCTCGAACTGCACAAACACAAAGTGCTACGAGGCTCCAAGGCCTGAGTTATCCTCTCAGTGTGGGGAGGATAAAACCCACCTGGAACCAGCACATCTGGGCTACCTGAGCGCATCCGAGAACGAGAGGAAGATGTCACAACAGCTACCAGCACAGGAGCTGGGAAACAAAACAAATCCTGCCTCTCAAGCCAACAAAAATGCCCACTAGGAGAAACGGCTTCTTTCCCTGCCTTTGAGGTGCCTCCAAAACCACCTCTGGAAAACGAGTTCTGGCAGCGAGCCCACAGGCTGTGTTTCTGCTGTTTTTCTGCAAAAATACCTCAGCAGCAGAGGGAAAAAGTGCTGCCCTGTGACACTTTTGAGGGCAGAATCATGTCCAGACAAGACACTGTCAACAGTTAAGTCGGACAGGTTGCTCTTAAAGATATGATATTATCATTATTTCCTATCTAAAAGTGCTGCAGAAATAATGACTTTATGGCTTAGAAAGCCTACTAGCGTGACTGAAGTATTTACACAAAAAAAACCAACATATTGAACATTTAATAAAATGAACAAAATGAATTTTATGAAAACCCCTTTTGAAGGATTTTATACAGCTTAATGCTACATTCTAACTCTGCATTAGAATTGCTACAGAATGACTTTTTTTTTAACAAAACCAACAAGCAACAGTGGGTTATTATCTTGCACTGCGTGTTTATGATTTTCTTGCATTTGTATAATTTCTTGATGTGGCCCTGAAGTAAATTACAATGATGACTTATTTAGTATCCAGAGAGTCAGAAATTGAGGGAACATGAACAACAGCGCAGTGTTCGTCACAATATAACAAGAATTGCTTAAGACAAATACATATTTATATTCAACTTCTTCGGAAGAACAAGTACTAAACAACAGACTTCATCCCTGCACACATTTTTCAAGCCTGAAAAAATAAACTGATTACCTAAACTGGCAAACATCCCCGTGTGGTTTATGTGTGATGATTAGATTTGTGCAGAGCCCTGTTGCGATGCAAAAATTAGGCCAGCAGTTCATCTGTTAGGCACGGGGTGTTCATTCCTACCCTTTGGAAAACACCCTTTCCACTGGAGAAACGGTACCTATTAATAGCCCTGGTTTTCTCTGTGCTGTCAGAATTCATGGCGAGCACATATCACAGATAGGAGACAAGCTTCCCCAGATGATGAAAGACAAGGGATTTCACCCAGAAGCCAGCTGCAGCCAAGGAGAGGTGTGATGTTCTCACTAAAGAATCACACTGGTCTCTCTCCTGCGTATCCTCTACCACCTACAGTCAAAGCAGAGCTGGAAAATTGCCAGTAACCTGGAATTCTGCAGCACAGATCACCTCAGCAGTAAGTGATACCTGACTGAGGGCTCCCCTGCCTTTGTGTGATGAGTCTGAGATGTGATTCCAGAGCCAGTGACTCCATCCATACCAAAAACTCACCTCAGCCATGCTCTGCTCTGCCCCTCTCCTCACCTTCTGCTCTACCCAACACTGGAGTCTGGCATCTTTTCACATCTCACCGAGCTCTGCCTCTCTTCTCCTGGCACATCACAACACCGCTCGGCTTGATCTGAGTATCACATCTGACACCCTGAACCAGGACTGACCAACCCTGCTCTAAAAACAGAGGCATCACAGCTTGTATCAGCCCAGGCCTGGAGCAAAATGTCCTTGCCCTGCAGCACTGGGGTTGCTGTTTGGGATTCCAGCAAGTGCTTGCACAGAGAACAAGTGAGCAAAATGTCTCCATCAGCACCAAACCGCAGGATTCCTGACTTTTTTCATGTCACTGCTACTTCTTGCCTTTTCCCTCCATACTCCCTCTTTCCTTTCTCCTAGAAAGGAAGATCCCTCGGGAGCATGTCATGCTCTTCAACAAATTTATTCTGCCAACAGGGCTCCATCAGCTGTCTGTGGCTGCTTGAAATTACAGGAAAATCCAACTGCTACAATCAAAACTGAGAGCGTTCCCTCCTCCCCCAGCAGACTCCACCAGCTCACATTACATGGTACCTTCACACATCATTTTGCTGTCCATTGTCTTATTTAGGGCAAAAATTTAATCAGGTGGAAGGAGCTGTAATGAGTTGCTCTCAGTTGGAAGTTACCCTGACTTATTCATTACAACACAGAGGTGTTATTGACTGATCTCCTGGGTCAGTGGCTGCGTTATAAGGCACGGCAATACTGTAGCTGCTGTCTAAACCCCAGAGAAAAATTACTGTTTCAACAAAAATATTATGTCAGGGAGTGTGTCTGAAGGAAAAAAAAATATAAAAATCAAACCTTTAGATGTTATATCACAGACATTGATCTTCTGAGCACAACACACAGCTCAGTTTAAGCGGAGCTGTTTTCTCTCTGTAAATGCAGGGGACACAAACTGACACCACATTTGTGGAGCTCCAGTCTTGAAGGAGCTGTCACATCTGGGGAGGAATGTGACATTTCCCTGTTAATGCTGCATCGATTCTGAGCAGCCCAAATGACTCCAGAGCCAGCAGTGATATGTAGAAAAGAAACTTTTTAACTTTGTTGGTTTCTGTGAAAGAGTTTCCCATTGCAATGCAAATGATCAATACTTTTCCTTTTTAGCAGATTTACACAACATTCTGCTAAGATCCCCAGGGGAACAAGAGGTGAAATTAAGTTTAGATTCCTACAGTATCTTCACTGGCTGGGTCTGAGACACGAGCAGACAGAATCAAAGACATTCAGATGCATTCAATATGTCCATGGCTCTGCAGATTGCTGTGAGAAGTGTGTCGATATGAAATTAATCGTGTCCTATAGACGAGGGAGATCGGACGGAAGTCTGAGTTTGTACAGGAATTCCCAGTGGGATATGATGGATTGTTTCCTTTGAATGCTGCCTGAATGAAGCTTGGAGAGGCAGTATGCTACTGACCATGAATTTCCTTGTCTTCTGCACAGGTACACATCCGAGCTTTGAGCAGTCACCCTAAGCGCTAACCAGCCCAAATTTCTCGATATATGTAATTTATTGAAAACTAATCAATGGAGGTTGTATTCAGGAAAAGAAACAGTGTCCCAGGAGATTTACCTGTACAAATAAAAGGCTGCCAGCAGATGTCGAAAAGTAGCAACAAGCAATCACTCACAAGAAACTCCTATAGTGAAACCTGCCCAGAAAGCACTTTATTTACACCAGTATGTGTTTTGAATGCCTCCAAAGCCACAAATTTATTTAGTAAAGGTTTTCCATTAACTAGACAATTAGTCAAAGGTCATGGGGATATTTTCCCTCAAGCTGACAATTAAGTGTTTATCTTCAAGGGCAGTTTGTTATAATTACAGTGATCTGTCATTTCTTAATGTGATCTTCCACAACTTTTTAGTTTTTTAAAATTTTTTAAAGGCACAAGGTTCTGTCAGCACTCAGCTAGCACCATTTTTCTATGGGTGTTAAATTAATCCAAGAGAAATTACAATATTCTATTGATGAACAGAAGATTCACTGAGTTATACACACATTTACATTTGCCTGAGGTTGGGCCATTAGTAAGAAAGGCAAATAAATGATAGAAGTGAAATATGGGGCCTCACTGGAGGAATGGAAGCTTTGTCTGCTCCTCCAATGGCAAGTTCAAATAATTCGACGATCTGAGGCTGGAAGAAGAAATTACTATTGTAAAAAATATCTTTTGTTCTATACCAAATCCATGGCAGCTACTCACAGCCTTATACACTTGCTTTTATCAGAGATGGGAGAACAAATATTGCTTGAGATATCTCTCCTGCTCTGGCAGTACTTGGAGACAAGAAGTCAAAGGGCAGGAGCTTTTCATTAAATAAGGCATCACTACAAAGTGCTTTTTTGCACATTACCCACAGATGCTGTGCGAGGCAACATTGCCTCCACCTCCTCAGTCTTGGGTCTTGGTTTCACCTTCTGTGTGGAATGACAACTCATCTGTAATTCAGTTCACTGCTTCCTGACCTCAACACTCTGAAAACCCAAACTATTGGTCAGGACACGCTAGGAAATGTTAAAAACCCCAAATGCATGGACATCTGCCCTTCTTCTGGAGTGATAATAATTATAAAAGTACAATAATGTTTCCTTAAAAGACATCCCCAGGAATAAAGCTTTCAGCTTGTGCCCTGTTAAATAATTTCCAAACAGCACTCAGTGGTAGGAGTTTGTTTCAGAAATAGAGAATGACGCATCATTTACAATATATAAAAGGAAATGAGAGTGAGTAATAAATCCACTGTGCAATATTTTCCTTTCAAAATGGATACTGTAGGTTGCTGGCCTATTTTCCCAGCTGCTGAATGAGTAATGCCATGCCTGAAAATCTGCTCAAACCATTTATTCTGTAGATTGTTCAGCTTTCCCAGTGAAAAACTGAAACGAAGTTCCTCCCAGTTTCAGAGGAAATCTTTTGGTTTCTTGTCTTCTCCATCAATGAACCTGACAGAGGAATAACAATTTCTCTCAGTGGTTTTACCAAGTCCTCTCAAGTGAGTTCCCTCAAACTTTTTTTAACAGCCACCTGTAGAAAGTTGATTTCTCCAGACTGATCTGATAAATGTGCAAATACACTTCCCTTCAGCCCTCAGTCTAAGAATCAGGATAATAAAATAAAGCCCTTGGGCACAGTTTATTAATAACTTTTCAGCAGGCCTTCAGAATCTAAGCTGCGTTTAGTTTTGCAAACTGAGTTGGCAGTTAAGCTTTGGTTTTACTCAAGTGACCATCCAATTCCAACACACAGATCATTCTATAAACCACACAAAAATCAACCTGCTAAAATAAAAATTTCTGAGAATAACAAGGAAAGCCACCTCTCAGAATTGTGCTGGATTTTAAACTTGCTAAACTTATTGTCATCTCTTTCAAACAATATCAGTGCTTGACTAACAGTTACAGAACCAAATAACCTTGGTTTGAATTTTGACTCTCACACTAAGATCTGACAAGGTGCACTGCTGAGAACAATGTAATTAAAACTGCACCATGTAATCTTGCTCTGCACAGTCATTCCCAGAACAGCTTCTATTCACATCAAACACAGGCTTTTATACTTTAAAGAAAGACAGGCTTTAGCATCTTCCACAAAAGAACTGACCTGAGGGAAAGTATATTCTGTCAGTCAGGATCATTTATAAGCAACCTGAAATTTGTTTACACAGATAAACCAAGGGAAGAACATCAGGCTACTGAAGTTTGTGTCTCTTTTAATAACTAAGGAACAATGAATAAAAAAAAAACCAAAACCAAGAGAAAACACAAATAGCTCGGTAGTGATTATTTGATGATCTGGGTGATGCTGTTATTCACGTTTGCTGCTGAAATGGGTGGAATTGTTCCACGTTTAAACAAGTACTGCACGTGAGGCAAATGACAATGAAAAGTTGTGTCAAATCCTTCACGCAATCTATATTTCAGACACAAACTCTGCTTCTTTGGGCCCTTTGCTGCTGGCTGGTTGTCACAGGTGGATGCCCCACCTTCATTTGTCACCGTGTAGGTGACGCTGCCAACCTCGAGTTTGCACCACTGGAACCAAGAGCTAAGATTGGGATCAAAGCAGTGCTTGATGCCAAAGCCTTTTTGCCACCTTCAGGAACACGGGTCAGGCCCAGAACTGACAGTTTCCATGAAAAGCTGTGACCAGTGGATGAAATTGCGTCTTATGTTAAACTCCACGGTCAACAAAAAAGTTGAAAAGCCATCTGAGAATTTTATTACCAGATATTCTCCTAGATTTAATAAATTACAGTTATCCCTAAAACTACATGAGTTCCATCTGCCATCATAGTAGTCAACTCAACAAAATTTGTGTCAAAGTCAAATAGAGGAAAAAAAACTTGATTTCTCATCTTCCCTCATTTCCCCTTAGGCTTGGTGTAGGTCCCACTAATGACAAATGCTCTGATGGCTGCACTGAGAATCCCTCATACAGATTTCCTACACTCTCACCTCCTTTGCAGCATTAGAATGCAGAAACCTCAGCACATCTGTTTAAGTAAGTGTCTCTTTTCCTTCACATTAGAATAACTATCATGATTACAATGCTTATGAAGTTTAAAGAGGTGAGATAATAATCAGTCGATCTTTACTTTGCTTCTGGTTATAAAGCCATTAAAAAAAAGAAAAGAATGCAAAAAAACCCCAAACCACTAAATCCGTGCGTTTTTCCAGCTCATGTCCCCTCCCAGAGCATTAGTCTCTTGTGACAAATAAAGCTCTGTGCTTGTGTACACTGATATCCCTCATTTATCTTCCACTTTGCTAATGGCTACAATCGTGACAAACAGAGAATTCTTCTGGTAAATGGGAGTTGCCAAAAGTTTTCAAGTGACACGAAGTTATATATTTATACACACGGCTGCTTAGCAACTTTGTAGTAGTTCCATCCAGGAACTGAGGCGTAAATAAGTAATTATGCTATAGCAGAGAGTGCATGAGACATTTATAAATATAGGAACAGAAAGGTTATCAGAATTCATCACCTAGCAACAAATATAATATCATCAGCTCCCCTGTCTAGCAGGCATCTAGCAAGAAATGCATTATAAACTCTGCTGCCTAGCGAGTTAACTTGGGAGTTTGAAGTTGAAATGAACTCTACAGCTAATTAAACTTAGCCCTGTGCTCTGTAGGCTGCTTGTTTGTGTTTCAGCACAAGCTTTATCCTGGAATAAACAGTTGCCATTCACTCATCCACAGATGGGTCACATTCAAACGCTGACAGAAGGCAAGAAAATGAGAATACAGAGACGTCCTACACTTTCTCATGGCTCCCCAGAAACCGGGACTGGTTGGATAATGCCTGTAAATACAAAGCACAGGAGCAATTCTGGGAACGTGCTGGGATCCCTCAGACTCAGAACATGATCAAACTGTAGTGCCAACATGGTTCCCACAACGTAGTTTTGGGGATGATTCCAATATAAAAGACTGGGTTTACAACTCCACACTTTTCTTAAACATTTCAAAGTGATGGATGTAATTATTCACCAGATTCACTTAATAATAGACTAGAACTTGCACCAATGAATATTAACTAAAAATAAAATTAGTTTTGAAGTACCAAATGCTTTGTGTATTCAGCCTGATAGACAACTTTCCTTCCCTGCCTCCCTCCTCTTTCCCCTCACTGTTTTACATGAATACTCTGTTATTACAAATCCTGCTGTCTGGAAACTGATGAGACTCATCACTGCACACGCAATGGCTGCTATTGTACTGCAATGTAGAGTGATAGAGGTGCAGTGTTGCCACCATGCTTCATTTTACTTTGTTCATCTCATACTATTTTTGGAAAACAATTCTTGATCATCACCTCCAAGCCCTTTTATTTTTGCAGAACTCTTCATTAAAATTTCCGTCCAAAGCTGAACAAAACCAGATTTCATTACAACCCTGAAAGATGTCCATTAATGCCTTGAAGTTCTGCCAGAGACAAGTCTGGATTGAGAACATTCTTCACCAGAGAAGCTTTCACAGAAGAGCAAATTACAGACAGAGAAATGGATCCTGAACTGGCAAAGACAACACAGTCCTTCTATGCATTTCCTAGACATGAAACAGTTATCTTAGCTGAATCCCAATTCCAATAGATGAGAACATTTCCTCGCAGAAGGAATTGGAGCCCAGCAGCCCTGGCTTAGTGCAAGTAGATTACCTGGCCTACCATGACAAGCAATCAAGAAATAAAATGTAGGCTCTCTGCATCCCCCCACACCTGCTCCTGCCTTTGCAGACCAACACTCTCTACTGTCTGTACACTCAGTCTCTGGGCTCCTCCACACCACTCACGTCTTGGGAGCACATTCCCACCAAGCACCGGGCAGGAACGTGCTCAGCTCTTGGAGGAAGCCTTTCTCTCATCGTGATTCCCAGCTCCCGTGACTGCCTCCCACCCCCTCTCCTGCTGACACAGCCTTCCACAGAACATTCCCATGCAGTAACTGGCAAGGAATTGTGCTGCTCAACTTAGTTACCTTTCCAGACTCGTGTCCCTATTATTCATTCCTCCTCCAGCTTTGTAAACCACCAAAGGAGTAAACATTATTTTACTACTGCATTCACTTGCTGTTCCGGGAGGAGACTCTGCATTTCTCTCCTTTTTCCTTTCGAAGTGTCTAGAACACCCTCCTTTATAGCCATGGAAAATAAATCAACTTTTATCCATGTTAACATGTTGGGAGCTCCGGGTAAAATGCTCGTTTGAGGTCACACAGCAGGCACTTCCATAGAACCACGGAATAGTTAAGCTTGAGATCAAGTCCAGCCTCCAGCCCAGCACCGCCACCATCATCATTCATCATTAAACCATGTCCTCAGGTGACATATCCACATGTTTTTTCCAGGGATGGTGACTCCACCACTTCCCTGAGCAGTCTGTTCCAATGCTTTACAACCATTTCCGTGAAGGAATGGTTCCAGAGCTCAGGATGGCTCTCTCCAGTGCAGGGACCTCCACTGCCCAGAGCCCCCCAGGGCACTGCTCTCCTGTACAGCAGTCGGGATCACCACATGGGGTGAAGGTGCACACAGCCCAGAAAAAACAGCATTTTGACACAAGCATCAACACTTTCCTAGGAAGAAACCTGGAAGTGCCAGAATAGTCAATCAGCACTCACGAAACAGTCTCAGAAATTTACCTGCCACCTGAAAGCACCATTTGACAATAGGCAGTGTCACAAAGACTGCCACTCTCAGAAACACAAAAGCTTTTCATAGGCCGAGCATGTTAAATTTAGTTCATTGTCTCCATCTACAGAAGCCATCTGTTTTTTATTTGCACTGCAATGGCATTTGGCTTTAAGTATTGAAAATTCATTTGTTCAAAATGCATCCTGCAACCTACAGAAAATAGGCACAGCCAAAGAAACTCCCTGAGAAAGTTCATCTCCAGGGCAAGCACATGTATAAAGTGTTGAAAGTGTTAGACAGGGATGTTCAAATTGATATTTAGGATTAAATAAGGATGTTTAAAGTTCAATAGTACCAACACAAATATGCAAATGAATGTAGACAAATTCTGAATGTGGACAATAATATTTTAAAACTTGAACGAGTTGCATTTAATTGTTATTAGGAATGGAATAAATGCACCAAAGATGCCTTAAGTACCACAGCTCTATTCCCATTCCCATTCCCAGCTAGGCAGTATTTATAAACATGGACCAGCCTCCTAACAGGCAGACACCAGCTCTTCCCAGGTAGCACAAATGGCACAACATGGAATAACATCAGCAGGAAAAATCAAGAACCAAAAGCTAGATCTCACAAAAAGTTACAGGATTGTGGATAAGAGACAAATGGAAAGGAAATGCATATATTCCAAAGGAAAGTGTTACTGGTCATTTGAGAAAGTTCTGTAATTCTTAGGCCATAGGAGAGCTGGAGAGTTCATTAGTGGTGAGTGTTTGATTCTACGTGACAGAAACGCTGAGTCCAAAAGGAGTGTCCCTGTTTCTGACCTGCCAGAGGAAGACAACACCAGCACTAGACTTTGGTAAAAGGATCACATGGGATTTATTTAATTCTGCCTTCACCAGTTATTCCAAACATGACTTTTTATTCTAGGTCAAACAAAATAGAATGTTAATATTAAGATTTTTTAAAAATATTTTTAATTTAAGCAAGGGGAGACAAAAACACTAAAAGGAGTCTCACAGACTTTCAAATTTAAACAAATGTCTGAGCAAAAAAGAAGCTGTTCTCACACATGCACAAGGTGAATTATGAGGCATTATTCCAATAAACTGATGTGTAATACTGTTCAAGATTTACATCAGAAACAGAACTTCATTACGGCTAAAAAAAGGAGATTTAATAGCTCTACAAAACAGAGCCCCATTAAAATACCATCACTTTCCAACCAGTAAAAGTATTTAGTGTTCTTTATCCTGTTTCAAGCAAAGTCAGGCAAACCAGATAAAATTTTTTTCTATTTTAGCTACCTGTTGTAACTTTTTTTTTAAACAGACCCAATATCCATTCTATGTGGAAACAAATACTGGTGCTGTGTAAATTAATTTGTTGTTTATTAAAATAATATCACATTCCCACAGGCACGGAAGGGCATTAGGAATTTCTCTTTTCAGATTTTACCTCCTCTATAAATCTTAAAACTTTATACATAGTTAATTAAAAACTGTTGCAGTGTATAACTCATCATTACATATATCAGCTAACATTTCTCATTAAGGCTACAGATTTTGCAATTGCAGCTGCTGCATGGCAAATAAGTTCTTTTTATATGTATCCTTCATAAAACAGCCTCTGTTGCACATTCCTATTGTTTTGCTTGTGGTTTGTTATTTTTTCCCCTGGTAGATATGTACATTTCTGCTATTGCTTTAAAACTGCATTTACCTGAGAAACAGGAGTTCAAATCCAGCACTTTACAAAAGCCCAAAAAAAAGACACTTCTTAGCAAACCTCAGAGCAGAGCAAATAATTCACAACAATGATTTATTTATTGGATTTGCCATTTATTTTTCTATTCACCACAGATTGCTAAATTCTTATATGTAAATTATTCATGAATTTCTGCCAATGCTTCTGCCATTTAAATTACTGTGAAAATGGAGTTGCAATTATTCAGATTTCAACATTGGCTCTGTCAGGTTTTTGGAGCACTGGTTCTGTTCCATGATTGGTTGCAACTTGCCAATTTGGAATATGTTTCAAGCATTACACTTGAGTACTCAGTTCAAAATTTACTTTGTCAGTTCTATACTTGCAATTTGTGCTCTGAATATAATGTTTTCTGACATTTCCCTACCGACAAAAGCTCTAGTGTAGACACAGCTATATCTTGCTTCAATGGACATTTCAGTGGCATTATTTCAGTCATTTTTGGTGCCAAAGCCATTACCAAAATACATAAGACTGACAGAGGAGGTTTTTGACATTAACTGCCTCTGTGTTTTCTGCTGTTTATAAAGGTGCCTGAGTCAGGAGGGCTCTTGCTGGCGATCCCAGCTGGTTGCTGCTCAAGCCATCCACGAAGTGTGTACCCAGCCCTCGAGGGAGGAGCACAGCAGATCTCATCCCAAGAGCCCAAAAGGAAGGGGAGGGAACGGCAAGGAGCAGTCCTTCCAAGCGGGAGGGGCAGACCTTGGCTCAGTGGATGATTCCCTCATCCCAGGAGGGGGAATTCTGCCAGGGAGTTGTTAATCCCTTTAGCTGAAACATCCTGGCATCCCAGCAGGCCAGTCTGGGCTAGAGGTGCCCACCGTTCTCCAGCACCTGGAGCTCACGGATGTGCACAGAGGGAAGGCCTCACGCTGCCCCTACAAACCTCTGCCGAGAAATAAGAGGTGGGAAACAGGGACACCGAGATGGTTCAGTACCAGCACAAAACCAGAGCTCCCCAGCCGGAGCTCCCCTACACATCTCTGCCAAAAAATAAGAGGTGGGGAAGAGGGACACCGAGATGGTTCAGTACCAGCACAAAACCAGAGCTCCCCAATGTCAGAGGAGGCCGAGGGGTTCTCATTCTTCAGTTTCAAAGACAATGTGAAAAGTGATTCACCTCGATGTTAGCATTACTGCACAACACCTCATTTTCATCTCAAAATCTCTAACGCTACCTGTGCAGGGGATCTACATTTGCACCTTTACCATTAAAACTTGGCTTTGTAGCCAGTGACTCTCCTGACAACAGACAAATGGCCTGAGGTTACACACAGATCAGGAGGGACAGGCAGAACAAGCAGAGCAACAGAAAATACTCCAAGTTTCAAAATGGTAATTCACCATCCTTTCAAACTTTCGACAGTTTACTTTTTCCCATCAGTTTTCAGAAGATAAATCGTGGTAGAGGACGATTATAATTGAATCTGCCAGTGTTAGCAGCAATGCATTTTACATGAGAGAGCCTGATCTTGCTTCGCGGGGTTGAGCAGTGTTTGCAAGCCGGAGAAGCCACATCGCTTACTGTAATACATCCCTCTCTCCTCAGAACAGGAAGCTCCAGCAGTGATGGAGGAGGCACTCAGTGGAAAAGATCTGAATTTGAAAGTCTCATCATGTGAAATGAAGGTAGATTATGTACGACAGTCAGCTCGCTCATTTCAGGAGTGAAGTTTACCTAAGAAATGCACCTCTATATTGGTACAGACAAAACGCAGCCAAAGAAATAATAACATAATCTAAAATTAAATCGAATGTAATCTAAAAAGTCAGCCTACATTACATTAATAATTGTAGCTGGGATTTGGAAACAAAGCCATTTTTAAGAGGATGTATTTTGTATAAGTTTTTCTTTGAAGTCCCTGGGCAGCACATCAAAGAGGGAATGTCGCATGCTTATTCTCTAGGGATGATTCTTAAAAAATCACAAAAACTCTATTGGGGACACACTTTGTCACTGCTCTCAGCAGAACAAACACAGAGAGGAAGGTTCTGTGTGTTGCCTCCAATGGAGATTTGATCTGATAATCCCCTTTTGGTACAAAGAGCAGCAAATCTGGGAACTGCTCACCTGTCTGCATAAAGTCAGGAACAGATTGTGTCACCCAGGAATTACCCAGTGAGCCACCCCACTGGGACCACCACCAGAGTAAGTGGAGGATCTCAAGTCCTGCTCCCAATTTTTAGTGGAAATCAGACTTGAACCGAGACCTCTGAAGGCAAAACAGGAAGAAATGTGCATCTCGTGTGATTTCTTTCAATAGCATCAAGTTTTTATTTTTTATTTTCCAATAAGGGTTTCAATACCATTTCAACAGTACCTGGAGGAGGGACCTGAATTCTTTTGCAGCCTGGATACTAGTTAGAGGAACAGAAGTAAATAAGTTAAATTTAAAAAAAAAAATTCTAGATGGTGCACTGCAAAATTTTGCGCAAGCCACTTATGCCGCAGAAAATTGATTTTCTCGCAGGTTCTGCAGCTTTACACTCCTTTTTGAAGTAGAGGAGTTAGATATATTTTTCTACATATATTTCTCTGAGCTAGAGCCCAGAATGGTTTTATATTTTGCTGAACATTTTCCAGCTGATTAATGTTATGTTTACCAAACTATAAATATAGGATGATGCCTCCTTGAAGAAGTGATTTAACTTTTCTCCTCTATTTTTGTAAATTGTTTTTGCTGTGTGTTTTTAAATAAATGGTGTGAACATAAAACTGAAACTGGATCTCTACATTACATTTTATGGAGAGATTTTCTTTTTTAATAATGAGCAATATCAAAATACCAGCACCCATCCTGTGTATAAACACAACTCAGGTCTTTAACATACAGCATGTGCTGAAGTTTAGTATAACCTCAATAAGTTATTCAATAAAACAGAAAACTATTTAGTTTTTAATGAGTTGACATTGTAAGAGGGTTTTAAAGTAGAGTTTGATGTTTAGTGGCTTCTTCATGTCCTTTCCAGGAAACCTCTCTGCTGCCATAAACACAGCCTGGCTTCTTTGATTATTTTTTATGCTTCAGAGAGATTTGGGACATAGAGTTCTTTGTCTGGCTTCATCTGTTCACAGGAATATTTCTGCTTTTCCTTTCTCACATGCAGGGGATACTCATTCCTGCCTGTTTGTACCCTCTGACAGATTAATGGGCTTGAGCTCGGGTCCTGATGGCAGAGGGGCTTTGCGCTGATCTCGGAATGCTCTGATTCAGCTGTAATTGGAAACGTTGTTGAGATGTAACTGTACAGACATTCTTCACTCAGGGTGGGGAGGCCCTGGCACAGGGTGCCCAGAGAAGCTGTGGCTGCCCCTGGATCCCTGGCAGTGTCCAAGGCCAGGCTGGACGGGGCTTGGAGCCCCCTGGGATGGTGGAAGCTGTCCCTGCCCGTGGCAGGGGTGGAACAAGATGAGCTTTCAGCTCCCTTCCAGCCCAAGCCAGTCTGTGACTCTGTGATTCTGTGACAGACCAATCTTCACAAAAATGTGTTTTCTTCTCACCTTCCCTCATTTTCACAATAATATATTGGCAGTACCCTAGGTGCTGGAGCAAACAGAGGTATTTCAGTGCCACTGCAAGTCACACCTGCAGCAGATGACGTTTCCCCCTGGCCCCACTGGGATATGGATTCATCAGCACTGGGAATGTCGTTCTCCTAATTGCCCCCATTATCCCGGTGTTAGGAAATGTCTTTGGTAATGATTTCACCAATCCAAACCAGGGGTTCTTTCCAAAACTCCTGAAGTAACCACTCATTTCCCACCTCTCATCTCAACATTTTTACATAGCTTGGTATTTTCCCCCGTGCTAAGCATCCCGGATTTTGTGTAGTGTACAGATTATAAACAATGCTGAAATTAATTTGTATCTCATGCATTCGGCTTCACCCTGACTTAATCATCCTGCTGTGTGTTTACTTAGATAAATGCCTGACAATGTTATTGACACTTCAAAGAAAATAAGCCATTTCCTTTATGCACGTACATCAGCACTGCTCACATTCACCACAAAAAAAAAAAAAAAAAAAAGAATAAGCAGAGAGGGATAAGATCAAAAATAATCCTGGCTTAATCCAAATTCCATTTCCACCAAATTTGCAAGCATTGTAGTGCAAATATTTCACTAAATTATGCTATTCTGTCCTCCGAACAGCAAGGAGCCATGAACAACAATCTGATTAGTCAGGGCCCCGTCTGAATGGCATTAAAATGATTTGTTTTTCTCCCACCTCTCAATTCTCTCATTTGAAAGCTCTGTTCGTTTCAGTCCTTGAATAAACTCCATTCCAAATACACTGATGGCTCCTGACACTTATTGGGGAAAACAAATTGTTTCCATCAGAAATAAAGAATCTAGCTAGTAGTAAATAATACTTTTTTCACTAAATGAATTGATTTTTCTGCATCAATACATTTAGATCTTGGGTTTAACAGGGTAAAGGAAATCTTCATGTTTCTATAACACTGTTAAAGCAATGCTTCCTTACCTGCCTCATCTAAAGCTCTGTAATACAACTGGGGAGAAAACCCCAAACTCAAGAATCGTATTTTCTTTTATTTTCAGAACACAAACATTTCAGAGAAGCACATTATGCTTACTTTGAAAATTTGGAATAAAAGAATGTTTTGTTTTCCTCTTTTTTTGATTGCACGGATTCATTTCACTCTCCTCTTCCCTCCAATTCATGTCAAAAAGCTCTTAGGAGTCCTAAATAGAGCTTTGATAAACTTATTATTTTATAAACTTATTTCATAGACTTACTGTTGCTGTTCAGAGTCTGGTAAATTTGTAAACCAAATATTTTGTCATTAGAACTATTAGAATGCATTGCTGTCTTTCCAGTAATGTTTCTACTTCAACAATTTTCCCTTCTTGTTTCACAGCTTTGAATTCTTGTTCAGATCTAAAAGAAGGTAATTTGCTGGTTTTGCGTGTTTTGGTTTCGTTTGTTTGGTTGTTTTTTTTACAAAACTTGAAAATTTCTAATGGACGCAGATTTTTTTTTTTCAAGAGCAGGTTCAGTTTGTGTTATGGCCCCTTGGAGCACTGCGAGGCTACAACAGGGTAAAATATGAGGAATAAATATTGATGTGTGAAGAAAAAGCAACAAAACTGAACGTTACAAGACAAAGCAGCTTCTTAGCCTTTAAATCTGACATCCATAATAGAAACGACAGCACTGTAAAAGCCAAGTCTGTAATACAGCTTAGGCTGACATCTAGGTAAACAAAACAAATGGTTATTTTGCTAATGCTGATGTATAGGTACATTCTTCTGGCTGTTAACAAATTTAGTCACTACATAGTAAAGCTGCTGGATTCCCTAAAAAACGAGGGGCACTGCAGCTGTGTTCATTTCAGGGCTTGATGTGATACCGAAATCCTTAGCAACAAAACTGGGGGAACACAAAACCAGACTTTCTTGTGTTTGGCTTTGCAATTTCATGTTTGGCTCAACAGGGCCTGATGGGCTGTTCCTAAATTGTGCCCCTTCCTGCAGTGTCACAGCGAGAGTCACCTGAAGCAGCCAAGGGAACACGCCAGGGATTGCAGCCGGGTCCGCAGGAACACCTGCACAGGTCTTAGATCCACGTTTAACGTCCCACCTTTCGTGCAGAGCCCGCAGTGAACTGTGTCAGTCAGACTGCAGTGTCACTCACTAGCTTTGGGGACTCAGATTGCAGCACCAGAGGTGGATTTCTCTCAGATGAACCCAGGGAACTGCTGAAACTGGGATTTCTCCCTCATAATCAAGTGGCTGCTGCTGAAGCACCTCCAGTCCTACTTCCATACACATGTTTTTCCCTTACCACGTGCTTACAATTCTGTGCACGTACCACCTTCACACGAAGGAACTTCATCCGGTGTTTGCTTAAAAATATTTTGTAATTTAAAGATGAGAAATTGGTATAAAGACAGGGTTGTCAGCAGCCACCCCAGCTCGACAATACATCCCACCTACATTGAGCATTTGATTGCAGCAAGGCATTGCACAGCATCAATCTCTGGAGACAGAACACCGAAGGAATATGTCAGTAGTATGGGCTGTTCAGGGCAGATTCTGCTCCCTTTATTTGGCAGAGTAGTCTTTTTGAAAAGACCTTCTCAATATTAAGAGAGTATGATTTTAAACTCTGCTATTTAAAACTTTGTTGGAAATTGTAGGTGGAGCTCCCGCTAGGGGAGCGCACCTCTAAAAAAAAATATGTAAACCACTTAATTCTGAATATCAATAATCACAATAAGTTTCTGAAATGATTTTCCATCTTTCTGTGCTTGGATCACTTTGAAATCTCTTCTGCCAAGACTTTCAGAAGCACAGTTCTCAAAGTTTACACTGGTTATTCTGTGTTCTGCCATTAGTTATGTGATCTCTTATAAATTTGCAGAAAAAAATTGTTCAGTAGAGATGCTGCCAAATGCGGAGCGTGCCTGCAACTATCTCCTTTATAATAAATATTAACAGATCCACCTGAAACTTTTCCCCAGTGCTTATCAAATATTTAATGAATTTCAAGTGAGGAGTTTGTGATGTTCCCACAAATCTGTGGCCAGAAAGGCTGGCAGTCACACCTTGCCTGCTTGGCTTCTCCGTGGCTCTAACCCAGCCTCCACTGAGAGCACAAATGAGTGATATTCCGTGCTCTGGTTACCGACTGCAAAACGTGGCAGCCCTCGTTCCCCAGTCTGAGCATCCCCACGAAACACAGCCCCTCACAGCTCCTCTGGCTCTCTCTGGAAACACTCGAGCCACCTGACAAGATCTGCTGCAAAGTCCGGGTTCCTGTCAGTAACGCCGGAGCAGCTGTGCAGGTGCTCCCCTCAGCAGCAGGGACAGGTGTGTGTTTGCACACCTAAAGGATCATCCGTGTATTTACCCACCATAATTACTTGTGTACCTCTGAGAACTGCACACGCCTCAGAGCACCTGAAGTTCTGAAAAGCCTGCGTCTGTCTGTTCTTAGCAAAGAGGGAGCTTTTCTCAGTCCTAGTTGGCTGGTAGTGTTGCATGCAAGGAACCAGGATTTCAGATAAGGCTGGGAGGTATTTATCTCCCAACGCTGCTGCCGTGGCTGTTAATTTGGGGAGTTAAAAACACACAAGCTCGCTACATTTATGCAACTCTTTCAACAGGTGATCAAGTGTCATTACAGCCTAAGACATAGACTCAGTTCAGATGTTAAAGATCCGTACAAATCCGCCTAATTAATAATAACTAAAGAACAAAATGCCTTGTGTTAATTTCTGAAAGAAATTCTATCACAGATTCTGCAAAACTGCAGCAAAACAAAAAATCCCAGCCTCTGAGGTGTCAATTAGTTATTGTGCTCTTCCTCTGTGAGTTTTCCGTAGGTTATGCATTAAGGAAAAGTAAATTATTTCTGCCTGACTGTATTTTCTATACACCTGACAGCTGCTTTCAACACAGTGTTGTTTACCTGAACTTGCATTCAATAAAGGCTCTTTCTGCATTATTGTGAGCAGCACGTTATAGTCCCTTTTCAGGCAGCACCTTTCTTTCCTTGCAGACTGCTCTTCGCTGATAGTTCAGGCTTTACCAGCAGTGCTTGCTTTGCCAGGTGTTCCTGATACCTGTAGGCTGACCAAGGAATCGTGGTGGCTGTAGACCCTCCCCCAAAGCAACACGATTTTGGTCTCAGCAGCAGCAGTGGGGATGATTCCAGCAGAATTCCACAGCAGCTCACCACACGTGGTGTAGAAACAGATATCATAACTGTGCTGGAAAGTGTGGAAGGCTTCTTTGTCATGGAGCATTCAGCACAACACTCCTACTGCTCCGTGCAGTCATCAGCCGGCATCCACAGCATCCCTCTCCCAGGGAGGGGCAAACCCCATGGAGAAGGAGGGGAAAGGAAAGTTCTCATCAAATATCTCCAATGAAACAGCAGCACTTCAACATTCAAAACCAGATCACCCTGCTCTGTGGGCTTTTCCACTGGCCATCCTTCAAGGAATGGTGGAAAGGGCTCTTCCCCCTCTCCAGCCCTCTGAGACACGAAAGGAGGGTCATTCCCTTGGGAACTGCTTCCTGCAACTCCTGGTTTTACTGTGAGGCAAAACTTTGTGCAAAGGGAGAGGGGGGATGGCTTGGCAAATACCAAGGAATGGAAAAGAAAGGAGATCTTTGAGGTATCGTCATTTTCAGGTGAGGCACAGGGAACACACAGCTTTCTACAGCACCACATAACATACCCTGAGTTCATCACAAACTGTATAAAAAGTACAAGTTCAGAAACAAGATATTTTATGTGTTAATAGCACATTTTATATGTTACAGCATCATTTCACTCATTCTGCTACGATCAAGGTCACATGTGAAATTCTTGAGTAACACCAAGGCCACTTTTCCCTTGAAGTATTGTCACAACTGAGCAATAAATTATTCAATGAAGTTTTCAAAAATGTCTAAAAAGACACTGCAACTTTCCTTCTGTTCCTCATACACTGAATAATGGTTTAAAGAGATAGCAGTCCCAAACCATTTGTGAGCCAGTTCAGACAAAACGAAAAGAAACTTCAGAATTATGAAAAGAGAAAATAAATCAAAGGGATAGACCAGAAGCTCATAAGGAATCATATCACCAGGCTGGAGTGCTCACACATCCCCTTCAGCACCAAGAGCCAGTTTTGGGCCTTAAGCAGTTTTTGCCATAGTCTGTCAAATTTTGATTTCCTAAAACAAGGAAATAACCTTGGGGTCAGATCTTCCTGTCCTTTGCAAGGTAAATCATTCTCTTAACATCAAGAACATGAAGGTTGGGGTTCCCAGGTCCTCTCTTCCTACTGCTTAAAAAGAGATACAACTAGGAAAAATAAATCCCTCCCTCTGACTTTTTTAATCTTGGAAGAAGAACAATTCTGTCTTTGAGGAGCTGTGTGTTGTAAAGCAGATCAAGAAAACAAAATCAAATATTTGAACACTTAATTTCATTCTGTCCCAAGTAATAGTTCCATAAAATATATTGGTAAAGAACAGCATAAAAGTCAACATTCTTCTGCAAAAAGTAGCACAAATGTCTATAAATAAGCAAGTAACTACTACCAGATCCCTTTAATAACATTATTATTCCTGCTATAGGTATTTAAGTTGAAAGTGACCAGGAGATGTGCCAAAAAAGAGAGGAGATAGGAAGATGTAAACATAAATGTACTGGTTTTGCATTTTGTAATAGAGAAAAGCTGCCCATCGGTTTTAGAAAAGAGTTGCCTCAGTGGCTGTCTCACCTTTGGAGGAGAACTATAACCGTTTAATGACCTTATAATAACCAGTTAATGACCCTGCCATGGCATTAACTGGACCCTTCCTACTGGCTTTGTTATTGGGCTCCACACTGGATCCATGAACAAAAACACCTCCCTTTGGGACAGCAATCAGCACGGGTGGGCAGGGAGAGATCAACATTTAAACCAGCTGTACAGCTGAGCTGATTTCAGTTGCCAGCTCCTCGTGCATTCACTGCTGCCCACAAGCACCGAGCTGTACCTCAGATCACAGACTTTTCACTGCCCAGTGCTTTCCCCTGTGAACTGCACCTGCCCAAAGCAATTTTTGCTTTTTAACTGGCCTTACACTAATCTATCAACAGGTATCTTGTCCTTGGGCAAGTCCCTAAAACCTTGAATAGAGCCAGTATTTCCCTCAGCCTGAGCTAGAAAAGGTGCATCTTGAAGGTAACATGAGGATAAAAGCACAAGTCACGGTTTTCTCTCTGAAAATTTTCTTGTCAGCTTTGGCCAAGTTAATCACCGTCACACACAGTTTGAGACACACTTGTGTGAAACTGGCAAAGCACACAAATTTAAAAGCCTCCCCCCACACCCCATCACATATATTAGCTTGTGATTCTTCTGCCTTCTCCCAAAGCCCTCCTCAGTCACAGGAAATATAAGAAGTGACTTGAAACTGAAGAGAGTGGAGTTGGTTTGTCTATGGGACAGCACTCTTCGTAACAAAAGGACTGAAAGCCACGATGCAGTGGGTGGTGATGATGTCGCTGTAGACAGAGGTGCAATGGCAAGAGAACACCTGGAGGAGCTGCACTACCCCCACTTTCCCACCATTTTCCATTTATCTTTAAAGATCTTTAGACTTATGTGAGGTTAAAGAGAAAAAAAACCCAAAGAGAAAACCCAAGAAAAATCCCCAGTGTTTTCCATCAAGGTTTCTCTCCATGAATGCTTCCTTTTATCAAGAAAAATTGTCTCTCTCCAGCCAGACTTTCCTTTCTCATTAAGCCTTGAAATTATATTACATCCCAATATATATATTTCAAAAAGGTCGTTTTTTCAGTGCAAGGAATTTGCAATGATTAAAAGGCTGGTCTGCTTGTGTGATCAACCACAAGAATAACAGTAACACACAATGCTATTCCCTAGCCTTGTCTAAAAAACAGATACAGATCTGTTTATGGAGGGATATCTGCTCCACTTTTACTCCTTAAAGAAACCTATAAGTTACTACAAACAATTCAATTTCATTCCACTCTAAGTTTCCTTTCAGGATACTTTGGGATTTTTTTTCTGTTTGTTTGTTTTCTCATTTCCAGAACACCTTGAAATATAAATAACTTAGAAAGCAGATTTATAAATACATGAGAATCCAGAAGAAGGGGAAAAAAATCACCATTTACAGTATATCTTGGTGTTAAGGAGCAGAAACATTAGTGTTTTAAGGAGCTGAATGCAGTATTGTGATGGTCTTCTGCTCTTGGCTGCTAAATGGTGCCAAGGACAAAGTTTTGAGGTACTTCTGAGACTTAAACTATCTTTCATTATGGATTCTAAAACAACTATTCCAAACAAACTCATTAAACCCCCTTAGATTCTGGCACAGAAAGCAGAAGCACACACCACTCAGGTCTATAAAATCTCCAGAGCAGAACCAAATTAAAGGAAAATGAGGCAAGTAATTTAAAGGGAAAAGTCTGATTAAACTCTCCATCTCTTAAAGAGTTCCATCCAACACCAAACACTGAAGTTAGGCAGAACTGTGGTATCTGTGGGCTTCTGCAGAAAGATCTCCAATGGCAAGGATTTAAAACCAGAGGAGTACATATCATAACAATAGAGATGCAGCATGGCCACACCGAGCTACTGCATCAGATCTGCAGCCGAGTCCACACAGGGGGAGAAAATCTGCGAAAGCTAACACAGGAATGACTTTAAATGCTTGAGAACCACTAATGAATCCCATCCTGCTCAAAAAAGCCCAAACAAACAAACAAACAAACAGAAAAGGAGCTGGCACTGCCGTGGTAGTACTTGAATGCAGCCATTATCCCATTCAGTATTTGCTAAGTAGATTCCCAGGGCTGCAATCCTAAAACAGACAGTGCTCAGCAGAAAGAGAACCGAAGGTATTTTATTAAAATGAGATTGCTCCAGTGGCCGGTCTTTAAAGCCTCCCACATTTGTATTAGACAAAATAGAGGTAGAGCTCAGTGTTTTAGAGCTATTTGAATTTAAACCAAGATACGCCTGAATGGCAACACTTGCTGAGGCAAAGTATTTCTTGTGAAAGGCAGCATATCAGGGCAGTTAATCTTGGAAATCCTGGGAATTGCTCACACTTTTGCCAGATTCTGGAGGACTTTTTAAAACAGAAGGCAAAATATAGGTCCAAGAAATTTTGTACACTCCCACCCTCCAAGATGATGGCAAAAGGATTCACAAAGGTCCAAGGAGAGTGTTTTCTGCCCTGCTCATCCTACAAGGTCCTAAATCGTGGACATAGCATAAACCTGGATTAAAAGCTTTTTCAGTGAAGAAATTATTTTATATCCACAGGAATCAAAAGGCAAAAGCCATATTGTAAATCAGGAGCCGTTCTTACCCTTTGTCGTCAAGCCTAACACCTGATGCACACAGAGATGCAAGTGTGGCAGTTGACAGAGCATTCCCTAAAAAGCCAGCTAAAAGAACGGGTTCAATGATGCCTGACACGATCCTTCTCCCATAAATTTTCCATAGCAGCTGTACCGTTTAAGCACACAGATTTGAGGCAGCAAAAGAAGCACAAAAGCTCTAAAGTCTTCCCTCGTTTTGTGGTCATTTGCTCAAACCCCTTTGCTGGTACCACGGCCTTTACCTGGACCTTCCTGCAAAATGAGCTCTACCCCAGGTACAGCTTCCGAGGCAGCCACGGAATATCCCCGCGAAGCTGTCACCAGGGAACAGCTCTGGCATTTCTGTCACTGCCATTCCTTGGGGACTCGTGTTATCCAAAGGCAGAGAGTTCCTCGGCAAAGGCAGGAGGGTACAGGAAACCCACAGGCTGGGAGCAGGGTCCTGTGGGGCTGCTCCTTGGAGCTCCATGGGGTAGCAGGAGCTGGACCAGAGAACAGCTGCTGGAGGGATGGGTGGAATGACCACTGCTTCCACCAGACAAACCTTTTGTGGCAGCCTGCAGAAAACAGGGCCAGGTTTCTCCACACTCCTGCTTTCCTTGAGTTACAGATTTCATGAAAAATTTCAATTCCCTTCATGCTTTGTGCAACTAGACAGGACATTCCCCAGTCTGGACAAATGCAGGAAGAAAAACCCCAACATCTATTTTTTCACTCTTGGAAGTGGTTACAACATCAGAAGATACATAAGAGGAACCCACCACTGCAAGAAAATCAAGAACAAATTAGGCGAATTGTTGCCTGTGGTAAGGCTGAACCTCCAGCATCCCCAGCCTGTGTCTACCACGGGCTCTCCATGGCTGAGGACCCACCAGGACTTCCAGCCCTTGCTGCATCCTTGAAGGAAGAGCAGCAGCAGTGAGGAACGGCGGCGAATGCAGCCGCTCAGCAGTTGGCCTTTTTATCACCAGCCAGGGAACACTAAAAACACCACAACTGAGATCAGAGCACGGAGATCTTTACTACAACACAAACAAGCTGCCCTGGCAGCATTAATCAGGCTGTACAAGGATAGAGAGCTCATTAGACTAACAATTCCTCTCTGAGGCTCCATGATTAAAGCAGAATGGAAATAATATACAGCCAAAGACACGCCAGAGAATACTGAATACAATGTAGGTGTCAGCACTGCTAAAACTATATTTTGTAGCAGCCATAACAGCAGCTATTGAGCCACTTTGTAACTCTGGGCAGTTGTCTGAATACAAATATAAGGCTTGGAAGCCCCCAGAGTCTTTCCTATGAGGTTTAAGGAAACTGTGTAAACCTTACATGTGTTAACAGTGAGGCCATTTTCGAACTGATTTCCTGCCATTGCACCCAACCCCAGCCTTGTTCTCACACTGGAGCAAACAAGCTATTTTCTGCAAGTAAAGTGATCTTTTCTGGTGCTCACCTCCAGTAAATGGAGCTCCAAGCAGCATTTGTTCCTTTTTCATCCCGTTGTCCCAGCCGCATTTCCCAAAAGAGCTCCTCCATCTAGGAACTCTTAGTTTGTGATTTTGAAAAGTAGATAGCGAAGCAAGTATCAGCTTGCAAGGTGCTCTCAGTCACCATCTCCTGCTTGGTAGCTGCTAAAATGCACCTCAGTTACTGAAAACTCCACAAAACTGTTGACTGGTTCATCTCCAATTCTGTTACTAGGTTTTTTGCTGTATCTCCCATAACTATTAACAGAAGAATATTAGAAGAACATTCAGAACAGAGGGAAACTATTACCTCGGCGTTATTTAGCACAATGTATTGTAGTGGTTTACTTTGCAGTGGGGAGAAAAGAAAAAAAGAAAAATAAATATATAAATCTGTTCCTGGTCTATCTTTTTTTGTGGTTGATCCCGTTTTCCTAATTGGTTCTCATGCTCTGGCAAAGCCTGTCCAGATGACAGAGCAGCCAGAGGGAGGTGAAAAACACTGTGGTCTTTAAGCTCCACAAGTGCCTTCAGACATAATGCAGTGATGTTGTTCAAACCTCATCAAACTCAGGATTCGTGCAGATTTTCCTTGTGCCTCTCCATACCATATTGGATGTGAGTCTCACCCCGTGGACACGGCTTTTGTTCTTTTCTAGCTTTCTCCTGGTGCATCTTTCTGACCCCTTCCAAAAGTGTTTGTTCCAAAGCCTCGTTTCCCCACAGTTGGAGCCACTCTCATCCTGCTCCACTTTTCCTCTCTCCTCCATTAGGTGCTCTTTTCCCCCACCCCAAACCTTTGCTAAAAATTTCTTTCTCTCAATTCCTTTTAAAGTTTTCTCTCCTGCTGTCACTAGCCAAATGACAGACTTTCAAATTTCATTCACCACCGAATATCTTTAAATTGCAATAACCTGCAACTTCCATTGTGCTGAGTTTCCCTTGTCCCACTTAACTCCTGAATGTGTTCTGGCATACAGACAATGCATTAGGTAAGTGGAAGTGGGAACAGCAAATGGCAAATAGTTTGGAATTTTGTGTTTGCATTGAAATGTGTATGTGAGACACAGTGAATGGCTACTGCAATATTGTCTTCTTCAGCTTGTACAATACCGCTGAAAAAATGAGTATATGAACACGATCTTTTTAATATACAAAAAACCAGTGAAACAGCATCACAATAAAAAAGTCATTTTCAGTATTTTAAAGAGTGGAATAAGTTTGAAAAATGTGACATCTTTTCCTGACTTTGTTATGGCACTGGAAGTACACCATTTGACAGGCAGAGGAAATTAAATTAGCCTTGAAGTCATGTACAAGTTATGCCTTTTTTAACTATTTTTCTCTCACTGGCTTGTATAATCCTAACAAAAATAAATGTGCATTTGGTTTGGAGTTTGGTTTTTTTAACTCGAGTTTTATGCTTTAAATTATTTTCAGGCTCATTTTTAAATGGTGAAAAAACAGGTTCATAGACAGAATTGTCTGTTCAAAAGCCTCCTAAAAGGCCTGCAATTTTTGAAAAGCTCTGGCTCTTTTTCTGTTCTTACATATAATTTCATCTCTATTCAAAAGAAATGAATTATCAGAATGCAAGGGAGTCAATGTCATTAACATGTCATGTATTATATTTCCTGTAAGTGTAACCTGACTGAAAATGAGGGTGGCAGGTTCTGGGTGTGACTCTGCTCTGCAGTCCTCGGGCAGGGAAGTTCTTGTTTGTCCAAATGTGCACAGCAGGGGAAGCTCAAAGAATCAAAGCCAAGAGCGCCTAAAATTTGCAGTAGATGGAGCAAAGAGATGATATGTCTCGCTAGAGAAACAGACTTTTCAGGAAAATCTAAATTGTTCCTGTTTTGTTGTTCCCATGTACCTGAGTATTTCCTCAGAAGTCCCCAGGATTCTGCTGGAAGCCTGAAGCACACTCCAGTGGAAACTGTGACCAGGAAGGAACTCGGTTTTACCAGAGCTCATCAGCTAAACACCCCACACATCAAGGTCTCCTTTCTATCTAATTCTTGAAATTTGTGCATTTCTCCAGGGTATTAAGTACGAGAAACTCCCAGTGAGAATCCTGGAAGAACTTCTGGAATATATCCAGCTGGAATAAATCAGTGTGAATTTAACTCAATTCACCTTACTGGCATATGAGGAGGATTACATAGAATTTCAGAAGAAATCCTATCCTTTTTTTCCCCGAAAAAATGGCATATAATATTTGTTGGTCCTGTTTATATTAACCTAATCAAACCAATGCATGTGAAAAGAAAACCACCACTAACTGCTTTAATTCATCTTGGTTATAAAGTCAATACCTGGAATGGGTTCTCAGCTGGAAATTCAATGGATTTAAAGCAGTTCTACCTGCAAAGGATGTGTGGACATTGCCAACGACATCGACTGAAATGGACATTGAAATGTCCCTGACCATGTCAATGGAAATCTAAAGGGTTTTTCTGAAGAAGGACACAGTGCATGTAGATAAATAATTATTCCTGAGTTTGCTAAGTACAACTGAGAAGAAGCTGGAGTAAACTTGTGTTTGAATATGTGCAATATAATACAGCACACCTGAAAAACCTTGAATGATTCTTTCAGAACTGTGTTTTTACCACGTCCTTCCATTAAGTAGCCAAGAAACAACAAAAAACCTGCTTCAAATCCTCAACTTTAACTCTTGCATATGGAACTGAAGATAGACTCCAACATATTTATGGAAATACAACCTCCCTAATGCTATGAGTAAATGGGAAAAAATGCAAAGGAAATCTATTTTGGTATATAGATTCAGAACTAAAAATCATTTGTATTTTAAAATAATGTCAATGAGGTATGCTGTGATATTGATTTTTTAAGCAGAAGTCTCTGTTTAATTCAACAGGGAAGTTCTGCTGGAAACAAAAGGCTTCAGCATGCCTGCTGTGTTTAGGGTCAGCTGATGAACCTCAGAACAACACTGATTATTATAGACATAGCCTGACTCATTTCAGCTGAAAATTTGGCTTTTAGAAACTGATGGAAAGCATTTTTCTGTTCCCCAGAAGGATGAGAGAGGACAGAAGCAATGGCATTATTTGGATGTCAGCAGGCAAGACATCGCTGTAGAAAAACATTTGCTTCTAAACCAAATTAACAGCGAGTGAAAGTTGACTTTTCCAAAAGCTTTCCATGAAGCTGTCAGTGTGGCTGCTTGCTTACATGTTGATTTTATCTGACGTGGGTTTACGAGTCTGCCTGTGATCAGAACAGCACAGGAACACATGTTCTGCTCCCTGGTTTTCAACTTTATCTGCTGCCAATAGAGTGATGAAAAAAATCATGGCTCGAGCACCTTTAAAGGAACTTAACTGAAGCAGAATGGACCAGGAGGCTTAATTTATATCTCCTTGGGTAAGAAAACATTTACTATCAGGATACGTGCGTGTTGAAGTGCTTTGTTTGGTCTCAGTGCTAAAGAACGTGTGCACTGAAGGAAAGTGACGGGGCTGCCGAAGAAGCCAGGCTGTGAGCATGTGTGTGTGCCACAGAGGGCGTGTGCCCCACGCTGGGGTTAAACCCCACCCTGGGTATTCTCCTGGCACTGGCACTCGGGACAGCAGGAGTTGCTTTAGCTCGGGGACTTTGCCAGAGGAAGGTTTGCAGGTTAATCCGACCGCACGCTGCAGCCAAGGGGAGCAGGGAGCATGAGAGACACCCCACGTTGCTTCAGAAGGCAAAATAAGGTACTGTTTGCAAAAGCTGGAATGTAATTGCTTCTCAGTTCTCCTATACTGGCCACCTTTTATTTTATTTTTTTTCTGGTTTTCTCCCCATAAAACTGCTCAGGGTCAAGAAGAACTAGTTCAGGGAAACCACCTGACCTATGAATACAGGGGGTAGAATGAAGCAGTCATAAGGGTCCTCTGTGCATATGTGAGTTTTGAGTTCTCTCCAGAGTGTGTTAATTGCTGAAACCAGAAACATTTGTTGACATCACAATGTAATGGAAGATGTTAATCAGGATAAAAAACCCCATGATGGTGTTTTCAAAATCATACCAACATTCTTAGTCAGGGCTTGTATCATAATTCACTTTAAAACGGAAGATTCAGTATATTGAAGATAAGACACAGAAAAAATACAAATATAAAATTAATTATATTAGAAAATATTAATTTTCTGCTTCTCCAGTAAAATCTCACAACTGTCCCAGCAGTCTAAGTCACTCTCTAAACGCATTCTACGATATTACAAGTCACAGTTTGAAAGAGATAGCGAAGTCTTCTCTAGACTACATGGTTTTACAGTATATGATACAATGATTAGAACTGATTGGCACTTAATTAAGGAGTGTTACTGATTGACTATTGATTCACTATTGGGAGATTTCACAGCTCTGGTTCTTACTTTAATGTTAAATTTCACCCTTGAACGAGGTTATCTGCACTACATATCTCAGACACAAAACTATATTTTAATTAAACATAACTAGTCATTATAATGTTATATTAGAATTATTCAACAGCAGCACAGCCCTGCTTCTTTTATATTCTGATTCAAAGAGATGATGCAGATCTCTATTGAGATAACAGATTTTCTGAGCTTCTGAATCAGAGAGAGATAAAAATGAAAAGGAAAAACACAATTAACAAGATTCATGGTTTTGCTGTTTCATTTGACTTTGTCAGTCTGTTACCACGACTTTGCTGAGTCCAGCACTGCTTTAAGGGGTATTTACCCACGTGCATCATTTAAAACAGAACAAAAACTCTCAGCAACTGATGAGTGGGGACTTGGGCTTTGAATTAATCTGGGAAGGGATCAAATCTGCTTCTCCTCTCACATAGACCACGAAGGAAGTGTGGTCTGTGCTCTGGTGTCTCTCTGTTATTGTCATGGACATAGCAGGTATTGATCCTCTGAGCAGAGGCCCCAGAAACACCAATGCTCACACAGTGGAGTGAAAACGATCCTGTTCTTCCTGAACCCACCCACTAAACCTGCGATCCCTTGCCATTCATCCAGCTAAATAAAGGATAACACAATTAAAATAATTATCCTCTGTTCATTCATGGTGTATTTGATGTGCGGCATGCCTCCTTAGTCACTCTGAAATTACTTTATTTATTGAGAACAACAATTATTGCAACAAAGCAAATTATAGCTGAGAAATGTTCTTTCCACCAGGGTGTGGGAAAAATGATGCTGGGAGCCAGAAGGGCCCTCTTGTTTGTTCTGTGCTATGCCTAAGAAAATTTTCAGAGTCAAGCAAGAGGACCAAAAACCACCTGGTTTGGAGGTGGTGTTAGAGAGGAGAGAATAGGCGACTTATTCAGAGCTTTCTCACTGTCTGAGATTCCTGAAAGTGTAAGTTAAATTATTACCCCTCATTTCTCTACATGCAACAAACGTAACTCTAAAATATTCATTTAAATAGAATAAAAAACCCCTCCTTTTCACTAAAAAATTCCTCATAAATGGAGCCAGGAGAAAAATGATAACACATCATTTTAACCAAATAATCCTCCAGCAGAAAGTGGAATAGATCCGCTGGTGAAATCAAAAATTTTGTGGAATATAAACTTGTCCCAAAAGCACCAAGGGAGGTGTCTTACACTCACTGCAGTGTCATGTGCTGCTTTAGCAAGGCAAGTGCCAGATTTGATCCTGTACAAGGCAGCCAAGCATTATTTGCCCAATTTCATAGAACGCTCCAACCCTTGTATTTTACAAGCTCCCTAATAATCCTTCTGAAGTCAAAGGATCTGTCCATGCAGTGAATATTTAACAGCAAGTGAGGCACTCGGGCACATATTTAACATTAAATACAATCTATGAAGGCCTGCTCATTAGGCTGGGTGTTCTGGTAAATTAAATGATGGATTAAGCACTCATTCCAAGCCAAGTATCCAGCCTTCCAGTGTTATTGTCTCATTCTCTTTCAGACACTCATTTATGCAGACAGAGGTGAGCCACTGCTCAGTTTGGTTTGTTGGGCATCCTTTCATCCTTACTCAACTTTCCAAACCATAGCATGGTTTCCCTTGTTTAAAAAGTTGTGTTTCTGATTCCACAATGAAGATATTCCTCCATTTTATTTATTCTATTGCAAACCCTACACACTTTGCAGTTTTCTGCTGGATTTCATCAGCTATTCATGACAATAAACAACATCAACTAGGTCATCTTTATATATTGCTTTATATAAGATCCTGCTTTCTTTAGCATCGGGTTGGCTACCAAATTATTTCAAGAAAAGCTTTGACAGAAAAGGTTGGAAGCTGTATCAGATGAACACCCGACAGAAATCAAAACAATACCAACCCTATGTCAGGAGGTCACTAATAAACTTTCTCTTAATTATATATTCCAAAATCACCATTGAGAAATGCTTTTTCTCTCTCCTATCTTTCAAAACGAAACCTACATTTTGATAAAAAAGTATTGCTTTCACTCTTCCTCAACTTTTTCCTTGTCTTTGATCTTTGAAGAGCCCCGAAATACTGATTTGTCTGGAAATACTTCTTCCCCAAGGATAAAGTGTAAATTTATTTTTCTGACTGCGTTATATACAATAACACAAACAGAAGTCAAAAATAGATGTAACTCCTGTACATGTTGTTTTTGAAATTCGAACATGTTAGACCCAAAATATGCATCTTAATCCAAGATGAAAGAGCAATTGCTACCAAGAGAAAGACAACAATTTACAGAACAGTTACTTGAGGACAGTATCTGAACTGCTTCAGTGAGGGCCTGACCAAAAGTCAAAGGGAATTCCTTCTGTTATTCCAAGCAGAATTTAGGCAAGGTCTTTGTTTTCTGAAGAATGTTTATGCATCACACGTAGTGATGAATAAATGCAAATAAAATGCTCTCGTGATGAGCTGCTCAGTGGTTACAGGAAAGTGTCCAGAACTCAACCAGCTCAGGGGGAAAACACACCCCGGCCCGGCACGGGGAGAGGGGAGAGGTGTTCTGGGCACGGCTGCAGTGGCACCACTCTCTGGCACAGGGAGCAGCAATGCTGCTTTTTACAGCCCTGATGGCATCTGGAATATTGCACTGCCCTGCAGAAAAGCATCGACGAGTCGCTGGAGTGAAGTACAAACAATCAAAGGGCGAGAAATATTGATCCGAGGTAACGGCAGAGAGAGGCAGACCTATCCAGCTGGGCTGAGGGAAAACAAAAGGTGGGACCTGAGAGCTCTGTACAAACACACGGAAAGGGCAGCTTTCAGGGAGAGAAAGGAATTATTTAGGGTCTTTCACAGAAGAATCAGCAGCAGCAATGAGGAAAAAAGGGAAGGTGGCACCCTCATCTCGTTCCCTGCAAAAAGAAATCTACTCCTCTTTGAACAACAGAAGCTCGTGCACTGAGAATTCAGGGGGAAACTCGGTAGTAACTCACAAATAAGTGACCCAGAACTGATTAGGCACACACAGAGCTGTCCTGTGGCTTTTTCTGTGTTTGCAAAATCCACTTGACTCTGTAATTAGGCTGAAAACCCTTCCAGGCAGGGCACAGAGCAGTGGAGTCTTTATCTTAACTGATGTTCTGGTTATAAATAATACACTGAGCTGGTTAACAACAGGCTTAACTTGTTAGAAAGCTTTAGGCTGGGAGCCTGTAAGTGCAGTGGAGTTTGGGCTGTAAATAACTGCAAACTCCAACACAGCAGAGCTGAAACATTAGGGATGTTGTAAGGAGAAAGTCTAATTTGGGGAGGTTTTGAAATCTAGATGAACATCTGTTTTATTACTGTCCTGGCAATCTGTAAACCCTCCAATTCAGAAAATTCCCTTGCAGCAAGAACATTAGCGGAAGAAAATCAACAACGAAAATTCCCCAAATTGCCTTCTTCAAGAAAACCAACATCTTCCCTCGTATTTTTGAGCTATGAGTGGAATTTAGGTTATGAAATCAAGGCAATGTAATACAGTAGGAACTAAATTTTCCAGCACTCATTCATAGCGCTTAGTACAATATCTAAGCTATATATTTCAAAATACAGCAAAAGAAAAAGGTCATATGAACTGAATATAAACAATACTAATACAATAAATAACACCAGAATCACAACGCAGGAAATGGCTTTTTTCCCATTGCACTCCAAAACTCCATTATGATGATGTGAATATTCTTATTTCTGCCTTGGTTTTAGCTCTGTGTGGTGACAGATGGGCTTTAGACCTGAGTTCTGGGATGTACATTAGGCAAAGGACTTGTCAGATGGAATATTTATACTTTTCCTGAAATATTTCAGAACTTGTTTATTTTCAAACAAGAAGAGAGTGTAAGCTCTCATGGCTCAGGGATGTGAGGAAGTATTTTAAAGACATATTTACAAAAATTCACATTCCTTGAATTTGAAAATCAGTGTTCTGGATGTCATAGGACCTAGTCATGAATCCACTTAAGAAACCACAGAACTATAAATATTGCAAATTCCACATCAACAAGAAAATAGCATCCATGTAAACCACCCACTGTCTAAAGACAGTAATATTCAAATAAATCCAAAATGGAACAGCAAGTTTTTAGTTTGAGCTGAGTGAGAACAAGTAAAACCAAACTTTCCAGCTCTGGGTGAGACATGAACCATTCCTGTCTGAGGTTCATCCTCTTGTTTAATCTGATGATACAAAACCAAAAATCAGACCAAACCACAAACTTCAGTGAATATACAGATTTTTCCTTTGAGGTGACTAATCCCAATTTAAAAGAATTCAAACGACAATCCCATATCTCCTTCATACACTGCCCAGATCCTTGCAGGCCTCCTGGGGCACATGACTGTACTCATGAGCCCTACAGGCACACACCATGTTTATTTGTGTCCTCAGTAAAGAAAAATAGAAAACACAAAGACCTACAAGTCCTCTCTATCCCCTTCAACATTATCCCTTGTATTTCCACAAGGCCCAAGTCAATAGCTTGAGTTCCCTCACATAATTCACCTCACTAACACTTATTTACATCATAAAACCCAGCTCATGTTTTTAGTGGGATAATTAAAAACAGAAAGAGGAAAAAAATATCCTTCCAGTACAGACAGGCAGAGTGTTTTCTGCAACCTGAACATGGTCCTTGGGCAGGGCACGAAATAAAGAGCCCAAGTGAACAGAGATTGTGTCCAAGCTCAGCTGCTCAGCCCTGCGCTGTGCTCAGCCCTGGTGTGTTCCATGCAATGAGCTGAGGTTTTACCTGTGATACGTAAACCCTACACACTTCATCTTGAAAGCTTATGTTCTTGAAGCGTGAGGTTTAGTCCTGAAAAAAGGGTCTGTGTTTAATTGCACTACAATGGACGGATTTGAAGCAAAGCTGTGAATAATGGAACTTTATCCTCCTGCAAACAAGAGAGCTGACACAATGTATTCAATATTATAAATCCTGCTGTGCTGCCAAACTTATAATAAGGCATTCTTAGAGGAAAGTCTAATGATGGGGGAAAAAAATACACTTTTTTTTCCTTACATGAGATCATAAATTTTCTCAGAATCACATCTAAACAGTAAGGTACTACCTGCAGGAAAATAAATTACCATGAAGCTGTTATGTTGGGTTTGGGTGGGGTTTTTTTTTTGTAATCTGTTACAGATTATTCTTTTTTCCTGAATAGTGCTTTAAATGTAGGTGTTAGAGCAGAGCTTTTAACACAAGCAGTTTGAAACGTGTGGAAAATAGCTTTGGTGAAAGATTCCTCTCAGACTCCTGCCTGCTGGATTTGTTCAAGTGCCTCAAATAAATTCATATCTAGTTAACCCTGAAGTCTACACTTGGTTGTACAACTTTGAAGGTTAAACTGTATCTGCCAGGAATAAGCCCAGTGCATTAAGAGATCGTGTTGAAGAAATTCAGAGAAAGTTTCCTATTTCCCTTTCTAGATATGAGAGTGTGTTTTGGCTTCCTTGGGGGGAGAGGAAACCCTTTGCTCCCTTTTCTTTGAGTACAAAGGCCTTTGGACACCGACCCACTTCTTAGTAGTGGAACAACTCAACAAGAAGCCAGTGCTACAAGGCAACAGAAAATGAGCTTTTTCCTCATTATTTTTACCTCGTGGAACACAGAATGTCCCTTTTTCTCACCATCCAGGAGGAGATAAACACAAAGATTTGCAATGCGTTCACAAATATTCGTAGGGATTGCTAAATCCCTCACCTTCACTTTGCCATTTAATTACACAGAAAAAGCGTTTATTGACTAACGTACTTCTCTGTTATGAGCAATTAATTGATGTGACTACTCCAGCTAGGGCTCAGCACGCACGAAAACATCCCCTGCACTGAGGCACAGAGACAATTAATGGCTCAGGTAGATCCACGTGGAGGTTGAACTGACTTTGGTGTATCCTATGCTGCTGTTGTTAGGCCATAGAATTGCACAACCGGTCGCAGATAAAACAGAATTCATGAGAGCACGAGGCTTTCAAAACGCGTGTTGTACAGAAATCCTCCATTCATCACTAAAAGCCTCCCAGCAGATATCGTGCCACAGCAGGAGTCAGATCCTGTACACAAAGATAAAGAGTACTGGGCAGGCTCACCACTCATCCCGTAAAAAAGGAAAAGGTGAGCACTGTCAGTGCTTCTCTGAGCTCTAATAAGCAAATTATCCTCTGCTCTAATGGCAGTAATGAATTAAATCACGTTTCGGTAATGAATTGCTCCCTTCTAGGTCTAAGGGATAAATCATACTTCATACAAGCATCCCAGTGCCACAGACATTCACATCCAGGCCTGCAGGGCTCAGCAGCCTGAAGGTGCAGAACTAAACACAACTGGGGCGCTTGTTTCGTGCCGTGGAATTTGTGTTTTTCACGGGGCTGCTCCTGTTCCAAGCCACGCGGGATGCGGCCCACGGGCAGCGAGGCTGGACCTGCTGCCAAGTTACAGAGCAGAGCTTTCACCAGAGTCTGACACCGACAGACAAACCTTGTTTCATTCAGAGACCTTCCAAACCAGGCGTGGCACAGATCACATTTGAATTAATAGCTGTGGAAACAGTAAGTTGCATTTTTTGAGTGCGTTTTGTCAGAGATGGCTCTGTGCAAGACAATAAGTTAAGAGGATCATGACACAACCCCAGATTCCTATTACCCAATCCTGAGGAGTCACCTTACTCTTGACTTCAAAGAATTTAACTGGACTTTTGCCATATTTTCCAAGAGGACAGGATTAGGGTCCTAGAAACACAGCTACAGATGAAAGCCTGTGTAGGAATTATCCAAGATCTCTAAAATGAGAGAACAAGAGGTTCAGTCAGTGCAATGCCACCACACTACAGCAGTTAGGGAAGTGCCTCATAAAGAATATGTTGTGGTCGGGTTTTGTGGAGGAGGATGTGTGTGAAATGAGTTCATCATGATAGAAAGGAAACAGTAATTCGAGAATGACTGATTCTGTCCTGAGCCTTTGTATGAGCAGAAATAAAAATACAGAATAAAAATCATTAAATATTTTAAGAAAACTTTCTGATCCTGATTCTTTTGAGAGAGCGAGCCTCAGACCAGTATTTCAGTAACAAAAGAAAAGATTCATAATAATTATTTTTAAAAAAGAAACATGATTCTGAATAATGCATTAGATCAAATTATCATAAAGTGTAACTTTATAATTACTGGTTGGAGTAGTTATAAACAGTTTGTATTTCAGGGTCACACGTTTCACTTATCTTAAGATAAGGGGTTTGAGCTTTTCTTTTCTACCAAAAGAATGTACAGCTTCTCTATTAAAAAAAAGAGCTGAATAAGGTATTAAATACAACAAATTTGTGGTTTTTTCCAATAATCACAGTAATAATGTGTTAGTTCCATGACACATTGGACTATTAACTTAATTCTGTAATTATATGGTTTAAAACGCACGGGTAAACAAAAGCTATAATCATGACACAACTCTACGCCATGTTATTATCCCAAAACAACAAGTCAAACATTGAACTCCTAAATGAAAAAACTTTGTATCAATCAGACTGGGTATTAGAGGAAGCAGCAGCATCAGAAAGATCAAAGGATTTGCTACAATCATAACCAGATTGATGAACTGTTTGTTCTGCTACCACAAAGCATTCGTGTCTGATACGTTTAACTCTGACATTTTAGATAAACACAGAGATAAGAAACTGAGACCTCATTTTGTATAAAAATACCTTTTACCTTAATCTCACTTCAGGAACCGATACAGGAGACAAAAGAGCACCGGTCTATCATGTATTCCTTTCGAGCAGTTTTTAATTTGGAGATCTGGAATTGAATGCCTGTGGACAGACCCTTGGGAAGCATTTCCACAGGAAGATAAGGAAATAGGCTGCACTTCACAAAGGGGTTTGTGAGCTGCTGTCAGGGAACTTTTGAAGAACTGGTGTGATAAAGGTGAAGGCCCCTGTGGAGTAGATCTCAGCCACCTTCCGTGTGCTAATCTCACTATAAAGGATTGCTCTAATAAAAAAAGACTAAATAAAAACCCAGACTGGCAAAACCCAGCTTTCTAAAGTTCAAAACAGGCTTCTTTGTCCTTAAAGTCCAATGAGAAATACTGAATCCTTCTGTCACATAATCAAGAAGAAAGCCTTCAATAATGAAATGATGCTGTGAAGAAGCATTGAAAGCACATCTGTCTCAAAGAGATCAATCCCACAAAAATCTACTCCTTTGCGGACCTGCTGCAGAAGAGTCTTCTAGCACCAAAAACTTTGCTTCCTGTAGCCTTCCAGCTTTGCCTTGGCTTTTCCATTTCTAGCGGACAAGAGAAGTTGGTAGATTGTAAGAAGCAGCATCAGAAAAACACACTGAAGTATTAAAACAGATGCTGCTTCGGAACCAAAATCCAACCCCACCAAATCTGGCTTCTTTCACATTAGCCACTTTCAAAAGAATATCGGATTGCATTTTAAAATTCTGCTGCTCCATCGCAGCGGTTTTGAAACATTTATAAGCTCAGGCTGTGTGTGTTCTAATCCCAGCGGCTGGCGTAACAACGGCCTGAGGATCCGAGGTTGTCAGGAACAACAAATTGCCAACAAGAAACACATCCTGTAAAACACTGCCTGGGTAGTTCATTTAAATTTGAATCTGTATCTCTGTTGTTGGCACACAGCATTAGTCATGACTTAAACCATTAGTAACAGAATGCTCTCCCCTACCCAGCACCCAGTGCAACAACAAATGCCACTGCCGTATCAGCAGAGAGCAGGCTTTTCATCAGTTTACTTTAAAATGCTAGTTATTTGTAAAAATGAAACAAAATCACAAAAACCAAGTGGAGTGTGCAGCAATCCTCAAGTGGTTATCTAGCTCCCAGAGCAATGACAGAAACCAGGGCAGTAAAGGTGCTGGTGTGCCTTCTTGCGATGATTCTCATGCCCAGCACGCTTGGCACGCTGCCGGAGCATCAGCACGTGATGAACTACAGAGTATTTCACAATGGCTTCCATTAAAAAGGGAAAACCAGGGAGGCTTGCTGGGTGTAGGCCACAGCAGGCAGTTTTTACTGTCTCGGGGCAGCGTGATTTATGGTCCTCCAGCACACACCAGTTTATATCTGCTCTAGCAGCTGTGTTTAACAACCTTAACTTCCCTTTTGGCAAGAAGAAAGCACCCGCCAGCCAGTGGTGCAGCCAGCAGGGGCCTGCTGTGCTCATACCTACACGAAACTGATGCAAACCAGCTTAAAGCACTGGGAGAACACACTCTCCTAGGAGAGCCAAAAAAACCAACCCAAATGGACAGAAATGCAGAGTTTTTCCACTTAATTCTGGCTTATAAAACACTCCAAGAGGGGCTCAGTCAGCTCAAGGTCCCTCCACAGATGACGGTCACCTCCAGAGATGACGAGTGTGGCTCTCAGGAAGGCTGGAATCACTCTCTGATGGTTTTCTCCATTGATAACACAATCACTTACAGTGCCCTGGTGCATCTCGCTTTGGTATCCCAAATAAACTCTAGAGGAAGGTGGGATGAGTGTATGCATCTGTCACTTCTTTTATTCACTCCTTATTTCCTCAGTACCAGTAGCTAATGCCTCACGCTGCCAGGTGCAGAGAGAGAATTAGGAGCACGTGGGAAGCTTGTGTCTCAATGAGGAGACATCCAACACCTTTCCAAAAAACATAATCTCTCCTGATTCATCACAATTTTAGCACCTGTGACATAATAAGTTACAAAAGGATACAACACAATCCCCGGCAAGGCAGCCTACCCCAAACAGTGGGGCTGACCCTAGAAGAGCATTAATACAAAGCTATGGCAAAGCTACCAGATGGATGAGTTGGATTTAAACAACAAAACCACAATGACACAATTTTAATGGCAAACCCACAACTTTCAGTTTTGTCAGGGGCTGAACACACTCAGCATTTTTAACATCTTTCAGCCTTTTAAGCAGGTACTCCAGAGTTTGGTCCTCGGGCAGTAAGAAGCCCAACTTCTCTGAGGTTCACAATTCTCCACTCAGAAAGTGATGACTCCCTACATTTGTTCATGTCACAGAAATAAACTCTTCAAAGCGAACTTTTTATTCTTCCACCCAAAGAAAAAGCTACATTTTACAGAAGTTTGAGTTATGTTTTTCCTCCCCTCACTTTGTCTTTTCCTGCTCTTGGAACACATTTCACCCAATCCAATCACTCCCATCTCTGCCTCACGAAACTGCCAAACGTGCTGCTTTGACAGGGTAACCTTGCAGCTGGTCAGGGTTTTGCCATCCCTGAAGGGAACTGCTTAGCTCAGGTAAACTCCCTCTCGCTCAGGTCCTGGTTTGGTTTCAGGTTTTGTCTCGAACCAGGCTTTAGCCTTGCACACACAAAGCACTCACAGCCTGAGTGCAACCACGAACGTGGCTCTTTTACTGTAAATTCTTTCTCTGCTCTTTTCTCAAGGTCTCCAGTGGTCACACTTTTGTCTTTTCAGCTTTAAGTAGACACCTTTGATTTAGCAAAATGCAGTCAGAAAAGGTAATAATATGCCAGAAATACCAAGAGGCATAATGCATAAATAAATCATTCATAAGGACAGGAATTAATGGAGATCCATTAAGTTTTACCTGTGCTCAAATATTTACAAGCAAAACAAGTTAAAATAGAGAGGGAATTAATATATCAAAATTTTGATTATTTGGGCTTTAGAGAAAGCAGATATTGGAAGCTGAAATTATTTTATAAATAAAATTAAGAGTTGATTAAGAATAAAAAATTTCTCCTAGAGTCTGTTGAATGACAACAAGCAAAGGGGTGTTAGTAAACAAATAACAAATTTGATCACAACAGACCTGTTAATTTGGAACGGATTCAAATACACAGCCAAATGCACACATATTCTCAGGCTGAATTTTCTTTTAAGCGTCCTGAGATTTTTATTAATTGCTCTGCAAGCAGTGTATGTGTCCCCTAAGGTTTTTCATGTACTTCTTCCTCTGTTTATTAGAGAATAATTACCAGCTGCCTCTTACTAGCTTACATTTGTAGCTTTGAAGAAACATGCTCTCTTATAACAGCAAAATGAAAACTGCAACGGTGTCCTCCAAAAGCAGTTGTTATAATTGCTTCAGAAACCTTGATCAATTTAAAATATGTAGCTCTGCTTTGAACTAATAAGAGTCAGTCTAAGCAGAAATATTAAAAATTGTGGTTCAGATCTGCAGCAAAGGTGACAGGCAGAGAAAACAGAAGAATCTGCAAGAAAGAAAATCTTCCAACTCCATGGAAATGGGATTAAAGAATGAATCTTAAAATAAACATAAAGAGAAAAGATATTAAGCTGTAATCCAACACAAGTGAGCTGAAAAACATGCTGTACTATGTTCATAATCATCTGTTTTGACAAAAACCTCACTGTGGTGACTGTTTAATATGCATGGTATATATTCAAACTCTTTTTGCAAATAAAAAAGTAAATCTTTGAATATAATTGCCTTAAGTATACACTGGAAACAGCAATTAAGGAGAAAAAACAAGGTAGGAATGGGCGTTGAAACAAAAATACAACAATCTGAAACTTATGAGCTTGGTTCCCAGTTTTACAATTTCCCCAGATTAGTTCTGCTCTCCCCCAACTTAAATATTTTATAGAAACCCATCTGCAGAGGGCTGCATGCATCACACACTGCTCAATGAACCCGCAGATTCTTTATGTCTCACTGCAGGCTGGTCTCCTTCTTCCAGAGAGATGACTACTGCCCTGTGTTACTGTGAAATATAGGACGCTTCTCATCTCTGTCTCACAAGTTTCCCAACTTTCCTTACCCTTGGGAATCACTCAAGCCTTTTAATAGCTGCACTTTGTCCATGCACTGGCCTTGGAATGGTTTGGCCATGCATTCTCAAGAGAGCATTTCCCAAGCCTGAGAAACTGTGTGCTCCAGAGCTGCTGGGCTGTCCCTGCCATCCCAGCCCAGGGGGGAGCCAGCAGCAGATCAGGATTTGATCCTGGGGCCTGGTTGAAGTTTGGCATCTGTTTGTGATGCACGGCCATTTGAATGCTTGGGACGTGACAGAACATTTATCATCCTCCTCCTCCTCCAGCAGAATCCTTGTTCAGTGACTGCACATCGCAGCTGTTTTTTTCCTTCTATGGCAAAATCGGATTGTGACCCCTGACAAGTTCACCCAGAGATGGCCATTCCCATTTCTCCTGTACCATGAAGGCCAGATTCCCACCTCCCTGCCACGTTTGCGTCTCTTTAGCTTGGACTGGATAACCCTTAACCATCACTGATTTTATCTGTTTCTCAAATTGCTGAGAGAGTACCCCAGAACCTGTTAGCTGTCCTAATGTGTGGGGTATTCCAGGCCACACTGTTCCCTTAACTCCTCTTTTCCCTTCAGAAAACGAAAGAAAGATCATGCTGTTGTCATCCCCTTCCTTTCCAGGTCTAGATGAGAGCCTGATCTAGCAGTAGTTCCACTGCTTTTGGAATTTATCAGTTGTCTTGCAATACAAAACCCTCAGAGGTCCGTAAGCCAGCACGCATTGTTTTATCTGGGTGTCTAACCCGTTCCTTCTCTTCAGTGGGTTGTGCTGGGCTGATCTCTGCTCCTGTGATGCACAGGCAGAATGCTCTGTGTTTCTAACACGGAATTCTTCATCACCAAAATTACTCCAGGAGGCACCACGTCCCAGCCTGGTTTCTCAGTGCTGCCACCGTCTCACATTTTTTGTTCTCCTGCTGAGTCCCAGGTGGGTCTCCCCTCTGGTTTGTGCCCACCTTCCTCCTCAGCAATCCAGGTGAAAGCCCAAAGCACCCATCACAACCAAATTCAAGGTGCTGCAGAAACTACAAATAGCCAAATGATGTGCCAAGGAAACCAATTGTGTGAGAGCAGTGAAAGTCTTGCTGGTCCGGTCAGAAGCATCTTTTCCAAAGGCAATTTCATGATACACAAAGCCTCTAGATTAGCACACGTTGCAGTGTTTCCTTTTATTCCCTTCCACTCCCCTCCCCAGGTGGGTCAGGAGGAGGAGGAGCAGTCTCCCTGGACAAGCTACCCCTCAAAGCACGGCTTGGAATAAACAGCCAAAATTATGGTATTCACCCTCCAATTATTTGGTTGCAAAAGATGCCTTTCAGTTGACTGTGCAGTGTCAGATTGCCTCACTTGAATTGCAGAGGAGAAATTAAACATGACCTTTATCCTTCTGCTCAGTGTTCTCTGTCCTGGAGCTTTTTAATACAATTTAGCACAATTATTTAGAATGATTTCACAGCAACACGGAGGCAGCATTTTTTCCTGCAACCTTCTAAAAGGCTTCTAAGACATAAATTAATTTCATGGACACTAATTCTGCTGAGCTCTCAAAAGTAAACATAACTAAGAAAGTTCCACTGACAAATAGGATGGAACTATGCAATTACAGAACATTCACAGAGGAAAAAAGCTGAGTTTTCATGTAAACTTAACTTTGGCATTTTGCACTTTCACTGGAAGAATTTACTCTTTGCTTAATACACAATTTCCTACTATTTTAGAATCACATATTATTCAAAGAGAATAACTTAACAGACACTTTTGGGCCAGATATCATGTCACGTTCAAAGAAAATAAAGTGGTTTTGCCCCAGCCTCCATCTTATAAAAGTTCTGAAGCCTCGAGAAGGCTCCACTCACACTGCCCAACAAAGCAAACACACAGAATATACTATGTTATTTATTTAAGCAAAGTCCTCTACCCCTGCCAAATCAAAACCAGTTTTCACCCAAATAAAAACATTTCCTAACAATGAGTAATTCTGCGTTTCTGAATTTCAGCTGTCCTCCTACACGCCTTGAACCGTGAGCTGCACAAGATTTGTTTTTACAGAAAGAAAATGGGCATTCTTCCTGCTGCTGCATATAAAAATACCTGTTTTCCCTTTTGAGCTGAAAACTGTTTTGCTCTTTTTGGTTCAGGTTTGTTTTCCAAGATAAAATAAAATTCAAACTCAATAAAAATACAGACAACAACTGGCTGTTGCTGTTTCCAGCAACTGAGGAAAAATGTTTCAGATAGGAAAGATTAAGAAAATTGATAAGCTGAATGCAAATGCTTAGGCAACCTTAACTGTACATATCCTTATTTTTCCACCTGTATTAAGTCCATTAAGGTACATTAACTCCAATAATTGCAGACTCTAACCATAAATCATTTAGGAATGCTTTACAGAATTGTTTTTCCAGCAAAACTTTAAATGCTGATGTTTGATTTGGGTTTTTTTTTTTTAAGGTTAATACTATTCAAAAACGCCAGAGGGCCAGGGACATTTATCATGATCTGCAATTTAGAAATGTGCAATTTAGGATTCTCATAAGTGCAATCAACATCCCAATACATGAGGAAGACAGAGGAAAGTAATTTACTCTTCTAGAGAGGAAAGTAATTCTTGAAAGGTTTGCAGTATCTATAAAATAAAATTTCCTAATATACAGCAATAATTTCTGTAACTCACTAACTTTTAATGAGGATAAATGATGAAATAAGTAAGTTGGTGCAGAAGAGATTGTATTGATAGGAAAAAACCCTCTGGATTAAAAACACATCTTTGAGCTTCTACTAAGTCTAGTTTTTCTCCCTCCAAATGTCCAGCACTCTCAACATCATCCTTTAGAACAGAACTCAGTTTTAGCCTGACAGATAACTACTACTATTTCTTCAAAATAAAAGAAAAATTGATAAAAACATTCTTGGTGGCTTTGAAATTTTGTTACATGTTCCATGTCAGCAGTTCTTCCCTGTGTGCTTTGAAATAAAGTGCCAATTTAGACAGAAAAACCTTACAAAATCTTCACCTTCAGTTCTGCTGACCTCGAGTCTGTATCTCCCTGCTCAGAGATGTCCAGAGTTACCAGAGATGGCAAACACCTCACAGAAGTCATAAAACAAATGGACATTTTGAAACTTGATTTAGTTTTTCCTAAGCTTCGAAAGGAAATGAAAAAAAGAAATACCAAACATTTCACTCATCAGTTTGCAAACATGCACCAAATGGGGTTTTGATTAAAAAGTCAGAACAGCAAGAGCAGTTTATCTTGTATAAGATTCCTAAGAGCACGTTATCAGAAGAGGGTTGTACACCCTGAATTTAAAAAGAACCCTCAGATACAAACAATGCAGTCAGACACAGAAAATGACTCTCATTCGCAGGGACTCCAAGTTAAACACTGGCTCAGAAACTGCTGAATTTATACAGCGAAATGACAGAGAATCCTCCAGGAAAAAGATTGACTTTTGAGAACTGCAGATCGGACCCATGAACAGGCAAGGGGCACTCAAACTTTGCCCACTTGTGACGACTGATCGAGCAGGTTTGGTCAGCATATTCAGCTGTTGACAGAGCAAGAATTACACCGTGTTTAACCGTGCTCATTGCACTGGTTCTGAACTGCAGCTAGCTCAGACAGAGGAGCCTTAACCTCACAAATACAGATCGGCTTTTAAAAATTGCTACAAGCTTTTAGACTTGTTCATTGCGTGGGTCAGGGCCTGCTGTGCACACACACTGCAGCCCAGGAAAGCTCAGTCGGCCGAGGCTGCTCGCGTGCTGAACATCCTCGCCAGGCAGGGACAACGGCCTCGCTCAGCTCCGGCAGCTCTGACTGCTCAGAGCATCAATACTGCTGATCCTCACACGAGAAACCTGCCAGGAACACGCCTGCCACGTGCTGGCATTGCCATATGTGCTCAAATCCACTGGCAGGCACACAGACGATGGCTCTGACCTGAAACGTTGCTTATCCAAGTGGTCAGTTTGGTCTTGCCAGCAGCTACCACGGAATCCGTAGAACTGCAGCCCCAAGGTGATTAAACAATGCTGAGATGCTTCATTTGGATGTTAAAAGTAGGAGTTTGCTCAGGAGCCTTGGGAGGTTTGAGGGCTGTAAATATGAAAAGGGCTCTGGAGAACGAATTTCAAACGAGTTCTTCTCCAGACACACCAAGCTGGAAGAGAGGCTGGGAGCCTTTGGAAGGGAGCAGCCCAAGAAAGGGGCTTGTTTTCAAAGGAAGGGATTCAACATCTCCTGCTGACTACAGTGGCAAAGCACTGCTGCTAATTAGCATCGGTGGGAGGGAGGAACAAAGAATATTCCAAACATGACTTTGGTCTGAGTCTTCAAACACCGAATGATTTATACCCTGCAATGTATTTCACACAACATTGTCCGTTACTCATAAATTAATGTTTTCTGCTGCCGAGCCTGGTGGGTTTTTGTTAATAGACACCAACAAGAATGGTAATTAAAAGATGCACTGATGGGTACTCATTACAAACAAAATGCTCCCTTTGATCCTCCAGGTTGAAAGGCCTTCTGAAAAACCTTTATCTCGAGAGGAGATAAACACAATGTTTGAGAACCTTTTGACTTCTCTGCTATCAGCCTTGAAACTTTATTTTAGTTGGTTTCTAATGTTTCCCTATGTAATTAGTAGCACCAAAGTAGAAGCTGATTGACAAGCTACCAGCAGCTGTTTATACAGCGGGAAAACCAGAAAATTATAACAGTGGGAGATGTTTATTTAACTCCCTGTGCGAACACAGCACATCTCCCATTCCCTGTGCTGCCTCAGAGCCCCTTGCAAACGACGTGGCAGTGAAAGATGTGGTGCCCTCAGGGAGCAAAGCCCCCTCTGTGCTGGCCCTGCATGGGGAATTCCACCACACACTGAGTTTCACTGGGATCAGGTCTCAAAACTGGTGTCTGGAGAAGCAGCTGCATCGAACTTGTAAAATCTTATATTCCTCCCATCAAAGCACACTAAAGCAGCTCACAGCTATGCCATCTCCAAGCCAGGAAGCAAAGCCTTCTTCTCTTAAACAAAGCTTTTTAAAGCTCAAAAATGTTTTAATTCTGTTTGTCCGTGCCTACCCTATTAAGAAACAGCCGAATAGAAGGAAGTTTCCTCTTTTTTTTCTGCAGACATAAGAAAAATTCAAAAAAACCAACCATATTTTCCAGGTGGATAAACTGGCAGAAAAGGCTTTAAAAAAAGAGTCCTAGGAATTAAGACCTATTTCTCCAGCAAATATCTGGAACACGACTGGAATTGACTCAGTGCCTGCAGGTATTTAATAACTTGCAAATGTGAGTTTAATCAATCCCAGAACACACTTGTAAAGAAAGAAGGAGTTCTGATTCCACATGTCTGTGATGGACAGAGGTGAGTACCTGGGCACAGATCACCAAATGTACTTTAACACCTTTCAGGGATCTTGGCTAAAATAACTGCTCACACGGAATCTGAGCTTCTGGGGAGTGAATGGAAATCTTCGTAGCTCTGAGCAAACGCCTGGTCTCTGGACTGATATTTGTTCCTCATTTTTTAATGCTCTGACCATGATGAGGGTAGAAAAGGACCCTGCTTATCTTCCTCTGCAGTTCTGCTCATTTTCGCTATTGAACAACAGCTTTTGGTCATTGGGATTTTGATCCAACTCATCTGCACTCAGCAGGATATAATGTTCCAAAATGTTATCGTGTATTTGATCCATCTCTGTGTTTCATGGTTTCAAGAAGAGCATGACTGAATACAAGGAGAAAAAAGAGAAGAAGGTGCCTATCAGAAAAGCAATAGCAGATAAAAGCAAAATAGACTATTTTCACTTCATTTCTCCCACTGTTTAATAGCTTGACTTTTGCATACCAGCATTCCACATGTCTAATACAAAGACAGCTACAGCATAATGTGTTTTCCTTTAAAAGGTCATCATTATATTAGCAGTATTTGATGCATTGTGACCACAGCACACATTTTTAGAGATAAGAGCCTATCTAATATTTTTCTTTAATTTATTGGCATCAAGAAACTCTATTTAATTTCTGCTTTCAGAGGAACATCTGCAAGTGACTGGCATAACTCAAGGGACCTTTGCAGCTGCAACTTTCTCCAAGAGCAGAGCAAAAAGCCATGTTTGTCAATATGCCTGAGTAAGATTAAAAAAGAACAAAAAGAAATAAAAAATAAAAAGCCCCAAACTACGAAACAGCTAATTATTGGAAGTAAATGTTTCATGATCTGTGTATGGCACCCAGAGCTGAATAGATCATTAGCTAAACTTCCAGTCAGCATTCCACACGAGCATATGTTTTCCTCATAAGTGCTTGCATAAGTTTGCCAGCAGCCCCAGTGACTTATCTGGGAGTGCTTCTGTACGTTGTGCAGTAAGCAGGGCCAAGGAAAAGCACTGATTTTTTTAGGATCTTAACTCCTTAATCATATGCATTTCCAACAGTCCTAAGCACTCTTTTTTCCAGCTCTTACTGCTCTTAAATTTCCCCCTCCCGACTGAATGCTCAGGGTAAAGCTGCTCCATCTGGTAACTGCAGCCAAGAGCTGCACCCGAACCCTCAACGCCGTTTAGGGCAGCTCCTTCTCCTTTCTGCTTATGCTTCCTTGTGGCAGCCTAACTGCACTTCCAGCCCTGCTTGGAGGGGTCAGGGATCGTGCACGAGGAGCAGTTTGCACACAGCCAGTCTGGTTTTGAGAGCGAGAGAATTCAAAGGTTTGGGTCCGGGCGGTTCAGAGCCCACCGGCTCAGGTGCCATCGAGCCGTGGCGGGCGCTCTCCGTTTGCCACCGCGGTAAATGTGGCTGCAGAGCATCGATGGGCACCACGGACAGGACTCTGTGAATTCCTGTTTCCTCTCCTCACTGCGTACACACTGTGCTGGGCGAATGCTGCCTGCGAATTAGCTGACAGCTCGAGATCGATACACAGCGCAACCAGCTAAATAAAAGCGATTCCAGGTAGAAAACACTGCAAAGATCCTGAGGGAGCCCATAATGGAATAAGCCAGCAGGTGCTGACAGTGACTCCAGCCAGTTCAGATCTGATCCACAACTGTTTTGGCACGAGGGGCTCAAAGTGACCATCTGAGAGTAAAGGTCCCTTCAGCTTTAGGTTCCCAGGCAGCAACAGCCTGTGCACAGGACAAAGTGCCCCCAGGCAACGCTGAGAAAAGTCATTACCCAAAACTCCAAACCCTTCAGCGCCCTATCCATGTTTATCTTCCAAGAAAATATTGAATTGTTTTAATATTTTCAACATTTTATGAAGTACTGTAAAGCCAGGAAAACTTCCTAATCTCCATTTATTTCCAGCAGTGGTCTACTAAGATTCTCACTAACTCAAAATAGATGTAGGAAGATATTCCCTGCCTCAGAGGTCATATTGCTTCTGGCAGTTAGAACTATTTACCAGCTACAGGATGCTGCTGTATGAGGTGTAAATAGGATGCAATTTCAATAATGGACCTCCCCTCTCTATTACCCCTTGAACAGGCTGTTTTGGGACAGGTTCTGCATCTCATTTAATTTTAGAACAAGAGGGACATGCTGATTGCTGAAACCTTCTGGTCAGAGCTGTTTGTTTGCTTATTTCTGGTCTGTAGGTGGGCTGGTGCTGCAGTGTTTGAGCTCAAGGAAGCAGGTGGGTGGCAGGGACCTCGCTTTCCCACTGCACCAATTTCCAGAGACAGAAATAAACATAAAAGAAATAAGTGCAGCTCACAAAAGGTGTTGAAGCACATCAAATGAGTTCAAAAGCCTCCTGGAGGTAGAGTCTTCCTGAACAGAGAAGTTACAGTACTAAAGGTGCAATATTAATTAAACATATGTAATAGTATCTGTTGGAAGACACTGAAACAGGTCCTGGCTTGTCCTGGAATTCTCCAAATGCAGCCACGGATGAAGACTGGGTAAGAAGTGACAAAATTTTGAATTTTTATCTTAGGAAGGAATTTAAAAAATAAAGAAATAAAAATCATTTTAGCGGTATAGCACATAAGGCATATGGTAAGAGAGAAGAATTTTCCCCAGAGTTTTACTACAGTGCGTGCTGCACGTCTCCAATGAAATATGACTCCTCTAAATAAAATCAGGAGAGCTGACACAAGGTGCTGAATTTCATGCTGAAAAGCCCTGTGTCTTTCTCGCCGATCCTCTTTTCATAAGCATCATTACAGCATTCATTATTTCAGTTATTGGGACTGACCAGACTTTGTATGGGTTGTGATCTAAGCTCACTTTCCGCTGCTATCCAGCCCTTCTGGGGCTGCTGGCTGCTCACAGGTACAGCTGGGCGGGGACTGCAGAGGCACCAGGATGCTTTCAAACCACAGAGCAGAGCTAAGGGAACTAAATACGTTACATGTGAAATGAGTAAATAAATCCCGAGAAATGGAATTAAGATGAGCATTAATCAGGAGAGGGTTGAGCATGGCCCGTGCATGGCCCAGTTCATAGGAATCTTGCTAATTGCCTTTCAGAGACCACTTTATCCTATTAAGATTATCCTCAGGAGACCCCGAAGACTTTGGGGGCAGTGGGGAAGACCAAAAAAATCTAGCCACATTTATCATGTTTAGAAACAAACAGGAATTGATTTTTATTTATCTTAGGCAGCAAAACCTCCGTTATCTTCCTCTCCCGGTATTTAATCCTATTTTTTTCCTAGCAATATAAATAATGAGAAACACCAATTAAGCTCAGGGCAGCCTTCTGGGTAAGGAGAGATAAATACCTCGACACCAACTGCAGTGGGCAGCACGTGCCCTGTCACTTGTGCACAAGTGTTGATGCAGATTACGTGGCAGTTTCAGACTTATTGCTGTGGCCAGGTATAAATTACCACAGGTCCACGTGGATTACAGATGATTTGAAGCAAATCAAAGGCATTAACTTTAATACGGTGCTCGGTCTCTCTTAAATGCCACTCGTACCTTCTGTGACAGCAACCACTAAAAATCAATGACCAGAGACCTCTGCATGCTCCAGAGCTGTTAACCCCTGGAATTTCAGCCAAAGGAGCCCAAGCACCCAGAGCCACAGACCCAGCTCCCACACTCCTCTGTCACACACAGCATCTGCAGGAGCTCCATCAGCAACATTTGTAATTTAAAAAAGGGTAAATATTTTTTAATTTCAAAGTGTGTTCTAAAAGTGTCCTCCTGAAAGCTCCAGCCACGGTTCCCAGTGCCCTGCACGTTGTGAGAGCTATGAGACAGACACTGAGGTGCTGGAGTGTGGCCAAAGGGCAGCAGAGCTGGGAAGGGCCCGGAGGCCAAATCTGAGGAGGAGCAGCCAAGGGTGCTTTGCCTGGAGAAAAGGAGGCTCAGGGGAGACCTTATGGCTCTTGACAACTCCCTGAGAGGAAGTTGCAGCCAGGTGGGGTCAGTCTCAAAATTAAAAGGTGATAGGAAATGAGTAAATGCCCCAAACTGCACCAGAGGAGGTTTAGATTGGCTGTTATGAAAAATTTCTCCACTGCAAGGGTTATTAAGCATTGAAAGACGATTCCCAGGGCAGTGGCTGGGTCCCCATCCCTGGAGGTGACGCTTGGGTTTAGTGCTGGGGTGATGGTTGCACTGGATGCCATCAGGGGGCTTTTCCAACCTAACAATCCACAATTCTGTGTAGCAGGACCACATGCACAGCACAGCTAAAATGTAAGACTTGAAAGAGATGGAAAATTGACTCAAAATGCTTATTATACTTTCAATAACACGGCAAGAGCTCAAGCCAAGTCTCAGCCGGCTCTCGGTGAAGTCAATGAGAGTTGTTTCATTGAAATCAAACCGTGTGTGATTAGGTCCTCACAGAATTAAGTGTAATACCGTATTCAAAATTGTGAAGAGTTTCAGGTTGACATCTAAAAGCCCATTTTCCCTTCTGGAATTCTGTAATGAAGCTACAGCAAAAGAAGAATCAATACATAATTCAGTATTGTGGAAAGATTATTATAAAGGGTTATTAAATATAGCTCCACAATTGTGGATAAAAAGAATGACATCCCTCATTGCTTCAATCATGCTGTACTGGCTTCAAACAAACACACTGTTTCAGACAAAAAAGAAGCTGTTCCAGATTTCAAAGTGGAAAAAACAGTAAAAGCAATAACAGCAGGGGTTTCTTACAAAGAGGGGGTAGAGCAGGGGAAAAAAAGTTCCTAAATCTCAAGATAAATTTTAGTTTTGTACACTAATAACAACTTATAATTTAGTTTTTTGTGAAGTGTGCCAGGACAAGGCAGGAAAGTGTTTCTTAACTTAGTTTGCCAATTTTCCTTTCAGGCTAGCACTGTTATTGATAATATCCATCACAATTCTTTGTCTTCCCAACAGGCTGGCAGAAATGTCTGAGTAAGTGCTGACTCACACACCTCAACACCTCCCTGTCGAAGTTAATCTGAAATTGATTTTACTTTCCAGAGGTAAAACAGAGCTGCATGAAGTCAGCTACAAATGGCATTTGCAGATCAGTGTTCAGCACTTTTTAAAATTCCTGTAAGATTTCATGTCTACACCTCAACAGTTTTCAACAAACCCTTCAGATCAAAATAGTCAATTAGATTTCTATCTTTTTCAGAGGAGAATTAACGTATCTTTTCCCCCATTTCTTTCAGTTCCTGTAATCCTTCTAATTAGGTATTTTTTTAGCACAGAATTGGAAGGGAAGTACACAGAACATTATCTGCATTCATTACATGAGACTTTGCAGAGCTCAGGTTTGCCAGTAGAACCGACAAAAAACCATCACTGTTTTCAGCACGGCAGAAAAGGAGCTTTGAGATCAGGGTGATTTATTAGAAAGAGATATCACTAATCAAAAATTCTCCTTTAAAGATAATTTATTCATTCTTGTTTCATTCCCACCTTTCAAGGGAAGGTTTCTCTAGTTTTTCCCATCTAAACAAATACACCTGAGGAAGCACATGCTCGCTAAAGCCACAGAGACCTCCTGGAAATCAGCCATCAGCAGTGAGTTAAGATCTTGAGCTGTGCTCTGAAAAACGAGTGAAATTCCAACCACTCCTGTCTCCCACACAGGAGGGCAGGCCCAGGTAACTTCACCTTTGCCTTTGATACCACTGCTCTTCCCAGAGCAAACCAGCTGGCAAATAAATCACAGCGTGGCCGTTCCCTAATCTGTTGATGGGCAAGGAGCTGCTGATGCACAAGGGAAGGAAGATGTGTTCAGTGTCCTCCAAGGGAATCCACGTTGCTGTTCTCATTCCAGAGCAACATCCCAGCTATCAATTTCTCTGCAAAATTTCCACTGTTGTTTGTCGTTAATAACGATCACTTTGGGGCATTCCAGAGAGGAAACACAGTCTTGTGTTCTAGGGAAATCAATTTACTGACACCATTAGAGCTGAGCAAATAATTTATTTTTGGTTCAGCTGCCAAGCAGAAGGAGTTGAGGAGTTCCACCAGAATCAAATTCAAAAGAAAAAAATAATTTTTCTTACCAAAATATAAACAAAGTAAAAAACTGTTCAATGCAAGAGAAAGCGTTCCTCTTGACAAACAAACGTTGAATTTCTAATAAATATAGGAAAGATAAATAAGGTTCCAGAATTACAAAGCAACAGATTGGAGGAGGAAGACCTGTGATGTTCCTCATGTACCCAGGAGCTCCAGAATCCCACCAGGATCTGGAAGGCTCCAGTTCACCTGCATTGCTTTCCCTAAGCTGCTGGAGCAGGCACTGTCCCCTCTGCTTTACAGAAAACTCTCCTACACCAGCCAACTCTCCTACACCAGCCCCCTTTTGCTGGAACCATTTCAGTTGTATCTCACTAACTATTGTAAGAAAAAAGGAAAAAACCACAAGAATGATACTCTAGCACACGACTTGAAAATCCAGGAAACAAGGCACATTTTCCTCTGCTTCCCGCTTAAAGGGATGTTTAAATATTCCTACATGCTTTGAAATTATCACATCCAAATATTCTTGTGCACACATCACAAGCAAGCTCCAGTTCCAGCTCCCTGAATAGTTATTAAAACACCTATAAAAATACTTATTTTGAAATCACCAATGCTTCTCATGGTTTTATCTATTCATTGATTGATTTAAAGCATTAAAAATATAAACACTCAGGTAAGTAGAGATTGAAAAAAAACACTTTAACTAGTGGAAATGGGGAAACTACCAGGCTGTGGAGTCACTCATTTAATCCACGTGTAATTAATCCATCTAAAGTAAAACTCTTTCAACAGAAAGAAGCAACAAGGATAAAGCACAGGCATATGTGCACAGCTAGGATTTCAGTGTCCTGGGTATATGGCACAGGCAGGTTCAAGTAAAAGCTCTGCTCTTCAGGAAAGCCTCAACAAGAAAACACTGTGTAAAATCTCAAAGACTGGCACAAAGACTCTCACAGACTGTCCCAGACAGGTGAGAGGACAGGAGGACAAGCAGAGGCTGCTGGATTTGCCTGAATGTTCCTTTGAGGGCTCTCTTCCATGTTTATATTTGTTTTGGTGGGGTTTGGTTGATTTTGGTGTTTTGGTGGTGTGGTTTTGCTTTTTAGATGACCCATAAAGCCACGAGGTCCCACTCTCACCTCTCAGCACCACCCAGCCACGCAGTTTAGTCCTGTCTGGTGCTGGCCCAGCGTGTGCCACCCCCATCATGTCCCACACCTTCCCAAAGCCAAAGACCTGCTGTGACTGGATACATGAACCCTGCAGTGCCTGGGAACCTCACAATGTCCTTTTGGTCTAGACAGGCTCTTTAACTGATCTCTGCAGGCACTATTTCTGCTGTCTTAATGGAAAGAAGCACTCAGGGTGAAATCTGGAACATTTAATCTTGAGTGAAACTGGTTCTTCCACCATTCCTAAACTGGCAAAGCTCTGTTAAACTCATCAGGTCCTTTCCCAGAGAACAAACCAAAAGCTGAGGCTGCCTCTGGGTTCTCTAAACCCCAAGCTTTAGCAAGAAGACTTTTTATAGACCTGGCTTTAGAGACCTGTATGAACAGTAAAGGTCGACAAAGAACAATTTTATCACCTTTACCCACAACCTGTCATCTTCAATCTGTCTGCATTAAATCCAGTCTTTAATCTCACTTAACAAATATTTGTCTCTTTATTGAACCATTAAATCTGTCAGTTCTCCTGAGGGCAGTGCCAGCTGTTCCCCCCAGCCATGCTCAGCATCCCAGCCTCCCGAGGCTGCCCCTGCACCTATTTCCAGAGCTCAGCCCTATCCACAGATTCCTTATATTCAAGAGGTCATCAAGGGAACATTAAAAAGACCAGTCTGGACTTGTTTGCTCAGTTACCTAAAACCCAGCAGCACTTGCAGACAGGAAGGATGAGAGTTTTGGCACGGGCTTGTGCAGAAAAACCCAATTTCAGCAGGAACAGCACTCACCCGTGGAAATTGAACTCCTTGCTGTATTTATGGTTCTGAGCATAATCAGCCCAAATCATCTGTTTCAGCACAGAAAACTCATGTGCTGGGAAGCTCTCATACCTTTCCTCTTGCATGGCTGCATAGGGAACTGCCTCCTCACAGCTCAGGCAGAGCCTTTCCCAAAGAGCATTCTGTGTCACAGAAACTGGTGCTGAAGCTGAGAGAATTTGGGCCTCTGGTACACTGACAAAGTTCTGCAGGGTCTGGAGGGAACTGAAATTAGGGTGCTACGTAAATACCTTCTAAATCAGGATCTAAACACAGCCACAGGGCCAGAAAGAGTTAAGTCAAATGTGTCCAGCCCTCATTCATCATTTAAGTAATTTCATTTCAATTAATTACCGGTGCTAACTGTAGTTTGTATCAGACAGTTCTGGGAAGTGATGCTGACTTATAAAAACAGCAGTAGGTAGTCAATGCCTAATGTTTTCAGAAGCATTATGATTAATAGATTGATTATGGAAGTGTTAAAGCTTCTATATTTCAGCTTCTTCAAACTTTATTGGAGAAGCTATTAAAGGCACTGTCTCAAAGAATAAAAATGAAGTGCCAGAAGTAGTAATATCATTTGAAGTAAAATATCACTTATTTTGATTTACACTGAATTGACAGAAGCTGCTGTTCTATTATGCCAAAAACCTTCTGCCTACCTGCATGAGATCTGACTGATTTGTCAGAAGAAACATCAAATCTTGCAGAACATTTGGAGAGTTGCATTTTCTTATTAAACAGAAGAGTGAACTCATCAGCTCCATTATTAAAGATAATTTTAGACTCTTTCCTCTGTCACAAATGTAACTTTTAAAAATTTAAATGAAATGAGCTCTTGGGTTGCAAATTACACTGTATAACTCCCAGAATACTGCCTTCATTGCTCTAGAAAAATATTATAAAATCACTATTTCCTATATTTTTTATTACACACTTGAGTGGTTCCTCCATAAATACAAACCAGGCTGAATGAAAATTCAAGCTAGAAGAGCCTTGATTAAAAACAAATACCAAAAAATCCAAAAAAACCAGAGCAATAGTAACTGGACAGCCAAACACCAAATCTTAGGCAGCTGAGCTCGTGGTTTCTCAGTCAGCCAAAAAGAATCCCTGGAAAGCTCTTGACCACAATACTTAATAACTGCCTTCCTACCCTCCATAATTTTTGTTTGCATCCAGCATCACCTTTGAACACAAATATAACGTGTTGTGAAACATCAAAACAAAAAGGTTTTAGGTCACGCGAAGGCGACTTGTAACCTTGGCATTCAGACATCTTCAAATTTTCCTTTTATTATGGGACATAAAAACCAACCTGTTTAAAATATCCTAATGTTGACAGCTTCAAGTCGGTTTCATAAAAAAAAACAAAGGTGACATTTATTAACTATGCTTATTATATATTAAATTAACAAGAGAAGACCTGGAGCACACTATTCATCACCTTTGCGTGATGACAGAGCTCAAAAACACTGTGAGCTGCCACACCACGACTCGGGGATTATTTTAGCCAGAATTAACCAAAAATGCATCTGGATTTGTGACCATTTCTGGTGCTGCTACACCTTGGAGGCAGTGCTGTTGCCCCTTTCCCAGGTCAGCAGTGCTGGTGCATTGACATTCCCACCCAACATGGGCACAGACTGTCCTGCTCCGTTCCTCCTCTTCCTCACCTCACTCTTCTCTGACTCCCAACAGGAGAAAGGAGCCCTTGGCCCAGGGTGCAGCTCTCCACAGGGACTGTCACAAACTCTTCAGCAGAGAAGAGATTCAGAGGGAATGGGTGGGCACCTGAAGCTTCCTGAGTTGGCTTTTCTGGGGACAGAAACAAGCTGGGTTTTATCCATCAGCGTTTCCCGTGGGGTTTGGGCAGCATCCTTTACCCCGAGCCTCACAGCAGCACTGATCTCCCCACGACATGAAAAAACCATGAGAACGTTCCTCTGCCACCAGTGCAGCATTTCTGTCCGAGGTTCACGAGATGGTTCAGGGAACCAAACACACCAATATCACACTTTGGTGTCCACACGAGCACATTGCTAAGCTTTTTCCAAAAGTTAAAATATCATAAGTGCACTGTTCTCATAATTTCTTGAATTCTGCCTCCCACTGTATTCTTTTAAGCTGATGTTATGTTTTTCTATGGGTTGGTGTTAATGTTTTATAAAGGTCAAATTATAGTTGTCTCCCTACTGTTTTATTGTAAGTGTTGAGAGCTGGCACTGTAATTAAAATTCCAGCTAAATAAAGTCTGCAGGGATCCTACTTGTAACCAGGCAATTTGGGTTTTTAGCAGACCAGAGCACATTTTGTGTTGCCTCTGGTTCACTGACACACAAAGGAAGGTAAACAAAACCCACGTGCCTTAGTACATTTACATAAACAATGTTTCCTATCATTGTGGTTAGTAGAGAATATAAATATATTTAATTATAGAATACAATATTAACAAAATAGAAAATGCACCTGTTTTCCACAACCTGCTTTGCACTTTTTTTTTTAGAAAAAGTCCAAGGCAAGAAACTCAGTTTATACATAAATCCAGGTCCAGCCAGAGCATCTACAATGCTGTTGATAAGGGAGAAAAGATTCACAATCTGTTCTTCAGTGAAACAAACCTGACTCCCTGGCAGCAGAATGGTCCTGTGCATCGAGGAGATCATCACTTACTTCAGTCTAACCTGCTTTTAGGTTCTGGTACTCACCAGCAAGTGTTTCAAAAGTGTCAGAGATTTACCAGTGCTGGCTCCAGCTTCAGGGAGGAATTTCTCTTCTGCTATCGACTGCCTGTAAAGCTGCTCCAGCACTGCCTCCGTTTTACTGCCTTATTAAAGGCCCCTCGGTTCTGCTTCAGTTCTCTCCACAGCTGAGAGACGAAGGTTGCACTGCGCTTTTTACTGCTTTACTTTTTTTAAAGAAAGTAAACAGATCAAACTAAGTATTGTAAGTGCAGCTCCTGTCTAAAAAGCAGCACCCCAGATCGCTATAGGAATCTTTCAGGCCTTCCCAGGGCTCCTAGTTTTATTTTTAACTTGTTTTAAAAGAATTCCTGGGTGAAGGAATTTCAAACTTTTTTAAAGATAATCCCTTTCAGGCAGGGGTTCTTACTTGAGCAAATCCTACCCTTTGCCCAGGTTGATATTTTTTCAGGGATCAAAAAACCACAAGACAAACATTTTAGTTAACATTCACATCACAGAATATGACACGCACTTCCTCCCCTATCTACAGGCTCACCTGTCTGCCCCAGAAGCAGCAGGTCCAAGGCACACAAATATGCACAAAGTCATTCCAGATTGACCAGAGTTTTCAGAATCAATCCATTAAAAGTTACTTTTGCTTTCCCCTCTCTAGAGGAAAAGGTTCAGGTGGATAGGCTGAACAGAGGCATAAAACAAAGTCAGAGCATTAGCCTCTAGCTAGAAAAATCCCCCAATCTAAGAAAGTACTGAAAGACTTCTTGAGTTTACAGCCAGTGGAACTTATTCTCAAGGCAAGACTGAGAAATCACATGGCACAGGAAAGCTGTGTAAAAAGGAGATATGTCCATTAAAGCAGACAGACTGTTCTGTCTGAAAGGGACTGATTTAAATAAGCAAAGGGAAAGAAAAACTGCAAGTTGAAGCATGATCATAATTACATTAGAAAAGTTATAATTTGATTTGAATTAACAGAGAGAAATCCTAAAAGCTCAGAATTAATTGTGAACTACATCTACAATTATTTTCAAGAATACTTGCATGCTTTAAGATATCATTAACTTAAATGAGATTCTATGTTTAAAGGAAGATTTAACCTCACACACTCCCATTAATTCTCGCTAAATGTCCACACTGCACTTTGAAATGTAATGGAAAAGGTTAGCTAGCCATGATTCTTTTGAATGGCGCTTTCCTAAGATCCTCAAATTAAAAGTCCTGTCAGAAAGGCAGTCTGTGAAAATACCAAGACATGTTCTACAGAAACGCAGTAATGTCTCAGTGTGGGGTGATTGGCGTTGCATCTCTTCGTCAGATATGGACAAAGTCTCCTCCTGATGAAGCTGGGCTGGTGCTGGAGCCTCTCCAGAGTGACCCCAGCTCTAACCTGTAACCAGGAATCTCATGTTCCTACCTCTCATTTCCTCAGGAAGGTAGCTCTGTTAAAACATTGCCAGCCATAAGCAATCGGTGTGAGATTATTTGCTTGTGGAGTTTGCCCTAAGGTAAGCCACCTACATTTTCCCAAAAGAGATTTTGGCCTTCCAAAACATTTCTACACCTGCAGAGAAGGAGCTGCCTCGTGGCCTGCGTGGGTAATCAGTTCAGTAGTAATAGCTTAGGTAATCTGATTTTTTCTGTTCTTAAATTGCCAACTGGAAATGAGCAGAGAAGTCTTCCACCGAAGCACCTGGGGACATTATTAATACAAGGTTTGCACTGCACGGAGCAAGAGACCCAACCTGCTAATACCGAGCAGTTGGCCATTGATTTAGATTATTAGGAGAACAGCTGGCATGTTTCAGCCAACCAAAGCCCACACGTATTTCAAAAAAGTATTAGCTGTGAAACATTATGGCTCTTGGAAAGTCTCCAGAAACAAATTAAATCTCAAACCAAGTAATCTGCTACTTTTATCTTCCTAAATCCAGACCAAGCCGCTAACAGAGCATTCACTGTCACTGCAAAGATCCTCACCCGCTTTTCCTGTGGGTTTGTTTGTTTTGGTTTGTTTTTTAAACAGGATTGTGTGGCTTTTCTCAACGAAACAGACAAGAAACTTTGGGTTGAGATCCTCATTTCCTCCACCTTGGAATTAAAATGCCAAGAAGAGGTTTCACCAACAGATATGCCTTTCCCTCTGTTATTCCACAAGAGCTGACTGCACCTCTGAGAGGTTTTGATTCAGCCCTGAAGATGTTTTTTCAGAGACCGAATAATTCTTTCACTCTGCTCAGTCTAATGCCCTACCTTTTCAAACACAAGTTTAATTAAATGTATATGCATAAAAACCAAACAGTCTATTTTTGACTCCTTCCCCCTCGGGTCCTGGAAGCTGACACTCACTCTTTGGGAGGGAATTGTCTGACCACCTGGCACTCAACAGCTATTCTCTCCTGTTTTGTTTTGCTTCAATCCTGTGTGAGAGCAGTTAAATAGATGATGTGATATTGTTGTGCTGCAACACCAATCTGCACGTAGCTATCCAGAGACACATTTGAGACATTCTATATTATTTAGTCATGTGTATTCCCAGACAACTTTCTCCCTCCATGTAAGAGTTCAGCATCAAACTTCTATTAAAATGCAATAGATCAGGTGTTCAGGTGCAAAAGGATCTTCCTCACCCTGCCTCCACAAACACGGTGTAAAGTTCCCAACCTCCCACTTCAAAACTTCCACAACTTTGCAACCATTTTGCTTACACTCCCAGATATTTCCTGGAATTTTAGTAACATGAGTTTGGCTCCCTATAACCATTTAAATAGGAATAGTGTGACTTACATCCTTGGCATCAAATCCCAACCAATATTTCTGTCCACGTGGAATAAGAGTTCGGTGCCTAATCTTAACCATGTACCCAAGTGTCAGATTGAAGCTCTGCTGTTCAGGTTCTATCCATGCACATGAGCCCATTAAGACACATATTTTAGGACATAACAAGCATTCCCTTGTCTGGGTAGGAAAGTTGAGATGCCTTTCCACTGAACCTGTTCCCTCATGCCAAGGAACAGGAACCAAGTCATATTTCAACGTCTTCTGAAGCACATTCTTAACATGGCAAGCGATTTATGTGACTTGAAAGAAAATTTAAGATGTCTGTAAAACTCAAAATGCATTAAAAACTTCTTCATTTTGAAAAGCCACAACACTTTTTCAGCAAGGACGCACTGAATAGGTGGAAAATCCACAGTTATCTAGCTATTACCCAGAAGCCCAGACAGTTTTCCCTCCAAGAAATTGCTAAGCTTAAAATCTTACCTTGCTTGAACGTGTTTTTTCACAAGCTACAACTACCACATGCAACCCCAATTACCCAAACCCTGCAATATTCAGCACGAAGAGCTAACACATCCAAACCTCAGGTCAGAACTCCAAAGGGGCTTTGGCAAATCCCAGGGGGCTGAATGAGGCTGCCACGCTGGCTCTGTGCAAGGTGTGGGGAAAGGGGAGGAGGGGAGGTGAACGAAGTGGGTGTGATAACTCCAGGTTTGGAATGAGCAGGAGAAGAACAGCACCACTATTGGTGGCATGACACAGGCACGGGAAGAGGCCGTCTGTGCAGTCAGCTGGCATGGGATCAGCGGGTCTGCTCGATGTGATAAAGCACAGCTCTCACGTGGCATCAGCTCAGAATCAACAGGAAATGTTTGGATGTGAGCATGACCAGGACCATGAGCCATGTGCACACGAGGCTGTCTGAGGAAAGGTCTTCTCTGATCTTTCCACAGGCTTTATTTGGTTTGAACAAAGTAAGTCTTGTTGGAGATCACAGCTTTGCCAGACAATTGAAAACCTGCTTTTAAGCATTAATAAGTACACGAAGATACTTCACATCATATGAGCAAATGGTGATTTTCAATATGGTTGAATAGAAAGATCTTTGTTAAAATCCACAGAACAAAAAGTACCCGAATGCAGACAGACAAAACCTTGATCTTGAAGGAGTCCAGGCTCTGAACATGCAATCTATCATGTAAGGGACACAAGAGGTCAGCCATTAATTAACATCCAAATTAAAGCTTTTCAAGTAAGGGTCAAAACTTCCTTTGCCTTGACATTTAAAGCACTGGCAAAGCCTTCCCCGGTTTAGTATGCACAGCGCATCACCTCGTGCTTTATGTTAATTGCCTCCATTATTCAAGTGCACTATTTGATTCATTGTCAATTAAAAACACCCCCAAAAGCCAAGCCCGATGTATGTTAAGTATAAACGTGATTAATGTAACACAGTTACATTCCCACGTTTGTTGAGGCTGATTAGGAGCTTTCCCCCAGCCCAGCGTGACAGAGCCCTGTCACTGCCAGTGACCCGCCAGCCTTGGCAGGGACAGGCGTTCTGATGGGGAGGCATTTCATGGCCACGAGTGCTTCTGACAGGCGTAAAACCTGTAATTAAATGCTGTCAATTAGCACTTCATCAAGAATGTGGAAGTCTTGATGATCTTCCCTACTGGATTGCGAGGATGGTCCTAGGTGTAAGCTGAAAAAAAAGCTATAAGGAAGGAAAAAACAGTGACACAATTTCTTGCTAGAATAATAATTATGTGGACAGACAAGATACTGTTTCCAGAAAGTGACTCCCTGGATCTTTTCCCCCTACATCAAGGGAGCATCTGGCTCTGCACACAGAGGAAAAAATTGAGCCTACCAACAGTAAAAGAGCGATGCCTTATTTTGTTCATGGTTTTAGAAAACACAAGTTATAAGGAGATCTGAAGGGGTCTGAGGGGAAAAAATATAATGACCAAACTGGGACAAAGAAATGGTCAAAGTCTGGAGTTTGCTACTAAATGAGATGCAAGAGCAAATAAATAAACAAGAATTAAAAAGTCAGTTCAGCCTGAGCACAATGACAGAAAAAGTAATAGTAACTGAACACCAGCGAAACTAATAGGAAGGAGAATATGCACACACAGCTGGACTTGTTCTGGCCAGCTTATAAGCAGGCTTTAATGAAAATTGCTACAAATCAGAACAAGAAATAAGAGAAAATTCTGTACCCTCAATATGGTCTTGTCTTCATTCTTCTCATCAGTAAATGTAAAATATTATTAACACTGCCATATGTAGAAGTAATAAATACGTAAGAACCAGCCACGACCTATATTTAATTATGAGGGAGATGCTAGCAATGAAATTTACATTAGGTTTTGTTTAAATTGAAAAAGAAAAAAAGAAAAGACTGTTTTATTGCACTTCAGAAAAGAATTAAGGAGCTCCTTGGCTTATTGAGGACTACAAAAACAATCACTGCTATAGGCCTGGTTTACATATTTGCTCTATTAATTTACACAGCCCTGGTGAGCCTCGCATTGCAATGCAACTCCTAAATTACACTGCTCTTGGTAATGGGCATAAAAAGATGCAAGAGCATGCAAAGTGTATTCAAACAGACAATTAAAATTATCAATTCTGTTGACAGCTAAAATGAAGGAGCTGTGCTGAGGTTTAATGCTGCTGCAGGAAGGACACCCCGTTTACGGGTGATTGAATTAACCAGGATCGTGCGTCGACAGTCTGCCTCTGTCCAGCTCTGCACACTAGGCCAACTCAGTGCCTGCTTATTAAAATAATTTAATTCCAGAGATTGTTCCCAGGCATTTCTGAGTCTCTTCCTGCTCTTCCCTCCTCCTCGAACTAATGATGGCATCTTAATTATGCCACCACAAATGGCTGGGTCACCACAGAGCGGTCTAGTCATTTTGGCTGAACCAACCCATCCTTGGGGTGATCCTCTCCAAACCAGCAGGAGATCTGGCCAGACACACTGCAGCCTCAAAGTTCTGAAGCAGAGGAAGCATTCAACAAAGGTTGTTTTTATTCAATTTAACACCAGTTTATCCATATTACTTCTTTTAGTAGGACTTCAAATTTGCATGCTTATTAAATCTATTATATTCTAAGAATTTCAACATTTAGCCAAGTAGGAATAATGTCTTTGACAACTCTAAAATAAGAATTCCAGAGAAAATGAAATTTCCCAAAGAAATAAGAAGTTTAAAATCTCTTTTCTAAGCTGAACAACAATCTCACATCTCTGACTAGTACTACTACTCGTGATCTAAAGTTCCTGTGAAAAAGCAGCTCAGACTAAGCACCATATCAAAATGCTGAGACTAAAAATGTTGTCCTAGAGGTTTATTTTAGTACCTCCAAAGGCTGAATGACTTAAGTTTAAGAGAGTTATTTCAATAGACTTTGGCAACTAATTCTGACATTTAATTTTGAAAAGTTAGTGCTATTTTAAAGTGAATGTGCACAGATTACACCTTCATCCAAAGTGAAAATACGTCAGTATGTAGCAGTGATATCTGGAGGGAACTGAGACGGGAAATGTGTGCGTTTGGTGAGTAATATTGGTTTGCATTTCTTGGTTCCAGCACGCTGTAGGATGTATCCCACTATAGGATCCAGATATTGCACACAGGAGCCAAGCACTGCTGCCCAGTGCTGGACACCCAGAAGAATTCCTGGCTCAGCACCAGCATCCAAACACGACAAAGGAATCATTACTAATAAATATCACATGTAAAAAAGCAGGCGTGTTTGGAAGTTATGAAAATAGCAACACTTAAATGCTTTTTTAAGTCTTTAAAGATATTTACCACTGAGTGAGGCACTACCCCAGTTTGACAGTGCTGAAGTCCCAAATTCCCAGAAGCGAATGAACAATCCATAACCCTGAAGTACTGGGATGAGCTAACACCAGAACTGAAAAACTGTTAAATCTCCTTAAGTTTAATGCTTTGAGTGTATGGTGCCAGGTTGGGTTTTATAATGTGACACTTGCTCAATGGAAATATACAGAATATTCCAGTTGTGTGGCACTTTGCTCTCACTGATGATACCAAACTTCATCCAGCCTCTGAATTTCATGTAAAGACTTGGACTTGTATCAGCTGTGAATGCTTTCAAAATACAGACTTCTAAATCTGAGTTGCAGAGATAATTTAATAGAAACGTTGATAGTCAAGTCCTGATTTCCAAGCTTATAGGTAAGATCAAAAAAAAATTCAGAGTAAATTTAATTTTTGAGAAGTGGCTGATTCTATGTTTTCACAATATTCACAGAGCCCTAAATGATTATATATTGCATTTTGCCATTTCTAATACATAGAACAGAGAAAAGTCTGTAGAGACATAGGATTAATGCAGGGGAACTCAGACTGAATCATGGCAATATCCAAAAATCTTAGGTACAAAACAAAAAGAGCTTTCTGATAAATGGCAAGAATGAAATGAATACATAAACAATTCTGATTTTTGTGCAGTAGTAATATATGAAAATAACGTACGGTTCAGAACCAGCTGGTCCTCTGTGAATTCGAATGGCTTTTCAATATAAAAAACCTTCTGCTGGAATCCAGGGACACATTCTAAATCTTCTGCACATGCAAGCAGCAGAACCTGAGGGGAAAAAAAACCAGAAATAGACTTTTAACATCTACTCCTTCATCCATCATGTTGGCTTCTGGGAACCAGAGCAGGTTTAGGCTCAGCGCTCATAAAACAAAACATTGGGCTCCATACTCATAAAACAAAATATCCATCACATCACACTTCCCCTTCAAATCTTGCTAAACAATTTTTTATGTAAGGTTTTTTGCTTTTATATATATGGGCTGGCATTGAAATTACAAAATAGTAGCTTTCAAGGTGAAGTTCAGTTCAGAATATCAATAAAGAAAGTTATTGGTCCGTAAAAACATAGGATGAAATATTGCTCCTAAAAGTCACATGTATTAGGCCTACCTGAATATAGCTGGACTTAAATATATGCTGAAATTAAGCACATGCCAGTTGATTTGAATAACTGATGAATTAAGATCTGCAAACCTTTTTCAGAAAGTTAGTCATCAAGTTACAGAACAAATTCTGTATTCAAGGTTAAAGTCTCACATACAGGAGTTCCACGTGTAAAAGAAGTTTTTTGCTAGCAAGTATAAACTGTCGCTTTTCTTTTCTTTCCCTCTAAGCCACAGTTTGTCTGTTTTCCCTATAATCAAAAGCTTGTTTATACCAAGGGAGGACTGAAAAAGAAATGTGTGCATCACAGTGGAGGTGGATCCGAAGGTTCCAGTTGAATACAATTTGTGTCACTGTCAGGACATGGTCACCCAAGTTCTGGGTCACCACAGAACATCAAAGGAGGCAGCTTAAAAGCAAAATAAAATTGTTTGGGAGTAGGTACAGTTCTAATCTCGGACTCTGAAGCATTTTATCCCTCAGTAGAGAAAACAACCTGAAGGGCTATTTTCCTTGGCAGCTGTTAAATGAGAGCATGGAGGTAAGAATGGCCAAGAAAGAAGCAGCAAGCAAAAAGAAATTGCTAAAAAGTTTAAAAGGCTAAAGAGCGAGGCAAAAGGAGGCAAGGTTAAGAGTAGGAAAAGCCAAATCATATTTTCCAACCCGTATGTGTGTAAGTGCATTTTCAGAAGTACTTTCTGCTTTAGAACATCTAAAGGTGTTTTACAAAACCTGACCAGTGGTGCACTGGCCACTCTGATCTCCAAGTTGTTATGGCCAATCTGCTGCCTGTCAGGCAGCCCAAGCAGTCAAGTAGAGAGGGCACGTGTGGCAACCAAGAAGGAAACAAACAGGGGTTCTGAGTGACATTTGCTCCTGAATTCAAGTGGCCCTGCTCAAATGGGTCTATTTACTCAAGACATCCTCAACAAACAATTACAGTTTTGGAAATAAAGTTCTTCAGCCGTAAAGCGAAGACAATTTGCCCCCTATATCACACTGCTGAAGGCTCTTTTCTCCTTCACCAGCTCAGGTGACAATTGCACTCTCGCTTCTCCCCATGCACCAGCAGCATTTCTCAGTCCCACCTCCACCATATCTGCTAATTCTGATCTTAGAGGAATGTCCCACAAAATTTCAGCGTCTGCATGTTTCCCTCTTCCCCATCACTCACAGTCCATTTTCTAAATGATCTGCTCTCTCCCTTCTTGCATTTCCCACTCATTTTAAGTCTTATGTGATCCCATTTACAAAATCCAAGGGCTGCAAAGCCCCACCTGGTCTGCATCAATTGTTCTTGTGGAAACCAACTGCTGCATCATTTGTTTCATGTCACTGACAGTTGCTATAAAAGCTTGGCCAGAAGTGCCAGCAGACTGCGAGAAACAGCCAGAATATTCCATGGCAATTAATCTGGTGGAAGGCAAACACAGCAGATGGACACCTTTGCCTTCCGTCCTGACCTGCTCCACGTTGGTCCCTTGGAAGGATTAACCAAGAAAGAAGAGAAAGATTTAAAGTAATACACCAAGAAAAGTGCAATGCACTTGACTACTATTCATTTCGGTATCATCACACTGCTCCTGCCTTTCTTAGAAAGGTTTAAAACCACAACTCCCTACCCTCCATCCTCTTATTGACACTGATACATTGAATTTGTTGGAGATTTTGGACTCTATAGAGGTTGAGAATTGGACGTGTCCCCTTCACTCTTCCACTAGGAGACATCTGCATGTGTGAACTGAGGTATTCAAAGCCTGCCCTGAAAATTGTGCATAAAGCTTGATTACCGATTGTTAAAAAACCTGCCTTATATGCATTTCAATGGGCATATGCAGGGGAAGAAAGGCACACATGCATCTTCTGCACACATTTTCTGCGTGCACAGGTGCAGGTTTAAAGTACCTGTCTTTCTGACTCAGTGTTCCTGAATGAATATGCATAAAAATGCAATCACAGCGGGAGAAAACCTCTTCCCATCTTGAGATGCAGGCAAAGTTATATAATGAGTCCTCACCAGAAAAACAGTCCAAGCCATATATCCTGAAATTTATCTACAAACAGCTCTTCCCCTCTAAAGGATGAACACAGCAAGTAAGAGGCAAATCGTGTTCCGATCTCTCAGCTACTCGAGCCTTAAAGCTGAAACTCCTGTCTTACAGAGCTATAAATAAAAAGCCTCTTTGGACATCATCTATGGCAGTACTTAGAGAAGCGAATATGTCTACTTTATCAGATTTGTGACAGTATAAGTTGACTTTGAATTCTGGGCAATCTAAATGGGTCATGAGTTAACTTCTGTAAGCCTGGTACAGAAGCCTCACATAATACAGATGCAGCAAATAGAAAATGACCTTTACTCCCTTTGAAATAATTACAAGACTCAAGCTTGGCCTTGCTGTGAAATGGAACATTTCATTCCACTTGTGCAATTCCAGGCACTTTCTTCTCCTCAACATGTCAGATAAAATGTTAAATCTGTCATCACATGGACAGTTTTTAGCTAATTGTCTTTTAAAAGGAAAGTTATTCTTTTACTTTATTTTTCTCGTGAAGAAACTTCTGTTGAACTAAACATCTAGCTCATCGAAATAATTTCTGTTAAGGTCTTCACACTGGCTACAGCAGTCTTTAAAAATGTCTTGGAAAACAAAAAAGCCAAGCAGATACAAGTTTAAGGCAAAGAGACTTGTTCAAAGCACAATACATTCTGAATTTAAACACCATGTAGATTTCATATTTTTGGGTATAATAAAAGGGTTTATGGGCTCATAGCTGTCTAAAGAAAGACTTCGGCTAAATACACTGTAAATAATATTTAAATGCCATGCATGGAACTCCTAATACATAAATATTGTTTACACATCTACTCAAGTGCTGGGCAATTAGAACAAAAGGATCCTTCACCTGCTACCAAGAAAAAAGCCAAATTCCTGAACAAAAATGACAATTATGCAGCAAACAGTTTGCTCATGAAAATCTAAAAGGGTAGAAGTCCGAAAAGCAAAGCAGAGTCGTGACTACTCAGACCTACAGATCCTGTGTTCACCGACCAGCAAAATCAAAGCTTTTTCGTAACCTCCTGCTTTTCAGAAATGTACACAGCAGAGACTCAGTTTTAGTATTCTGACAGCTTTTCTTTCAGAATTTATTGCCAGTTGGTGTAAGGAAATGTCAAAGTTCAGATAGCTCCTGTGCTGGTTTGGCCACTGGGCTAGAACTGTCCTCCTGGTGAGATACCAAGCCTTAGAAACACCTTTTTTTCTCGTTAATAAACCAGCACGCACATGCTGGTGACCTCTACTGACCTCAACATTTGCACTGAAAGCTGCTCACGTAGGATATGGTTGGAAAGCAAAAAAGGAGAGCAATTTAACACTGTACTGCAGAGGAAATTAATAAAGGCCCTGATGTTAAAGTACCTTTGGGTGTCACGACACCTCAGAAAAACAGGGTCCTTCTACCTCCTCTTCTGGTGACTGGAAGTCATCTCAGAAAGGTCTTTCCAAAGAATTTCAGAATCTTTATGTTCTTTTCAACTTGCACAGTTTCAGTTTGGCCACACGCTCGCTCTGCAAATGAATTTTCTCACCTTTTGCTGTGTACACCCTCATGTCTTCATCAGCCCTACCTTTAGGGGATCACCTAGCACAGAAACACAAGCTGCAGAGTATTAATTGCATTTCACACACATTCTTATGGTGTGAAATTCATCCTCGTGTAAGGCTTTATTTAATTAGAAATGTAAATGGTGCTGACACCTGTGAAAGCCACCTGCCCAGGCAGGAATTCTGCACACAGGAAATGTAAACAAATCTCATTTCAGAGGGCAATATTCTGTGGGACCACATTCTACCTTTGACTTCAGGAGAGCAATCTGAAATAAAAACAAACCAACACAGAACACAGAAAGGAGGAGCTAAAATTGAAATCACACTCATTTTTACTAAAAGCAATCATTTCAAGAGTTCAAAAATTATGAGTCGCTTCCTGAGAAACGAGGTTTTGGTTCTGGTTGTTTTGTTTGGAGTTTCTGGTAGGGTTGGGGGTTTTTTGTCTTTTAAAGTAACGTTTTGGAGTTTCTTTTTTATTTGACTCATTTACTTGGAAGTGGGTACTGAAAATTTATGCTTCTGAGCTTTTCTGTGGAAACATGAGAACTAGAAATTTGCTTTTTGCATATGAAAACTTCAGATTTTCATAAGAAATACGGTGATCCTTAGAGCTGAGAACGGAGAGAAAAAAGTAATCAGAATAATGAGAACTGCCAACACTGAATTAAATTGCACATGACAAAATATTTTTATCATGCAGATTGAGATCTTTGAATCTTAAAACCTTTTCCACGGTCAGGTGCTGCAACACCAGACCCACAAAAATGGATAGGGAGAAGGCCATCAAAGAAGGAAACAGTGATAAACAGCACACAGTCACAGGGAGATGATGAAATTTGAAGTCTTCACTCTAGATTTAAATGAAGGAGTTATTTAAATGCAATTAACAGAGGGATACTTAAAATAAAGAGAGCACTGCTCTAAGTAAGGTTCTGATTCTGCATTATGCAGGCTCCAATTAGAGTGTCAGCAGGTCCTAAGGCAATTATTTCATCAAATCACACACACAGACTGGACATGAAGTTCTCCGTGTCTTCTATGGTTTTTAATATCAACCAAAATTAAAAAAACACCCTCAAAAGCCTGAATAGATTATCCTCTGATTGGCATAGTTAACAAAGATATTTTAACTTTACATAAAGGTATGTTGAATTATTTATCTCTGAATGTGACTGAATTAATTAAACACCCAGTTCTTTTAAGTTAATTTGATTTCTAGAACGCTATGATTTGGGGCATTTTTTTAAGGAATATTTTCATTTTGGGGGGAAGTTTTCACTGTTTCAGGCTTTACCTGCTCTTCCTTTTCTCAGGAAAGAAGTTAAAAAAAAAAGGCTGCTCACAATCTCTACAGGTCTACCTCTATATCTGATAGAGAATTCCAGTCATTTTTGTAAGAAATGCTATTAAGATTTGGCACTAAGATTCTTCAAGGATGATAAATATCCTTTTAAAGGGCCTACCTGTCCATTTACTGCACAGCTCCATCCTAAAAGGGAAAGTCACACTTGGAGTACTGAAGAGTGGGCTATGAAAATGCAAATTAGAACCACTTTATTGGCTTAAATGAATTCAGTTCTCCTGTCACCGAAGCTGTGTGACTGCGGTAGGCATCCATTAACTGGAAACAAAATGTGACAAACTCTTTTGTGAGACTATCTACCGCAGGAACTTCCCTTTTATGAGCACTTTCCTGGCGTACCTATGTTTATTATAAGGATTTTATCGCACACTCAGTGAAAGGTGTGCACCTTCCTTGGCACTGGGAGTCTCGTTAAGTTATTCGAGGAGCGATTTGCCGGCGGTAGTGTCAGAACAGGGAGTTTCAAACAGCCACTCGCCTGCTGAAGCTGAGGAGCTCTGGAAGAAGCACCACCATTTTCCTCAGAAATGATTTAGTCATTAATTACTGCTCCCAGGGTCTGTTCAGAGATCAAAGTGAGCACGGAGCCCAAACTGTTCAGGGTGAGGGAGGATGATGTGGGCAGTGCCTGCAAAGTACAGGAGCGCTTTGACAGCATCCCCGTTTCCAGGCAGAGCTGGGACAATCCTCTCTCCCCAGGCACTTCTTCTGCTCCTCCAGCCCCATCGGCTCCCTGAGCCCAGCCACCAGGTACCTCTGTGAAACCCAGTGCCCAAAGGATGGTGCAGCTGCAAAAACAGGGCCTGCTGTGAGATCCCCTCAGTCTGCACCCCAGCCTGGGCAGCTGCCATGAAACTGCACCCTAAAATAAGCTTTTTTATGAATTCTTACTAACATATTTTTCACGCTTCAGAACTTGAGCTAGCTTAGATTTCCCTTGACTTGGGGACCCAGGAAAAACTTGGGAGTTCCAGGGAAGCCCTGGAGACATTCCAAAGCCATCTGGACATGTTCCTGTGTCACCTCACCAGGTGACCCATCTTGACAGGAAGGCTGATCTGGATGGTCTCCAAAAGTCCCTTCCAACACCAACTATTCCGTGATTCTGTAAAACCCTTATACAAGAACCACCTCTGGTGTCACAAACAGGCACAACATAAAGCCTCCTGGCCAGATCACTTGATCCCGTTCATAAATAATTCCTACATTTCACAATTCCCGACCCTTATTCTGATGGTCATTTCATATCTTCCAGAATAAATTTGTTCACGGTCAATTTACAGCCATTTATTCCTGTACAAGTCTTGTCTCATAACTTAATTAACCTTTGTCCCCTCTAAATCTTCGATTTATTAGGCTAGACAAACCAACCTCTTTCCACCTCCTTCTATATGGACACATCCCTGTGATCATCTCAGTAACATTTCTTTGTGCCTGCTTAAGTTCCACCTGTGCAAAATACATAAAGAATTCCAGATAAATTTTCTCCAGGGTCTGGATATTTCCTTAAGCCCAAAATATGTTGCCTAATGCTTCCCAAAATTCCTTTTGAAGTCTTATCATGCTGTTGGCTCACAATCATTCTAAAATTTACCAGCACACAGAGAGCTGAGAAATTTGACATTGGTGGAGGCACGGCCACCATCTACCTACAACAATGTTAAGCAGCTTCTGCAAACAGAGCCAGGATTAATCTTTATGAAATACAGACACAGATGCAAACCCCCATGCATTGTTAAATCTATGTCCTTTCTGACCAGGTGGGAAGCAGCTCTGCCCACGATCTGCAGAGATCTTCCAGCCCAGAACCCGAGCTCAGCCATCCCCCTCCATACAGATTTTTAGCTGAGGCTCAGGATCTGCCCGTGGATCCAGCAGAGCTCCCAGCTGAGAATGACTTGTACCCACACGGCTCGGAGTGCAGGATCGATTTACTCTTTCAGCTATGTAGATGTATCTGAACACTGTTCAGATTTTTGTAATCCAGGGAATGGCTGCCATCCCGCTTCGCTGAGTATTTTAGTGATTAATAACAGAGACCAGAACGTGTTACTTGTGCGCGAAGTAAGTAATATTTTAAATTACTCAAGTATTTAACAAGTAAATAACTACCCATCGTGATTAATAGCACCATTTAACACACTAGACTCGAGCAAAAGGACGGGTTGGGCTCCAAGGTTATTTTTTTGTTTATTTTTAGGCATTATGAAAGAAGTAATCATGTTTTGCTGAAACCCATACACCACCAGAATGAGATTACAACTGGTTAGCCTATTTAGAGAAGCTGCATAATAAATTCATTTTACAGGGCACAGAATAATGCAAATGAGCCATTGGATAGCACTCCTGTACCAGTGATAGAGGCATAAAGAAGAAACATTGAAAATCAGAGTTCTGGACTGGTTGTACTGCAAGGTGTGGAATTGCTGAAACCTAAACTGCCTTACAACAATAACCTGTTCAAAGATCTGCTTATACCAAACATTTTAGTTATTTATTGCCTAATGAAATAAACAGGTTGATCCTCTTTCCCAGCAGTGACGGCTTCATGAAGCACTTAGATGAATGAAAATATGGATCTCTGGTTTTCTAAAAAGGAAATAAATTAAAAATTGTTTAAATGTATTTATATCCCTTCACATGAAGTTACATGGGGCAAAGTCATTATTCCACACAGGAAAACACTGATGTGGCAAAAGCTGTTAGAGAAAAAATTAAGATCATATTTCTTACAGCAGATAGTGGGTTTTGGATAGGATGGCTGGAAACTCTAAGGAACATGATCCATGTTTAATTTCCCAGCAGTGTGATAGTTATCAAAAAGAAAAAGCAACCTTCCACCTATTATTTTCCTCATATTCCACAAAGTTAGAGTCTAAAGCAATTATTACTGCAGCACAAACTGAACATCTGTCTTTTGCACTGCTAAGCTAAAACTGAAAATGAGCTTGCTGGAAACAATCTTTGAAAGTAGAACATGGATTTGAGGATTAAACACAAATGCACTTCTATCACCTTCAAACATTACAAAAACAGGAACCAACCCCCAGAACTCATAAAAGTATAAGGACAAGTGAAAATGTCTGGTTTGCAGCTTCAAAAAACGATTTGTTGAACGTTTTCTGACCTTCTCCTAAACACTCACAAATGCAAGATTTTTTAAAAATTAATACTTTCAAGTAAAATCCCTTGATTCCAGCAAGGTTATTGGAGAAAAAACAAGTCTAGCATCCAAAGACTCATAATAAAAACTGAGAAATTTCTACAAGGAGCCCAACACAAACCTCTCTACCAGTTTTGACATGTTTTTATTTGATATCAATGGGAAGAGGACAATCTATTCTGCAAAACAAGCTATAGAATACTTTTTCACAAAGTTATCTTCTCATCACGTGGTTATTTTTTCTTTACAGCAAGTAATACAAAGCAATAATAGCATGACAGTACTAAAATAAATAGTTGTGAAGATTGACTTCATATGGATTTTTGTTTAAAAAACCAAGCTCAGTGGTGAACTCTTGGTAAGGATAGGGCTGCAAATCACCTTAATCATTTTTCAGTGGGTCAACACGTTCCCTATCTGTTTCTCATTTTCATGACAATCCTGTGAGCTGAGCTTAGAAATCTTCTTCAGTGCTGGTTTTTACATGATTTTACTTTCTTTTCCTAAAGAGCAATAACTGTACCTTAGTAGTAGTAGAGCAGTAACCATCTATGGATTTAATTCATTTTAACCCAAGTTTTTGCATCACTACTCATTTTATCAGTCCAGACCTTATGTATTTACCTACAACAAGTAGTAACTTTCAAGCTCATGGAGTCATCTAGGAATAAATATAAAAGGATTTTTAAAAAAAGATCCAGGTCTTTTTGGCTGTGCCAGCTGCTCGTTGAGGACTACTTTTAATGAATTGCAAAAGCATAGTCAAAAATTAAAAAGAACTTGTACTAACTCTTCTGGGTTGAGTGAAAGCAACCCCCAGGGGAAAGACAGAAAGTAGTTCAACATTTCTGAGCATATCACAATCAAGCAAAATGTCTAAAACTTACAGGCTCGCTTGTGTTAACAGTGACATTACAGCAAGGATGACCTTTCCAAAGAAATAAAACCCATTAATGCTAGGAACATGATAACTATTAAAGATCAACACTTAGTAGCCAAAGCAGGGGGAAAAAAAACTCAGTCTGGTAAGCTAATTAGAACATAAATAATGTGAAACCAAGACCCTGGTCTATAACCCTCTCTCCTATAATTGCTTGCGATTTGGAAGCTGAATGAAATCTTTTATGCAAAAGATACAACTATTGACCCCACATGTATTAGGTAGTCCAAGAAAACCCTGACACGTTGAGAATGAGATCTCAGGAGTATTGAAGAAAGCCTCAGTAACACCCTGTTAAATACTTATTTCTTATCTCTTTCCAGTAGAACTTTTTTTCAACTATCAAGGAACGGTATTTCTGGGAAATGTTGGATGTTAATTGCTAAAAATGTCAAGTGGTTTTTTTTGTTTATTGTAGAGGCAATCATCATAGAAAATGATCTGTACCCATGAGAACAACGTTTTCCGTAGGTGGAGGAGCAGCTGCCAGTCCTGAGGCACGAGGACAGATATTGTACCCCACAAACTCCGCCGTGGAACCTCTACAATGAACTGTAATTTGCTTTGGAATCCATCATTTAAATCAAGTTCAGCTCCTGCAGTGGTCAGGAAGCCACTGTAGCCTCCCCACTTAACCTTGTAGATGACACTTCCAGTACATTTAATTGTTCTATAATTATCTGAATTTACCAAACCAATCAGCTGTTCCACGTGACATTCAACAGGCAGGAAACACAAGCAATAAATGTAAAACACACGAGAAGTTGTGAAAAATCTGAATCTCTGCCCTGGATCCCGCTTTAATAATAATAATAGTGCTGAGATTTCCTACAGCAGGATACGTGACATTGGATTGTGGAATGTCCCACCATTACTACATGGAACAGAGGTTTATGTAATATTTTGCAAGTTTGTACAATCAGATTGTTTGGCTCATTTTGACAAAGTAAAAGTATTTGGGTCGTACATAAAAATAAGAAAATTTAAAGAAAAAAATCAAGTATCCAATAATTTAAAGGCTCTTTTCCTTGTATATAGCAATTTAAATTTACTGGAGCACTTCAATCTTTTTTTTTTTTATATGTGCTTCAGCCTGAAAGTGATTTGGGTTCTGTGCTTGCACAGTATAAAGTAATTTAAAATTATTCAACTGCTTCAATTTTTATAGGTACTTTTATTTGACAATGATTGGGGTGCTGATCATGCTCAGCATTGAACAATTTTAAATTATTTAAATGCCTTTTTTAAATCAATGCCTAATGTTTGGGTCTGAATTCTAGGAGGCTATAGCACATTATCAGGCAGTTTAAATTATACAAGAATATTATATTTTGCACAATCTTTCATCTCCTAAGTAAGAATCAGTTTGCAAGGGTGAAAGCATAAAGCATTACTCTTCAAAATAAATCAGCATTATGCAAGACCAGAAACCTAATTTTTCTTTTTTAAATATTGTAAGAGACTCTTTTTCCATAATCAAATTCCCATGCCTTCCTACATCTTATGAAGCAGGAGCGTTTCAGAAGCTACATCTATTCCTACTTCCCTAAACTGGTGTAAACAATTTCAAAGGAGGAGAACAAAGATTTAATGAAGTCTGAGCCCCTGAAAAAATGAGAAGCATTTATTCCCACAACATTTGTCTTATCAGACATCTTATCAATCGAGCATTCATGTCCTTTGCTGTGAATATACAGAAGCTCAAGCAGTTCTGGTGCAAATTTATGATAAATACTAAGTATGTCAAAACTCAGGTTGGCCTTCAAGGACATCATTCCTGATTTAACAGGACTGATGCACAGAAATCTGTTGGGTTTGGGGTTTTTTTTTAATTGATAACTTAGTTATTGTTCTCAATAGCAAAGGACATACTTTGCTTTTAAGCATTCTTCTATGAAAGGAGAGGAAATTGAGGTGTGACATTTGCAAATGGCACTGGAGATGTACAAATGGAGAACTGAGAACTACATGTGTCAGGTCTCATTTTTAGTGGATCCTCCACTTTTTTCATGCCTGGTATCCTTCATTAATGCTCTGCCAACCTGTTTACATTTACTACAAAAATCCAGTCCAAGTATTTTGTACTTCCCACCAAGATATTAAACAAATATGAATGTGGACTACATCTCCAGTTTAAAACAGGATATCCTGGAAAGAAAAACTTATTGACTAATTCCTTCCAAAGTCTTATCTCCATATTTCACCTTTCGCTTTTCAACGCAAATGACGTAGAAGAAATAGGATAATTTCTCACCAAGAAAAACAATCCCATGTTCCTCTGCACATTTGGAAAGATAGGAGCCAGTCCTCAAAGATACTGGCATGCCTTACTAATCACAAGCTTTTAATTCTGCCTCTCCAATTTCAATTAGTGAGTAAACACTGACATCCTCAATTGCAGAGCTCCCCTTTATCCAGTTAATCATGTTCACTGCAGCTATTCCCCAGGCTGAGGCTTCAGAGTTCCCAGCTTCTGTAAATCCTCGGTATTACATCTTTTGATTCAGGAACAAAAATCCTGACACATCTTATCATTCCAAAACACGTGTCCTGGGTTCAGGGAGGAGTGAGCTTTCCTCTCTCCCAGTTGTCAGCTGCCATGCTCCCATGTACAGAATTAAGTTGCAAAGCATCGCTAAACTCATCTGGAATATTTTGCTTAAGTTAAACCTCATATTATAGTAATTAAAGTAGCTGTGAGAAACCGTAATTAGACTAAGAGTCCAACAAATATTAATCAGTAAAGTAATATTCTATTATTAAGAAGCAGCTATTCACAGTAGGAGTTTCTCTTGTGAGAAACTAGATTAGGAATGGAGCCAAAATCAAACCAGAAGGCACAGCAAATTGGGTCATTTGGGGCCCCATTTCAGTGTATGAACATTCTCACCTACATTTCACTCATTTTGTAGTGCCATTTTAGTGCAGAATGTATAAGCAGGCCCCAGGCTTTGCTCCTAGACCTGTTGGATATTCCCAACGCTCCCCATCACCATGATGAGGATTTCCCTCCCTCAATTCTAATCCACACCACGAGACAAACTCAGACCACACCAAAGGAAAACCAATTTACCTCCCCATGTTCCCCCATCTGCAAATGAAAATAATGCAATTAGCAGACAAAGCAGGGAGGCTCTGTGATTTACTTTAGCAAATTTATCAAACTTAAAGAAAGAGACACGTTCTCGAGGGGACAGAAGGAAGAAATATTTACTAAATGTAAGAATTAAAAAGTTGAGACTCCAAATTGTTTTAATTAGGCTAAGTAGGTGTATTTATAGGTATATATTCAGGGCAAACATCCAGGCATTATGTCCTTTTCAGCAGCATGGAAAATTATAACAAACTTTCAGTCCCATGATTTCCAGCACCGATAGAAAGTTCTTTATTACTGAAGAAGCAGCAAGCAAACAAAGCTCACCCCCCGTGGCTTCCAGAAGGTTCATATTTTCTGAATGGTGAACTGCAACCCATCAATTAAAACCTATTCTCTAAGTTCACACATGCTACAATGTTGTCTTTTCCCTTCTGCATTCATTAGTGCCTTGACAGGAGCAAATGCTTCATTAGTAACTAACATAAAATCAGGTTTAATACACAAGATTGAAGAATAAAGCCCTTGAAAGATGTTTGTGCTGTGACAGTGGCTTTCAAATCCACACAGGAGATAATTTTACAATTCTAATTTAAAGTAGTGATCTGCATTGTAAGAGACAAAGGAAATTTTGAAAAGCAAAGCCATAGTGCAAATGAGAGGATCATCTTCACTTGTGCCAACAATTAAATTACAATCCCTTATTGCGTCCACTGGCCACACAAATAAATGCCAAGCAGCAAGAGGAGCAAATATTATACAGAGCAGATGGGGAATGGGAAATTGTTTGATCAGATGTCTGGGAAACCACTCATTTTTTACTTTCTATTTAAAAAAACCCAGTGAAATCCAGAAAAATAGGCACAATGGATGGGGTAATAGGTATCTACTGGTAGAAAAGTTCCTGAAAAGCGAGCGTTTGCTGCTATAATTTATTCTCATGTAGTGAGATAAGAAGACACTTGCGGGTTGGCTCTGGGCTTTTTTCTAATCAACTGATAAAAACTAGAGGAAAAACTCAGTGAAAATCAATTAGCCCGAGGGGGAAGAACTGCAACAGGGAGGACTTGAAGGAGAAATGAGGGGGAGGATGTGGAAAAATGGTCCTGTTTGCTCTGAAAGCTCACAGGAATTATCACAGAACGTGTTCTGTGGTTCTGTGTTCAGCCCCCAGTAGCTCACAGACATCCTGGGCTATGTGCTTTTCTATCCTATGTAAGGGCACCAGTGTTTCTTGGCATCCAATTTGTTTCATTAACATAGTTCATATTGTTTCCACACCTACCAAAAACTGTTAAAAGCAGGCAGGAAAGAAGAAATAATTGCTCTTTTTTCGTAGCTTGCTCTAGTCAGCTTAGAGGATGGACAATTCCATCAACCAACAAGGGCAAAATCCATCCTAACCCCTAAGGAAAGTCTCATGTGTGACAGAGCCTGAATCCCATCCCATTTATTTGTATTTAATCTCCATGCCTTTTCACTTAGCAGTTTACTTCTTGTCCTTAGCTACCCCTCTGTCCTACCTTTGGGATGTCTCTTTTTTTGCCTTTCATTTCTGCTTCCTTATCCCCCGCCCCAGAGGCTGCCAGGATTATGGGACAGCTGAAAGGGGCTCATGTCCCTGAATTCCCTCCGCAGCTACGACAGAGACAGGAAAATCCACCTCACTCCAAGGAGTGTCTAAAGATGCAGGTGGTCTGTGTGCTTCTAGGCAGTATTTTCAGAGAATTTTTCATTCCCTTGCGCACACAATCATGTTTAATTCGGGTTTCCCGTGGAAATTGCACTGCAGCTGCCAGACCAGACCAACACACTCTACAACCTTCACCTCCACAGCAATAGTAACTCTTGCTGAAGCACACTAAACACATTAAGAGCTAGAAATTATTAGCTTGGTTAACTCATTAACAGACAGTGATTTCTAAGCTGAAAGGATGCAAGAAATCAGTATATGAGTAGGGCTGTGTTCAGTTAAGGTATCAAGGGAAAGTTTTGTCAGGGAGAAAATTTCTACTGAATAATTGATATGTACCTTCCTGCCTGTGAAGAGCCCAGGGAACAAACAATAAAGTCTATATCTTTGAGGCAGGTCACTATTAAAGCACTGCAGTGGGAGAGCAGAAGACCATCTGAGACCAGCAAACAGTAAATGAGGAGCAGAAATCACGTTAATCTGTCTTTTCCCCAGGGATCTAAGCACGAAGAAGAATAGGACTTCACAAAGAAGAAATTAAACAAAACGATTCCATTCTGTTAATATTAATCGTATTTGTTGTCATCTGTTGTGCATAACTTAAAACAATATTCTCAGAAAGAATTGAAATGTGATTTTTTCCCCTCCCCTGGGCAATATCACTGGTTCATGGAAGTAACCCTAGAACCATAAAAACCAACAAAACAGTTTTTAAATTTAGAAGTGTGTGGGCAAAAACCATCGTGGAAGTGTTGAATGACTTTGTTTTACCACTTTTGAAGAAAATGAGCAGTCAAGACTCCCAAATCAGAGTGCTTCATTTTTTGTTTAAGAGCCGAGTTATATGAATCCATTCAGGTTAGCTGAACATTATACTTCACCTGCTGAATAATGTCCTGGAATCCAGGAATTTTGTCTCTCTTGTCGTGTGTGACAGGATCTCCACCCGAGTGGCCCCTCTGGATGTGTTCCTGCCCTGCAACCAAACGGGCTCTGTGGATGAGGCACCTTGAGGCCCTCAAGCCTCACCCCAAATCATTTTTAAACTGGCACCAAAGACAGAGCTCTTGTTTAATCTTTCAAAACTGAAGTGTATTCACTGGAGATGACACAATCTGAAATACGCTCCCATTTCTGAGTTCTTTACAGAGGAGCAAAGGCAAAAGTCTCCAGAAGAAATCAGAAAAGACACTTTGTTGCCTGTGTGGCTCCACTTCACTGGCTCATTGAAGCATGAGTTTCTGGTTAATTTTGTCAATGTTTGTCATCATTACAGTGGCAAATAACCCCTGAGTGAGTTCAGCACAGTGTTCTATCGACACACCGAGGTGGCACAAGCGACACATTAGTGAGGCATGGCAGGACAGCTGGACAACCCTGTGAGGAAGGAGGATGAAACTTTAGCCCACGAGGAAAGCTGCACAAACGCAGCAGATTTGTTTCTAGTGCCCAAACTCCCTGAGCAAGGCAGACAAAGCCACTGCCCAGCTGTGGAGATGCTTTACCAACCCCCAGCCAAGGTGGGAAACTGGTATTTTTTTTTCTTACAGAGTAATCTAAAACAAACGAATTAATAAATATTGGGGGAGAAACAGTAATCTTAAAGAGCAATGGCAAACATTCCTAAGTCAGGACCATATTTTGAAATATATCAATTATCAACAAACTGCCTGTATAACTTCCTGAAGTATTACAAGCCAGACCTGTGGTCTTTGTCTAGTTTTAATGTCCTGAATGACATAAGAGTTTGTGATGGATACTACTGAAACCTACTCGTTTAAAATTTTTTTATTAGAACTATTTGATCTATAGTTTAAAGATGAATAAAGCTATAATAGCATCTCCAGTTTACCTGACCTAGTTTCTACAAAGCTACACGGTAAGATACACTTTCATTATGCTGAGTGAATGCTCACCAGAGCGGATTCTGGCAAACAGAGATAGCTCATGAACTCTAAAGGTGTTGAAGGATGCTTTCCTTCTCCATTATCTTCCTTAGTTTGTATTCCCCATTATATTTAGGGTCCCCTGTTGTGCCATAAAGAATGGTGAATCTCTCTTGAGCGTAAATTAATTTGAAGCTACTGCAGCAGCTTCTTGCTTCCCCATTCTTGCCACAACACACCTGTTTTAAGCCTGCAGTAATTATTTTGCTGTTACCTGCTCCTAGAAGAAAGGAAGCTTGATAGCAATGAATGGAACTTGGCCTTTGTCCGCCTCCATTGTATCTGCCTACAGCAGCCAGCAGCAAAATGCAGCTCAATTAAACACAGCCCTCTTGTCATCACAGACACAGCAGCTCTTCTCACAGCAGAAGAGGGAAAGTTTTGCCATGACGCCCCTTTTTGCATTTGACAAGTTTATTCAAAAGCAAATATTCCAGTGGGGAGGTCTGTCATTCTAATCCTGTCCTTTATGCCAGAGCAGCTAATGCAATTTCAGCTCCCTGAATGGGAGGGCTCTCGCTTCCAGATGTTCTATTGTGCCTTGCAGACAACAACTGACACCAAAAGACAGGTATTATGAGTATTTTTTCTGTTGTTAGCTTGCTCCCAGCACAGGGTTTACAGCTGCTTTGTTGATTCCTGTAATTCTGATAGGCACAGTAGGAGCCAGTGTAATGCTATCCCTGGCTCTGCCATAATAGCAGCAGAAAGAGGGCAAATGTACTGAGCAAGGTGACAAACTTAAACAGCCTTTCAATAGCTCAGGAGCAGCTTAAAAGATGAAAAAGAGGCCGATTCGGTGAATCAAGGCTTGAAGAAATTGAAGAAATTGTCCTGTTAGTGCTTCCAGGACGCAAAGCTCAAACTGCAGTGTCACAGGAGGGATGCACCTCCTCAGCCTGGAGCCAGGGCAGTGCTGCAGGAACAGCCCTGCGGGGGACACCAGGGCGCAGAGCAGGGCAAGGACCAGAGCAGCCAAGCCAGGCTGGATATTGAGGAGAAGGCGTGGAGAGAGGCACCGTTCACGTCAGCCTCAGAAGCCATTTCAGCGTATTTGTTTCCTGCTGTGTCGCAGCACAGCTAAAAGTAAGAGAAAACACACACAAAAATGCAGCTAAAAAGCCAGGCCTTTTCCTGTTGCGTGTCGCACCACTGGCTAACAAATAAACTGGTTTCATTTCATTAATTATGTACCAATGTTTACAATCAGCAGAACAGGCTTTTTCCATGCTGCCTCTTCAAGTATTAAAGAAACAAGCCTCACCACGAAACTGTTGAATTTTTTTTAATCCCATTGGAAAATAGCAACTAAATGCAAATAAAGCCAGGCATGGAAAAAAGAATGGCTTTAACAGATTGATATTTGCACTTGTCTTTGTTCCTAACATGAATCTAAATTATTTGAACATGCTGTTTATTGTCCAATAGCACCATGGTTTCTCTCCCCACCTGTGATTTGTGATGTATAAGCCACATCTATTTGCCATGAGCTTCTGCTAGGAAATAAAGTGCTTTCCTTATAGAATTTCATTCTACATACTCAGGCATGAGCAATCACTACATTATCACTTCACAAATGTTTTCTAGTTGCCAAAACCTTATGGAAAACAATCTGTTCTACTCATTTTCTCCTTCAGAATAGAGGATGTGTTATAAAGATCAAAATCGGATCCAACTGGATCAGGAGTCAGTGGTATTTAAGAAGTGACATCACCACAGCCTATCCAATCTATTTCCTAAGTGCAGAGATGCATTCAGACACCACGCATGGCTCCCACTCAGCGAGACTGAAAGAGATGATAGTGTCTCTGCTTACACAGAGAATGATTATTATTCTCCAGGGGGAAAAAAAATCTTATTTTCAAGTACTGTAAGTGATCCTCTTTTCTCTGAAAGAAAAAAGTAATTGCTCCTGATTTGCTTGTTATCAAAGCATGATGATGCATCCTCTTCTCCTGTAGCAATTCGTGTAGCAGACACACATAGCTGTTCAGATATCCACTTCTCATCCATATGCTATTTTCTTTGCCTGGTGTTTTGGGGGGAAAAAAGCTGCAGCACAAAGGAAAGCAGGCAAAAATTCAGAGCTGTGCAGCGATACCAAATAGCAATAGAAATGTTCTTCCAGAGACTTGACTGCAGACTGCACCCTCCCTTGTTAAACATACTAACTAATGGGAGCAAATTAGCCACCTGGTCTGTATTCAAATTCCTTTTCCAACAGCAATTCTTTCGCAATTCTTTCCCCTGTTAATCTAGTGTTGAAATAAGAGAAAAATCTGTACAGCTTTAGAATACAAATTGCTATTAGATAGTAATGTGGTGCTCCATCTATACAAATTATACTGTTTTTCTAAATGCAGAAGGAGAGGAGAAGTGGCTTGTAATGAAGGCACTGTCCTCTAACTGAGAAAAGCAAGTCAAACCTCCAGCATTTGTTTTCAGATGTCTTTCAGAATGGCTGGCAGACTTCTCTCTGACATCCATGAGGTTTGACTCGGGTCCTTCACAACTTGCAGGAAATGCGTCTAACACAGCTGCCTTCTCTGCCTGTCTGGTCCCCAGCTCCTCCATCTACCCCCTGCTTTGGGGGGACAGATTCATCCGTCACGGCCCTTGGCACCACATCCCCTCGTGCTTCCCACTCCCAGCCAAGTGAGACCTAAGAAATCCTCGAGGCCGTGTCTGGATTTCCTCCCTTTCTCCAGCGCAGAGCACACGGCCCCTGCTGTAATAAATCATTCCCTGAAATGGTAAGTGACAGCATAAAAACACTTTGAATGGTAGCATATTTACACCAGATGCCAACATAGGTCACCAGAAAGATGTTCAGAGTAAAACAGATGGAGAATCAATGAGGCAGAGAGCTATAGGAAAGCACTTCTGCATGGCAGGAGCAGCAAGGGAGGCTGTGACTTGACTCTAGGAAGGGAGACAGACTCTCAGGAAATCCAGGGAGAAAGCTGCCAAGGTCCCTATGAACTTCCTTTTTCTACACTGCCACAAGCTGCTTTTGAACTGAAAGATCTTAAGAAATGTTCCAAAACTTATGGAAATCAATCAAAATCTGTCCAGAAACCATAAGGAGCTGGGATCAGTTAAGCAGCAAAATGTTTCCTCATAATAAAAAGGGATCACATTTCTAAGATCATGAAGTGAGAGTAATAAGTATCCAAACATCTGTCAATGTTTGCCAGGGGACAGCAGCACGTACACAACATGGGCTGTTCAATTTTACATCAATGCACAATCAAAAGGAGGATTTATGGTCTCTCCTACCCAGAAACAAAAAAGAATAAATGGATAGAAAGGATAAAGTATTGTAGGCCTTGACAAAAATAATAAAAGCTGAAAAAAAGGCAGAGGATCTTAATATGTCATAAATGATATGGTGAAAACCCTATCAAGTATATCTTTTATAGTACTAATATGAATATTCCTTTTTTATAGAAAATATTTCTTGCTATCTTATGTTTCACCTCAGCAAGCCAGAGCGCAGAGCAAAAAATAACTGTATTATCATGTTCTTTCTCTGAGACTTTGAAAACTTCATTGACTGAGTGACATTGGTTTGTGTCCTTCCTTTTCCTCTTTGCTGGTCTGTTTTAGTTACCTACTCCCTAAATCAACAGTATATGCTTCAAAACACCTTTTTTCATCATGGAACAGATTTTAATATTTTTGGTGCCATTTTACAGGAGACAGGGAGGATGCAAAGCATGAGAACAAGATCATCTAATTGATCTTTTTGTATCTAGAATGTATTTGCACAGTGGTGACACACACCACCAGTGATCCAGGCCATATTAATCCTTGAAATTATGTTCTTTTTCAAGTTTCTTATTTCAAAGCCATATAAACCATATCTGATTTGATCCAATGTCTACTGGAAGTGTCTCCTTGGATCAGGTCACAGATAAGAACCCTAAGAATTCTTCCCCTTGCCAGCACGTTTACATCCAGCAATTTCCTTTTAAAAATTTCCCTAACCTCTCTGTCGTCCCAGTCCTCTCAGCTTGCAATCATAGCCTTAAAAATGGGATTTGAGAGAAAGTCTCTATTTATTCCCATGATAGTAATCAACCCAAAAAGAATCCAGAGCAATTAATAATAAAGCAAAGATGTCACATATATATGTTTGCCACTATAGTCAGTATTAAAAAAACCCAAGACTCTTACTGAGTTTTTGACTTTTAAATGACTTGGCTCAGTGAGGGTCCCCCAAGTGTGAGGACAGGCTGACAGAAATGGAGAATAATCATTTGCAAGAACAGTCTTTAAAACAAGGTACTGTACTCAGTTGAGTAATGAACCACCAGCAGCTCCACAGGCAGTATTTTTCACTTCTGTAAAGAACAAATTTACAGGACTTTTTCATTTAGAAGGCTTAATTTAAAAAAAAAAAAAAATAGAGGCCAAACTTCAGCTCTAAACATTTTCTTCTCAACTAATCCACCTTTCTACTAAGTCCTTTCAAGACTGTGTGACAAAAATGCTCTATATCAATATAATTTGATGCTAACTTTCTTACTCATTTCCTCGCTGCCTTGAAAACATCTTCTGGATAGACACAGCAATCCCATTAGGAAGATATCCTGCTGCCCAAAGATTTCTTTTCCACTCAGAGCACACATTCCCACTCCCAGAGATGCCAGCCTGCTGAGCTGACACGGCGTGAGCACACACAGCAAATAGAAAGATCAAATAGGTCCATCCTTTTCACACTCCTGTGCTTGTTCCCAGGACAGTTTAGCCAGGCTTGTTCCCCAATCTCTGATTTCTCCTGTTGCCCCCTTGCATAGAGCAGGGAAGTTTCCCTTTCCCATCTGGATTTCAGAGCCCATTTCAGTACAAAGTCTACCTGAGTGGCAAAGAAAAGCCACGTGTCAAAGGGAAGAGCTGCCTCTGCCAGCTGAGATCTCAGTCCCATTGCAGTGCCTGAGCCTTTAGCGAGAGAAGCCAGGAAATGTGGATGAAAAAACATATCAGAGTGGTGACTTTACTCCTGAGGCAGCTTTCCCAGCCTTTCAGAAGAGAATCCCATCCAACAGCGCTTCTGTACTTTGGATTCATGATCGCAATAAGACATACTAGCAAGCAGGGAATTGGGTTCTCCTAAAGAGGAACTCCTCGAAGGGCTGTGACAAATGAGAAAGATACAGCAAGAGAACGTGGACTTAGAAGTCCTGTTGCTTTTGCAAACTCTGTGGTAAATCTCTGGAGTGTTTCAGACTGCATTTTTAATTTCCCTCCCCCAAAATCACTACGTAGGGGGCTCTTCAATCGACTCAAGTCCTACATGACATATGAAGCTTGTGGCTTCGAGACTGCTTTGGCTTCCTTGCAGCTTTATAGTGATACGAGCCCTGGGATTATTTCCAAGGAAGCAATTATAAATCTTCTTAGAATTCTATAGTTCCTAAGGTGACATAGATTTTAAAGTCAGAAAGAAACACAGTGATCACCCAGGTCCAAACTACTACACAGCAAATGCCAAATATTTTCGCTCAGTAATTCTTCCTTCGAGTTCAATGACTCTAGCTCTGTGCACCAAGGACAAGAGGATGTTCTGTTTCATTGAAACAGCCTACTTAGGGACTCAGCTTCGCCAAGGGATGTAAAAGTATTAGGTCAGAATTCCCATGTGATGGAAACCCTAAATATGGAGCAGAGCCCGTGTCACAGAGCAGTGAAACTCCCAAAAAACACTAAAATATTAACACCTTTCCACTCCCTGGAAATGAGATTTACCTACCTCTGCCCAGAGAGGCTTTCCATGGTGTGAGGGTTCAGGAGGTGGCCCCAATAACTCAAAAGGGGTCCCTATGATAACTGAATCACATTGTGCATTTTAACAAGAAAAATCTTCATTTTAAAATATACCACATTAAGTCATATCAACAGAGGAAGTAATAAACAGAGCCCATAATGGATTATTATTATTATTTCTTTTTCTATTATTTATTATTATTTCTTTTTTACACAGCATGCACGAAGATACGCATGCCAAAAGCTTTTCCCCTCTCTGCAGATCAGAAAATAGAAATCGACTTCTGGTAGCAGAAATAGTCTGGGAGAGAGCCAGAGATACACAAATGGGATAATTTTTGCTGAAACACAGAGCTGACCAGTTAGTTTTCAACACGGGAGCTTTTTATTAGAAAAGGCAGTTTTACCAAGAATAAAACTGTTCAAGGGCATGTATTTCTGTTTAAACCTGATTTCAGTGATGCCAAAAGAATTAATGTTTGGATCTGCATAATATTGAGATACATAATTCCAAAGAATTTAATATTTAATATCAAAACACAGTGGTTCAGTAATGAGAAAATACGGCATTTAGACAGTTCCAGTGGGTTGTTTGTTTGTTTTGGCATTTGAGTTCTATAGTTTTTACTGGGGAAATATTTAAATGCTTCCTTGAAGTGTTTTCCTTTCCTTCAGAATATCAATTCCACTTCCCAGCCAGTGCTAATCCAATGTGCTTAACTGAAATTTTGTTTCCCTCCATCTCAGAAGTCCCAACCCAGATGCTCGAGACTTGTCTTTTTCATGTATAATTATAACCCTGGGAAGGAGCATGCATTACACCTCTGTTAATTCAGGAAGCAGGGGGAACATTCCTCAGCTCAGTATCATGGCCAGCAGAACAGACCTTGGCCAAAAGCCCCAGGGGGACTTTCTAAATGTGCACACTTGTGTTTGCTACACAGTTCTTGGGCATGTTTATTTCTGATTTTCGAAAGCAGACACACCGTTTCTCTAAAGACCCTGGGATTTTTTTATAATCAGCTGTAAATGAGTCATGCTAATAAACCTTCATAAAATCACAGGATGGTTTAGGTTGGAAGGACCTTAAAAAGCTCATTGTGTTCCACCCTCTGCCATAGGCAGGAACACCTTCACTCTCCCAGGTTGCTCTAAGCCCTGTCCAACCTGGCCTTGGACACTGCCAGGGATCCAGGGGCAGCCACAGCTTCTCTGGGCACCCTGTGCCAGGGCCTCCCCGCCCTCACAGGGAAGAATTTCCTCCTGAAAGCTAAACTAAATCCACCCTCCTTCACCTGAAGGCTTTTCCCCCTTGTCCTGTCATTACCTGTCCTTGTATTAACACATTTCTACAGCCAGAGCTTATTCCCCAGAAGCATTAAGGTTTTCACCACTGACTGCATTGGTTTTGACTTAATGTGATTACATGGGCAAAAAAAGATGCAGAAAAGCCTGGTTTTAATAGGCAATACTTGCATGCATGCAGGGCTGGATCTGCCCCAGGAGAGCTCTTCTGCTGATACAGCTAAGCTGGCACAACTTTTGCTGTATGGAAGAGCACTAAATGAAAGCAGAATCAGGCCAAGGATGACCACTTGTGAAAAAAGCCCACTTAACAGTGCTGAGGTGGGAGCCCAAACGATGGCACCGGGGAAGGGAACGCGAGGCCACAGCAGGAAATGTCAGCACACGTCAGGCAGCGCTCGCCGCTCTGCCAGCGAGGGAAAGGCAGCACAGCGCGGGCACACGCGGCTCACGGGGGCACGAGAGCTGCTCCAGCCCTGTGCCATGCACTCTGGAAATTGCAGGCTCACCTCCTCCCCGGCAGAGCTCACCTGAGCTCCAGCAGAACCACCCAGGACATGAGAAGTGATGCTCGGGAGCATCCTGCGCGACACCACTCGGGTAATCCGATACAAATGACGGCGCCTGGGTGCCGCATATGAAAAGCAGCGTGATTTCCCTCAACCCTTCATTGCCATGCAGCATCTAATGCACCTTACTCTGATATTCCTGGCAGGAGACAACAATATTAGCCATGAAATCTGTAGGCTTCTGCCAAATTCACAAATACTGGCAGCGAAACCTAAGGAAGGGGCAGATAGGGCTGGGAAAATGAGGAGTAATTTAATGCAAATGTTCTGTACAGCTCCCCAGGCTCCATGATTAGGGATGTCAAAAAAATTTAAGTGCTCCTTCTTTAATATTATGGAGAACTGATTATTACTCACGGTATACAAGGTTTTCTAAAATGATTGTATTTTTCATAAGCAAGTCTCTCATTATTTCCTTCACTAAAATGTATTTTGCTTTGTGCTCAATAATTTCCCCCCCAAAGTGAAAGCTAATTCTCAAGTTGTGATTTTAACCATGATTTTCTTTTACTTAACTTATTTTACTCCCTGGTGTAGTAGATAATGGTATATGTTGAAAAAAAAATAGAAAGAGGAAAAAAAAGAGAAGAAAAAAGAAATACTTTTGCTAAGGCAGGTAGGCATAACTAACTTGCATCAAGGGCTAGATTGTTTCAAACACATACCATCTAATTTTCTGAGGAAAAAAATGTTTAAAAATCCAGTTCAGAGATTGCTTTTGAAGGTGAAAATCCTCCTGTGTACAGGCGAGTGGAAGTTATATTTATGTTTTTGTCCACAGTTTCAGATGATGAAGATCATATTTGTACAAGTCACTTTGATTCATGGAGCTGGATGCACCTTAAAGTCACTTTTACGTAACAGAAGTAGTCCTGATTAATTACTGAAATTTTCTGGATTAACAGCTGTGCTCTCATACACAGCTGAATAGTTCATTAGAGAATTTAACCTCGCTGCAATATGTCTAAAGAAGAATAAAATATTGAGAAAGAACTGTACCAAGATAAGAATAGTCTGCAGTCACCTGTGAAAACCAAAGCAGACTTGTAATTACACTATTTATTTTTTCCCTTCAAGGAGGGCTGAAGGAAGGGTTTGTTTCTTGAATCAACATGGAAAAAACTGCCAGTGAAAATTCATCAGCACCGATTTATAAGCATCCTATTCCCAATGGGCAAAGATTTAAGTGGTAGCATCCAAGAGCTGTTTCTCCACAGAAATAATGATCTGCTATCTTCAAAAATGAATGTTTTCATGGGAATACAGGCTGAACTTCATCAAGGTCTTTGGTTTGGCATAACTTTGACATTGAAGCTGTGTTCCTGAAATAGAGATCAGTCTTGCACAGTGGTTAAGGGATTCCACTGCGCAGATAAACCCTCGTGGTAAAACCCTGCAGAGATGCAGAATGAAACAGTGTGGATCCTCCCTGGAAAGCACCACTGTTTGGAATCTCAGCACTGAACCAAAACAAGCAGCTCTTTAACAATCCCTGATCCAGCAGCCATCCACAAGTTAACATTCCAAAATGTGGTCTTCGTGCTGTTAGCCTTCTGATCCATGGAAAGCGAGATGTTTCTTTAATTTGACTATTCAGACCTATTTTAAGATTGTATAGAAAGAAAAGATCAAGTACATATGCAAAAAATTGCTTAATTTCCTTCACTGACTACTAAAATAGCCAGGAAAATGAGGTCAGATACAGCCACAGACAGCCAAAGCCCGAAATAAGATGGGATGTATGTCATGAAGCATCCTAAGAAGGGGCATTTATGAGAATCTGGCAGTGTCTCTACATACACGGATATACTTAGTCTGATCCAGCTGCTCCTGAAATTGATAAAAGCCACCTTTTTTTATTCAGGGAAATCCAATTCCTTAGTTCTTACTACAGCCACAAAATTAACTTCAACTGATTTTAAGAGGTATGTATTTTTATCCTTCTTTATTTACTGACAACAGTCATAATGAAACTCAAGTATTTGCTTAAATGCTTTATTTCCAACAACAGCGTAGTCAAGATAGAGTCACTGCTGGAAAGCTGATGGAAAAGGTTCATTAAAAACTAAAGTGTAAGTGCATGGGAGATGCAACTCCCTTTTGGTTGAGAAAGAGATCATTTCAAGCTGCCCACATTCCTCAGAATCAATCTGAATTCTTTAAGAGATGCACAGCAAATTAGTCTGTAATCAAATGTTCTCTAATAAGATTAAAACTTTTTAAAGTCAATCCACAGGCAATGGGAGGTTTGTTTATCACCCAGTCTAAAACTGAATGTGAAATTAAGGAGATGGTATTCACCATCCAAAGACAGTATCTCTTATTGGAATTCAAAGTGCAATTAATTAAACTCTTACTCAGAGTGATTTATCCTACCCCTGTCTCCACTGCTGTTCCAAATACCTGATGTGAACATCAGGGGTATTACTCTGCTTTACAGATTAGTCTGACTCAAGAGCTGTCTATTAAACACCGAATTCAAGAATTACTAAAATTCTCCAAAATTTCATAATTACTAATATTTCCAGCCAAAGAAATTAGTATCTACAGACATGCCCAAACTCAATACTATCACAATACACCCCCCCAAAATGTACAGAACCCAAGGATAGACAATCACCCATCCACAGAAAGAAGCTCCTGAGATCACACAAAATCACACAAATGTGGATGCCCAGAGATTTTGCTCCTTGCACACATTGCCCAGCTGCCTAAGCTTAGGCTGGCCTAACTAGGAGGTACTCCAGTGGTTCACAGCGAGGGCCACTGTGCCTCAGGACAATCCTGGTGGGTGTTAGGCTGGACTGACACAAGTGCCAGCCTAACACACACGAGTGCAGTTTTCCAGCTGGAAAGGCTCTGCAGAAGTTGCTGATTTTACGGCTTCAAACCATCCCTTAATCCATCTTTATATCTCTCTCCTATGCCCAAAATAAGCTGCAGCTTCTTACATTTGGATGCTCATCTGGTCAATAAAAGGAGAAAAATAAGAAAGGGTAAGATGATATTTTGACAAACATGTGGCAGCAAAAGGTACTAAGCTTCAATGCAGAAGATGACATTGAAGAGATTAAAGGATATAAAGATAAATGACAATACCAGAAAAAAAATAAAACCCAAACTTTTTCTATGACACTAGCTCTAGAGCACCAGAGAAACACCAAAAAGATTTTTAAAAAATTATTAAAAATATCTACCCAATAGAACCAGAATACCCCAACTTCATTCTGCTGGCTTTATAAACATGCGTCGTTCTGACTCGTGAACCAGAAGAACAGAAAACCTTCCTGCCTGCTTAGTAGTAAAGATGTTCAGAAAGCTGGTTTACATTTCATTTTTGCTTCGTCAACTTCCCACCCCTCAGGGGACTCAGTCTGAATTGCACAAGTATGGGAAAGTCCATGCTGCATATAAATACTTACTCTGCCAACCATTTTTGACTGGTGTCTGGATAACCTCATTCAAGAGAAGGATATTTAGGTAAAAGAGCACAAACCTCTCTAAGATTAACAACCCCCTGCAAAACTGTCAGTATGTCTAAACAGACCTACTCTCCTATAGATAAAAATTCAGGTTTGGTCAATTTTTCTGTCTGGACCATATAAAGTAATAATGTTGATTTGCATCTTTTTTTCAGGCAGTTGGAAAGGAAAAACAGATCTTTACAGGAACTGATCGAAAGGAAGCATCGATTTCTGAACCAACCCAAGCAGCCAAAACACACAGTCTTTGCTCTCTGCCAAAAACATAACATCCAGATTTGTGTCCATTTGGAACCCATTATAATGCAGTCATTAATCAGCCTGATTTAGAATAATGTTTGCAACAACTGATTACCGCTGCACATAACCGTTTATCCTTTAAATCTGAAAACGTTTCCCCTGCCATCTGAAACAATGCAACTAATTCTCCCAGTGTGCTGGGGCTGAGCAGAAACGCCAGTGACTCATGTCAAAAGGATGGAGCCTTGCTTAAAATAAATAGCGCATATTTTTCAGTAAACTCAAAGGCTAAAAGCCACCGTTCCTCTGGAAACACTCATGTAGACATCTGTACCCAGTGACACTGCGCCCTGTGACTTTCAGCATCCCTGCTCCCAGCTCACGTGCTGGCAGGATGCACTTTTACTGCTCTGATTATCAGATCAAATTTCTGTGTGTCGAAGTTAGATACAAGACAAACAATTTGAAGCCACACAATAGCAGGAACTCTGGAAATAACTGTCACACGTATTACAGAGTTAGAATTGTTCTTGCTGAGTGTCATTTGAAATGGGAACTGATCAGACTTTATAATAGGTCGGTTCCAGACAGATTTTTGTGTATCATTCACAGTGTAGACAAATGGACTGTTGTTCAAGTTCAGACATCACTGGGAGGTTTCAGTCGGGAGATGGCCCATTTAACACGAGAACAGGTATCCCTGGTGGATCCAAAGGGAACACTGGAACTGGGAGGAGAAAGGGAACCGAGCTGCTTGATGGGGAGCACTAGAGAATTTTCCTGCTGGTGAAGGTGCCTGCACCAAATAAAAGCAGATTCCAGCCACAGGGAGCTTGTAGCATAACTGTCTTTTGGGGACCAGAAGAAAGTTTTGGTTTGGGGGGGGGTGGAGACGTTTTTTGAGGTTGTTAGAGGGAAAAAGTGTAGAGGATCACGTAGTGTTTCCTTTCAGACAAATCCTCAGTGAGAATTTCTTTTAATGTATAGATGGTAGATCCCAGCTCCAAAATACCTGTATCCCTAAAACAGCACCAAAATCAGCAGAGATCCTTATTTTTGGTGTCTGCAAACAACCCCAGGAGAAAACTCCCAGTACAGCTGGCTATGAGCAATTCCCTTGGAAAACCCTCTGAGGAAGTGTTCTCATTGCTCAGCATCACATTTAGCGTGAGGGGGTCTCGGGGAAATATTAACCAGAGTGGAATTAAGTAATTATTTTAAAGGCTCAAGAGCTCTCATTCCTCCTTCTCAGGAAAAGATCAGCTTCTACCAAAACAAACCTCAGTGCAAAAAGAGAAGAGAAAGATAGTGAAAAGTTGTGACCTAGCACAGAGCTAATGAGAAAACAGATGAAAATGGAAGTAGGAAAATCTTTATCTCCCATTTTAGAGACTTTTTTGGAAACTGATATCCTTCTGTACTAGGAAAGGTAATAATAAAGCCTTTCCTTGGACTCTGAATTAACACTAATTTACTGGTATGGAAATTTAATCATTTTCTAGAAGGAAAGAGTAAACTGCTAATCAACAGAGCAATATGCGTGTGTGTGTGTTGTCTCGATGAAAAATCACACATTAGTAGCTGTACTGCAGAAGTGATGAAAGAAATCAGAGTGATATAGCCATACATAAATACAAGAGGATCCTGATATTTAGTACAGAATATACACATTTTGCATTTCAATAATTAATTATCAGTAGTAAAAGATGAGATTCAGCTATTTAAGAGTCTGATTACGTTCTTAATCAAATTAGGAGATATCAAAAAAAGGTTACTGGAATACCTTTGAAGCAATATCAGGAACAAGAAATAGCACAAGCACTTTGGTATTACTCTGGCTAATTAAACACCAAAAAAATTAATACCTATAGTTAGTCAAGAAGGAGCTTTTATTCAAGGCCACTCCAACACCAAGCAGAATGACAGCCTGTACTTCTCTCTATACAGATCCTTATAAAGGGCTCAGTTCTGCCCCCAAACTCTTCCCAAGCAATGAAAGTGTGGCTGCAGAGGGGGCAAGGGCAGGATAACGACAAAATCACAGCCGAGAGCTGTTCCCTCTCAACAAGTCCCTAAAAGCTCAGAAGGTTTAAGTGGTTTTGTATTAGGGAAAAAAAAACAAAACAAAACAAAACAAAACAAACAAAAAGCTCTAATTTAAATAAGATCAAAATAAAACCAGGATGGGGCCGAATTGCACCTGCACCTTCTCCGTGGATCCACAGCAGTCGTTAACTCCACCAGCATTCCAACACCGGTTGGATAGGCAGCAGGTATTGCCTAAACTGTTTTCAAAGCTGGTGCAGTCAAAAGAGCATTTCAAATCATTCTTTCATATCGTATTTCCTCGCTCAATGACACAGGTGAAAAGAAACCATCTGTTTGTGTGGTTTTTGTGTAAACTCATTTGCATGCTATTAATAAAATTAATATTATTTAGACATTTATAGCAAAGTATTTCTGATTCTTCCAGCTCACAATACTCCAATTTGTAGACTGGAAGATAATTTCAAACCTAAATGAACTTGAGGTCACTTGACAAGCCAACTAAATTGTGGAGGGGGAGAAAAAACAAACCAAACAAACATGTTCTTTATGAACTGACAGGTCACTTGGCTCGTAACAAGATTGTATCAAAAGCCAGTTACATTTTTGTCTCAATACAAGAATCATTCAAGGGAACATGATAACGCTAATGGAAAAAGACATTTTACAAAAACCTGTTTCATTCTAATCATGCTTCTAATTTTGGTAACGCCAAGCATTAAGAGGCAATTAAAGCAGCCCTAATGTTGTGGGGATTTTTGTTTTGTCTTTGTAATGACACAATTTGCTTCAGAAGCAAATCCAATAAGCCATCTGAAATTATCTTTGAAATTGTGTTCGTGACAGTTACTTAAAGCTACAGAAACATAATAGCTTCACTGACACCATTTCTTTTCTGAAATGTGGAGAGAACCTTGATTTTCTGCACTCCCACACGGAGGCTGATGTTATCCTCTGATTAATTCAGAGTGTGGGACTCTCACCTGGGCTTGCTGGATGTGCTGCTTCAAACACTAGAAAGCAACTCCCCACAAACATATAGTACCCCTTTTTCCATTATAATTATGCTACGAATATGAGGCCAACTCATATTTAGCTCCAATTATAATTTTCATTATGATTTAGCTACAAATGTGAAGCCAACTCACTGCCTGGGCCATATATACCTACAACACACAGCAAACATTTTCCTGCCATAAAACCTCTCGGGGATTTGCACCCAGACAAGTCACAGAAGCATCAGCCACTGCTTGGATCTGGAGGCACAGCAGAGCAAGGACAATTCCCAGCTCTGCAGGAACCAGCACGTTTCATGTGGAATGGTGACAAGTGGTGTGCATGAAGCAGTGTCAGTGTAATTAGTCAGTGCCAAAGGTCTTGCCAGAGAGGTGATAATTTGGCAAACCATTGTGCAACAAGTGGTTTTTTTAAAAATGACTGTTCTACTGAGAGCATTGATCAGGTCAGACACATGGCCATAAAAGTTCCACCTTAAGGAATAAAGTCGTGGTACTTTTTGGACCATGTTTAAACTGCTGTAAAGCAAGGAACCTACTGAAGGAGAAAGATCAGTTTGCTGGTCTTAGAGGAGCCTGCTGTAAGCTGGGACAGCAGCTGTGTTATGGTGATAAACAGAGAACATCTCTAAGGCTGCCTAATCTGACAAATTAACGGAGAAAATCTGTAGTGGCCACACCAGTGTGAGTCAGCCCTGCTGCTTTATCAGCAGCTCTAGGCCTCCTTTCTATCAGCTATTTCCAGTTGTGGAAAGTGGAGAGCCCAGTGAGCTGATTGAGCAGGATCCAGCCCACTGCCTGCCCTACCATCAGTGCCAGAGCCTGGAAGAGATTAACTGGGTGGATGGAATGAGCACGGGCAGGTTCTGCATCCCTCAGGGACAGCAGAGTTCCTGACGGGGCTCCCAAATCAGGGCAGGAGAGTGAGGAGTGAGAGCTGCACAGTCCCAGCCCCAAACTGCTGAGCTGCAGTCAGGCTGGGGCCAGCACAAAGCATCATTTAGAGTCTATTAAAGAACCTTTTATAATCACATTTACCACCAATATACTTCTTTAGCCTTCATAGATAGTCCAAATACTTAAAAATTTCACGCATTAAGGAATCATATTTTAGGCAGAACAAGGTTAAAACTGGTGCCAAAAAGAATGAGAAGGAACAATTTCCCTTTTATGAAGAGTAGATAGCACTTAGAGGCAATCAATCTAATGCTCCTGAGCTACTCCTGCTCGAGGAACTGTGGCTGGGGCAGAGATTGTCCTTGTGCACATCAGGCTGATGGCCTCAAATCAGCCTCATGATAAATAAACTAATCTCTTCAGATACCATATTTTTTCATTTCTGTTCATTCCACTTTTTTTCCACAGCCTGAAATTAGATGGATTTTAAGTTCATCTGTCTGACTTTCTCATGAAGACATTTTCCATAAAAGCCATTTGTTGTCCTGTCTTTTTTTTTTTTTTTTAAACACAAAAAATTTGGGATCTTTCCAAATTACTTTCAAATGTCTGAAAAATAAATAAAGGAGTCCTTGGGCATCTAAGAGAGATTGGAATGTTTGTAAAAGAAGGTTGATGTAAGCAGCTGGACTGCTAAAAGAAAGAGGAATTTGAGAGGGGGAAGAGTTGATAGACAACATTTCTGTGGATATTTACATACCATAAGCCAAGAGATCCCATCTTCCCATCCCTTGATCTCCCACATTTATTTAAACATAGATCTACTGCTCAGGTCAGTCAGGACTACTTGGATTATAAATTCTTGAAACCAGCAATTGTGTCAGACTGTGTCCAGGCACAAAAGAAGAATTAAAACTGATATCTGCGGTAGAGCTGAAGGAGAATCTCTCTAAACCCAAAACAATTATAACCACTTTAAAAGGAAATAGATCTGGAGCTGGCTTGATTTCCTTTTCCTGAATGTTGGGATGACCTGTATATAAATGTGTCCAGTAAAGTGAGTTCTGTATCCCTGAGGGACGTTCTGCCTCTGTCCCAGACCCTGGAGATCGCATTTAGCACCCCGGAGCAGCTCAGGAGAACAGGCACTGCTGGCTCCCAACTGCAGAGCGTTCTGTCTCCATTAGCACGTGATCCTCTCCACTCAGTCAGAGGGGACCCTGTTAGTGCACATAGCAATGATCGTTCCAGCTAATTAATCTTAGCTAAGATGCTCGAGCTGATAATTTCTGAACTTGTGCATCTGTGACTTGGGATGTGCTACCCCCAGGAGAGATTGATTTATTCTGAGAAGGCTTGTACCGAAGAGAAAACTCCATCAGTTTGTTTCCTCCCCTTCCACTAGCACTGATAAAAGTCTCAGGGCATTAAGGTATCGTGGTGTCACCCATCCCTACACCCACAGTTCCATTATTATCTCCTGGCTGGTCCCCTGCAATGCAGCTACTCCCATCTCCTCCCCACTCCTGCCAACAGCCTGCAGCCATTCTCCACCCACAAGGATTTGCTTTTCACCTCGAGATCAGCCTGCTTAGGCAGGAGAATTTTAAAACTCTTTCATTATTTTGTGTTTTACTTGTCCACATGAAATATTTCAATCAGGAAATTGAGTATTGAGGGAAGATAAAGAAATGGTTCTTATTCACTCAGTTTTGTGTGCTACTGTTTAATGTATTTTTCCATTGTTCCTACAAGGGAACCAGGGATAGAAATGAGTCATTTGTAACATTAAAGTTTAATATAAATTTCATATCTACATAACTGAATATTGATGAATTGTGGCTAGTTCATTACCAAGAAGAAGCACACTTTCCAATATTACAAAGCTCAATTCAATTATTTTTTGTTGGAAGGCAAGGTGAGGAACTATTCTACACCAAATACCTTCTGACTGTGTTCTTGAGCTCTTAGTTCCACTTCTTACTGCAAGGACTGGCTCTAAATGGCTCCCTCTGGCCACACCTTTCTGCCTTGGAGAATCTCCAACCTTCCCAGGACTTCTTTGCATGTTCCTATGGAATATCTCACCTCCCAAAGGCCCTTTCCCATCGTTCTTATATTTTATTACGGACTTGGAACAGTTGGGGATGCATTTAATTTTTACTTCTAAGACTGACATGGAAGAAAGTTATACTATGTTGACTTAGAAAACATTTTTTTTAATATTGTGGTTCTTGTTAAAGCCCCGTTCCAGAGCCTTGTTCAGCTTCTCATCCCAAGCTCAGACACTTGAAGGCAGCAAATGAACAAGAGTGTGGCCTTTCTCAGACTAAGAAGGTAAATAAAATGACATGCAAAACTATTCAGAATCAGTGAATTCGGTAGAAAACTCCCTCGTTTAGTACATATCTCACCTTCTCCATTTTATTAAAATATTGCTGGAGTAATGCATGTGAAGATAACACATAACAAGTAATACGCTGCCCTGGAAAAGGAAAGTTCTGATCCACAACTGTATCTTGGACTTTTGTGTTCAAAAACGCACAAGGAACCAGCAGTTTACAATTTTAAAAGACACCCTCACTACCAAGTAACTTCCTGACCACGACAAAAAATATCCACAACTTCAAATTTATTACAGCTTTTTCCAGACATCATCCTGTGATAGAAAATAGGCAATTTTTACACTGCTGAAGAGCATTTATAGGCTTTATTTGTGATTGCATTTGTAATTTGGGTAATTGTGCATGCACAACTGGCCAGCTGCATGCAGAATCACCCAATTTGCACATGTTGCCATAATTGCCACTTGAATTATGACATTTTACAGTTGTGTGCATGCAAATAAGAGCAGAAAAAGCCTCATTTGATAAACAAAGCACTTTGCACTGGTTTTCAGTCCTTCCTAATCAGTCAGAGTACTTGAGGCCGTTTCTGCTGACACTTGAAGCAGTAGCTGTATCCTGAATTTGGTACTGAAGAAGCTTCTCTGACCTTATGTAAGCAAGGAAAACAGAGCAGTGCAACGTGGCTGGAACTGCAAAGGAAATCACTTGCCACAAACAGGAGCAGCAAATCTCCACCGTGGATCACTTGCTGACATCCCAGGTGCCAAATCTTCACTGATAATCAAAATAAGTATCTTTGGTGCTTTGTAGTGCTACGAAATTTCACCCACTGTCTCCAAGTAAAGCAAATACTAAAGGTCAAACAACAAAGCAGCACCCAGAAATTCCACAGAAGTGAAGTTATTCTGCCTTGCTCTGCTTTGAAGGATCTCAGCCATGCTGAGACTAAACCAGCAGAGCTGGATCTCCCACTTCAGCAAAGTTTGTAACTCCAGAGAAGGAGATGAAGACTCAGGATCAGCACTTGGAGTCTGCCAGTGATGTGCAGACTGGATGAGCTACAGCACCCCTAAGATCACCCTTTAAAAGGTCAGGAAAATTAGCTCCCTGGTATACTGTACCTGGAATACGAAATACTGGAATTCAAAAAGGTTTCCTGCACAGTTTAACAGAAGTGGCCAGAAGATTTAATTTGAAAAAAAATTAAAATCTGATATGTTACCCAGTCTTTACAATAGAAATAACACTGTTCATCAGCTAAAAAACTCAAAACTCAAGAAATTAATACAGTTGCTAATTATCCAATTATCAGTTGTGAAGAAATAAAATAAGTAGAAAATTATTGGTCAGTGTGCTGAACTAGTTAACAATTACACTCCAGTGATTACTTCTTATGTCAAGAGCTGGAAAGCAACATTAAAGAAAGAAATCAGGGACCGACTTGCAGTCCTACAAGGTTAGAAAAGTTGGGTTTAGAGGTCCTTCTTCCCGACAGGAACTGCACATAATAGACTAAACTTCTCTTTATCGAGTCATCCGTGACTAAATCACAAATACCTGAGAGTAGAATACACAAATATGGGGTTTGGCACGTTGCACACAAAAATTAGTCAATTTGTTTAGTGAAAAACCCACTACAGTTAATTCCATTAATACATCCGAAATAAGTCATACAAACACCCAAGGAGTCACATTCCCAGTACTTGGAAAACTTGAGAGATAACTTGCTTTATTTCTTGTGGCTTGTTTAAAGTCACTGTTTGTCAAGCATCTCAACAGCTCCACAAACCTGCCCAAATTTTCCTTCTCCACAGCTCGTCTTGCCTTCATCTCTGCTGTGTGATGAGGCTGGGGGGGTCTAGTTCCTCAAATATAAAAGTATGACTGGACAGAGGCATCCTGGAGATTACACCATCCTATCTTCAACAAAGTCACAGTTTCTTTTTCATTAAATCACCCTTCCTGCTTAGAGAAAAGTGAGCCTTGCTGTTTACACTGAAAGACAAATATAGAGAAAACTTCGCATGGAAAGACGCTCAGCCTTGGGAGTACAGAGCAAAGCTTTCCTCCCATCTTTTTAAGCAGAAAGATTACAGCAGCAGAGCCCTTTCTGGCAAAGGCAGCTTCGTGTCAGATGTAGGGAGTGGATGTTCTCTATTTCCATGCACTGCACTTCTGCTGTGGATCAGTCACGGAGCCCTCTGCACAAACAACTCCACTTTTGCCACGTCACTTGAAGAAATTCTGCCTCATGGAGCATCAAGGGTTGATTTCCAAAAAAATGGAAGCGTGAAGACTGAATTTCCTGGATATGCAGTTCTCCATGCAGATATTCTCATCCCTAAAAGCTTTGCTTTGCTAAGGTGAAAATTTATCTTCACCTCCCACAAATTCGAGCTCTGGATTGTCTCTACGTATTTTTAGTTTGAGATCAAGTTTGTTTACTTTTACCCCACCTGCAAAAATACAGGACTTTACAATAAAGAGGATTGAATTTATTTAGGAAAATGCCTTTCAAGTATCACTACAGGTAAGGCAAGAAATGAGAGTCACATTCTAAACTTCATTCCAACCTGAACATTTGTCTCTGGAATGTGGTGTTAATAATGTCTGAAATGACGAGCATATATCGACATCTTTCTTTTTTCCACGCAGATTAAACCCCTGCAGAGTCTAGAATTCCTCTCGATTTACGAATTTATTCTCACTGAAGCTGGGAAGAAAGTTTGACACTTTGTCTAAAAGAGAGTGAGGAAAGGAAGACGGGGACACAGATCTCCACGGCCTGCTGAGACCGACAGAGGAAGTCTGGAGCAGCTGTGACACATTTCACTGCTGCCACAAGTAACGGCCCAATAAAGTCAGGCTGACAACTCAATAGCCTCGAAAGGGACCAGTCCCTAAAAAACCTCTTGAGCGTGTGACACGGGACACCAGGATTGCCTCCAGTCTCACCTCTGCTTGGTTACAGCTCTCCTAAATCATCCCCATTACATTAAAGCCACTTAGCACCGCAATTACAACAGCAAACCCTCCCTCCCTGCTGCATCCAGCAGAACACGGAGGTGGATAATGGATGCTCATTGTTGAGCCTGGCAGGTCAGGTGTGTGACAGCTGTAATTGCTGTTTCACGTCTACGAATGCCAATTGTCAACACAATAAGGAAAGAAGGATGAAATTTGGGTTCTCCTCACTACCAATGAACATAAACAGCACCTTACAGTTCTTTTCTAGCTCTGCAAGCAATTAATGCACAGAGAGAGTTAAGCACGTATAAAGGTATCACACAGGATGTGAACTGTAAAATAATAATTTTTGAGCTACATAGCCTGGTTCTCATGTGAGACATAATTCTATCTTTATTCTTTAGGTATCACACACAGGTAGTCGAAGAACGAAGTTTCAGGCTCTGGCAGTCATCTGCCAAAAAATTTGGGATAGTCAGCCAGTATTCAATTCTAATCAAAAACTTTCTTCTTCAAAACTTCCCACAGGAAAAATAATTAAACAAAGATTCCATACCCTTACAATCATCCAAGCTGTGGTTTCTTCCTGCCACTTGCATTTCTCAGGTTTTGTTTAGCCTTGTTCCAAATACAAGTTTTTTCCCACTGAGTCATGGCAGATTGAAACATTTCGTTAGTGTTACTAACAACCATCTCAACAAACAATCCTTGCAGTTTGGTAAAACTGAGGGCCAGTAAGGATATAGGAAGTTTCAGCCCATAACAGGGTCGGGTGTGTGCCTCTGAAGGCTGTAGCTGCACTCTCCACTTTATTAAATTGAGCTGCAGAGCAGGAAACTTGTTAAATTCCTTCTGGCTCAGGTAAAACCCAAAGACAAAACCCTCTTTCAGCACCTTCTACTCTCAAGAACAAAGTCTGCACTTAAAGAAGTCAGGCCCCTGGAGTTTTATTTTTGATTCACACACTTGGGGACAGTAGTTTTCAATTTCTCTCTCTTCAGGGATTGGAGATTAAAGAAATATGTCACTCCCCATTGAAATATGACAGCCTGCATTCTGTCTGCCAAGGCATTGCTGACGCTTTAAAGGTCACAGACTGCCTCCTTATCTTCTTCTCTGGACCAAAGCAAAGTTCTGCAGTGCTTCGCACCGGCTTTGCAAACGCTCTTTGTTAATCAGAGTACAAGAGCAGGAATCACACACTATTTTTACACACCCCCTCCATCTTCCACATGCTAGCAGTTTTCAGAACCATTTCCCCCTCTTTCTTCCAAGTGTTTGAATGGACTCAAACTGGCTGCATCAAAAGTGTGTTTCTTAAGCAGCATTAAGAAGGCCTTATTAAAAATACCTCAAGCAGTGTAACAAAATAGAAATCAATTCCCAGTAAAACAGCAGAACTCAAAGTCACTGAAGTTAAGTGTGAAATGTTGATGGGAGCCAACTGAGAGATTGACTCAAGATTGTTTCTTTTTAAATGTACAAATCTTGGTTCAAAATTATAGGCTACATTCTAGATATCCTTGCAGACAAGGAGTAAGGGAGCAAGGTCTCTTGAGGCAACAAAATGAGCTTGCTGAAAACCCACTCGTGATATTCCAGCAGACCATGGAGGGTGTGAGGCACCTGATATGTAGAATTTCCCCCTTTTTTATATTCAAGCACACCTAGAGAGGAAGGGAGAACAAACTCCTGTAAGTTCCAGGATGCCATCCTTCCCTCTTCCATAGTGTGCAAAGGAAACAAACAAGAAAAAAACCCTTCAGCTGAGAAACAACGTTTAAATGGGGACAGACTTTTTATTTCCTTGGTTTTTAAGGCCTCCACGGCAAGCCATTCCCCTAGTGCACACTGCAGATTTCCAAAACCTCCACCTCCTCTGGTGATGTGCATCAGTCCCAGCTAAGGTCAGCAGGATGCCAGGCCCCCTTCCTCTGTGAAATCTCACAGTTTTGGATTAAAAAGGGCACTACAAAAAAAGTGTTTTTCTACTCTTCAGGAAGTCTTCATTTAAAGCCATAAAATATACACATGCACTTTTGAATTATCTATGAGCTTAAAAGGCTTTAATAAGCATATTTCCTATTTTTAGAGAAACACTGCAAAGCCTAGATACACAAGTTTTCTACTGCCAGTTTCCATGCTTTGGCTTTCACTGTTAAAACTTACTGTGCTCCTGGAAATCTAACACCCACTGGAATAAAAAGCTAAATTAAATAGCAGGCATTTTTACCAATATGATTTATAAATGCACTAATCATTTCCTAAAACTAAGGCTTTATCCACTATGGAATAGGAATCACTTCTGATTATTCTGTGCAACTGCTGTCCACCAAGTTTGTGATTATTGCTTTACATACCATGAAGAGGGAACATACATGTATCTGTCACAATTTATTACAATGTCCTGAAAGCAAGTCCATCAATTTATTTTTAATGGACTCCTAAAAGAATTTTTAAGTACATCCCTTAGACTTATTGTACTTCACCAGCACTTTTTCTCAACACATGATGGATAGTTTCCATTTTAAAATATGACATTTGTTGTAATACAGTTTAAATTACTTTTCTTCATGGAGCATGTGTTATTCAGAGTTACCATTATGCACAAAGAAATTGTACATTATGTTGCTGCTTTATCTCCTTTTATGGCTCATGTTACAGTTGCATCTATTCAGGTACAATTACACTGGGGGAAAATGATTTAACATTTGTATTAAGAACAGTTCTGTTCAGCAAATTTATTTTAGCTTTTGGTTAATTACTAAAGAGTACTGAGGATAATCCAAAACAGCTACGGCATGTAGATTTTAAATTAACTAAATAAAACATATTCACCCCAATAGATGTACTGGCAGTACAACAGACTTATGGCACTGTATCTACAGGCAAAGCTGTAGTAACCTTCGAGTATTCCATAAATTCCTTGTAACATAGGCTTAAGAATTATCCCCCTACAGGATTAGCTTTTAGTATTAGATCGTTTTCTGTCTGAGTCCTCTCAAGTTTCACTGAGGGGAGTTTCAAAAGATGAATATCATTGGGGAAAAAAGTAACTGTGGTATATACTTGCAGTAATGTATGAATTAAAGTGCAAATTTCTCAGATTCTAAGCACTATCTTATGATATAGGACTCCAAATAAAATAATTAAATCTGTTCAAAATTAAACTGTTTCTGTCTTCAGTTTCCAATGAAAATAAAACATTATCTCTATCAGCTTTTACATCTATGGACACAAACAATAAAATTTATGCTGTAAATTAGAATCTGTTTTGTTCACATCACCGGTAAGATGGTGAAACAATATTTTTATACACACAGAGTGTAACCTGTTGGACAAGTACAAAGACATTTTAATCAGGCTATAATAGGTATTCTTTTTCTGTTCATTAAGATAAAGAAATGTTTGGCAGGCAAATGTTTCATTAGGTTGTAATTTGCTTTGATATGCAAATTAAGATGTAATTAGTTTTGCATTTCTGAAGAGGTAGAGTCTGTGTGCTACACATTTTTATGGGTTGAGTAATGGAAGCTCAAGTAGTTACCTCCCTTCCTCCCACAAACCAACTTCCAATCCCCAGCTCCATCCTCTTGTAAATATTCTTGAAACCAAGAGTCCTCCACACCTTTGTTTCAAGCACTTAAAAAATTTACTTGGAAAAAAAGAAAAAAATTACCTCAGAGGATGCCTGTTCAAGCTGCTTTATTTTTTGTTTGGTTTCAGCTCTGTTCTGCAATGTTGGAAACCGTGAGGCAGAACGAGAGGCTGCTGGAAATAAACACGACTGCAGCATCCGCAGTTAGAGCGACTTCCAGCAGCTGCGAACCCAGCACTGGGAGCAGAGCCTGGCGTTAAGCAGGGCTGCATCTTCGAAATGAGAGAGTTAAGCTCAGCACACAGAGGTATCTGGGGTTATTAACAGGCAGCGAAGGACGGCGTGGTTAATACTAATTCCTCTTTTTTAACAAGGCGAGTAGGAAGTATAAAGACAGATCTGAAATTTTAAATTATCTATTTGGCTCAGCCCACTACAATAGATCAGTAGGAATTAGTGGAGTAAACCATGAAACAAGCCTCGACATCACAGGTTTTGGGACACATCACAAATTATGAGCCCTCCAACACATCAGAAATTATGAGCCACCTGTCTGTGGTTAGGACCTGTCAGTGCTGTATCTTTTCAAAACCATTTGGTTAGGACAAAATAACATTTTCTGTTCATCTAGCCAGAAACCTGGAATACGTTAACCTATGAAAGGTTAAAATATTTAAGTTAGGAGTCTCAGGTGTCTTCTGTTGTGAGCCAGTGACTGGTGCCTACTATTTCATCAATGCTGTTGAGGATTTCCAGATTTTAAGAAGAAAACACACATTTTTCAGTGTTTTAAGAAAGTCTCAGTAGGAAAACTTACAGAAAAAACTGTTAAAGAACTTTGGCAAAAGATATTTGGATAGGAATTCTCCTTTTAACTTTTTCATTCATTTCCGCATCAAGTTATGAACATCTCCTCACATCAGTGTCTCAATACATTAATTTTCAACAATGAATGAAAAGACAGAACTAAAAGTTGGCTATAATGCCAGTAGGAACATCTCACAAACCCTCAAAATTTCATAAAAGTATTTGAAGGTGCACATTAATTGATGGATTTATTTTCATTCCAAGCCAGGTTGAAAGCCATTTAAAATAATTCGCACAACAGAGAAACCCAGATTTTTAACCAGGTTCCACCCTGGAAGTGAGAGACTGACTGGTTTTCTCCCCAGAAAGCTTTCACATAACTGGATACCACTGTGGAATTATTGTATAATTCTGTATTCTCATTCCAATACTCCAAGCCAGTGTGAAGTTTGCCAGTGTTGTCCTACTAAATGTCTCAGCGTCACTCCAACAAAGCAAATATTTTACCTCAGCATGAGTTGTCTCTGCAGGACTTTTGGGCTTTTGCAGTGAATAACACACTTGCTGCTTCTAAACTGGGCTAAACCCACATGTTAAGGACAGCAGGAGCACTAAAAAGTTAAACCTGTACATCAGAGGAGCTCTATCATGCTGCCAGATCACAGACATGCATTTGTGATTTTTGACTCGATTTTAACCAGGCCCTTCTTCATACAGGCTGACTGGACAGTGCCGTGCATGGAATGCAATTATTGAGGACTAAAATTACAATATAGTTTTTAATATGACCATCAGTGTGGCATTAGCATGTATTTAAATCAGTTTTATCCACTGTTTTTATTTTGCGATCTGATAAAATTTGGAGATTACAAAAGGAACCAAAGCTGGATAGGAAGCATCCAGAAATCCAGAGGCAGTGAGGAGCCCTCCCAGAGGCCAGGCTTCTGCTCAGCTTTGCTGCTAGGCTGATCTGTTCATCTTTCAAGAGATAAAGGAGGGAGTAGGAAATTATTTAGTAATGAAACAGCAGGTCTGAATTTGAAAGAGGTGAAGAGGGACAATAAAAGGTTATATTAGTCCATAAAATTGAGGAACTCCTGTTATTTCTAGATGATAATTTTGGCTTAGCACACTGAGAGTAAGCACAAACATGAGGGAGCAACACCACGAGCTGGAGAGGGGGATGTGCTCAGCCCATGGTGACAGCAGTGACTGCTCTGAAATTGCACTGACATTTCCCAGCTTCTTGCATCCACTTCCTCCTAGAAAGCAGCACCTGCCAGGAGTCTGCCCAGTGCACTCACATGCTTTCACACGACAGCTTCAAAACAGGTAACAGATGTCACTGGGGAGTAACAAGAGCTCTCTTTGGAAATAATCAGTGCAATAGTGGCTTTCAAATGCATTAGTGGCACTTGCAGATCATCTGCAGCTTTTGGGGTTTGAGATAAATCATTCTTCAGAACACGTGCATCTTTCATCCCACAAGCCTGAAGTGCTGAGATCTATCACACTGAGAATTTACTATGCTTATAAACAGAAGCACAACACTCAAAAAACAAGAGTTTACAGGGATCTTTCATCCTGACACTCCATACTGAATGTAGCAAAACATTCCCTTCCCCTCTGGTTTTATTTTCACTGCCTGGAATAGGAAGATGACATGGATTTAATGAAATTGCATATGTCCTATCAAGGCACAACCCAAGAGAAGAGGACTGAAAATGAAGAGACTCAAGTTTTGACAATGGAAATAATGAGGAGACATTCACGAGAGGTAAGGAATGAATGATACTGATCTACAAAGATTTACAAGTGTGATTTGTCATGTTCTGAACAGGTCTGATTTTATGCCTGTCAGACTCAATAGAAATACTCCCCTGAACTCCACTGTGTTTAGGAGCAAGCCCTTAATCCATAATCTTAACAAGATCTACAGGCCAGAATTTCAAGCTAGAAATTCTGGACTTGAAATGGGATCACAGTCTGAGTGAGCTGCTGTCCAACTTTCCGAGACATACATTGGCTAGACCATCAGTGCAGTCGTCAGAAAGACATTGAATATTGATTTAAAGATAAGCTGTATTTCTGTCCCAAGACTGAGACAGAGATTCCCATTTCAGATCTACAGAGACACCGTGGAGGACACCAGCTGAATCAGTTCATTCTCCCCTGAAAATTCCTTGAGGCTGCGACTGAAATAAAATTGTTGATTGAACTTCTTAGTTTGTTTGCAACAGAAAAAAGAAAAAAAAAAAGGAATCAAATCAGCGTTGCCATGAGGTGTTTGGTGCTGTCACTACTGCTCTAAGGGAGCACACAGGAATCTCATTTGCAAGGGAAGAGCTGTGTGAGAGCAGTGGGCCGGCACTCACGGGATGACAGCTGAAGCATTGTGCTCAAAACAAACAGCACCGAAGCTCCGGCACAGCGATAGCTCACAAGCTCTGCCAGCAGTCTGGAATAAAAATAAAGTTGTTTCTTCTGTCTCACTTTCCCTTTGATAAGCTTTCAAGTGCATTGCAAGCACGAATTAATCAGTTCTTGGATCACTCACGGCGCGAAAAGATGGCTTTGGCAGAGACAGGGGAAACAAGATAAAAGAGTCCTGACTGCTCACGCTGGAGAAGTCATCAGCTGCTCACGTAACTCTACCTTACCCTGCTTTGCAATGGAAGAGCTTTGGGACAGTCCACAAGAAATTAAGGAACAGCGTGTTAAAGGATGCTGTTTAGAGATGACCCCGCATCAGCCTACATCCTGTATTTATCATCAGCCCAACCGTGCTGCAGCAGAAACGCTTGGGACCTTTATGGTAGGCTCACACAGCTGCGCAGGAAGACCAGTGACACATCCTTTGCGCAATGTCACCCTCAGGCTTTGCTCAAATTCATTATAAAATGCTGCATAGAAATTCTCTTTGGTCACTAGTTTTACAGTTTTATTATTGCTTCAAAACACCCACAGAGCTCTATGGCTTCAGACTAAATCCAGTAAAGCAAGTGATCTCTTTAACTGTGTGGTGAATTCTTAGTTTCATAGCTCTAACATGAGCAGCAATAATGTGACTTTTTGCTGTTTAACCTTAGCAAACATATTTTAGCTTTAATGCACCTGTCAAGCCCATGATTTTTTTCAAACACAGAATCATTTTAATACAAATTTGCAAAAGACTATGTCAGACATTTAGCTGATAATGATTTAACTTCCCTTTTAAGAGTTCTTGTAACAGAAGCAGTGCTGCAGACAGATGTAGACAAGGTCTTGAAGTGCAATTCAAACAACCACGATTAGTGATGAGAAACTGCACAATTTAAGTTACAGATGTGACCCACCTCACCAGCATACCAATCTTAGCTGCTGTTAGGAGACTAGAAGAAAATATCTTTACAATATTAGATTTCAGCAGCCCCACAGAAAATATTGGTTTTGGTGTATTATTACTAAATTACTTTTGAATATCTGCACTAAAGCATGAATTTTTTTTTTTTTTAAAGTTATGTATTTTCAGTAGAAATGAGAATCTTAATTGGCTTTCTTGTTGGTAATGGATAGTAGGAAGAGTAAAGCTTCACTTCATACATTAAGCAGAAAAAGCACATCTGAAAAAGAGAGGAGCATGCAAATTTTACACCATGCTCTAGTTTACTTCAAACTTGCAGCACAATAAAATTCTAAAGGAAAACAGATCCTGATGAGTTCTCAAGCTTTGAGTCAGCTGGTGGCAAGTACGGGCACATGGGATTCTCTCTCATCCCTTGAGTCCTTCACACGAAGGTTGAACGTCTTTATAACAAAAAATCTAAACAAGAGAATTACTTGACATCTAGGTGCAAATATGGAACTCCCAGGGTCACTTAACTCTGGAATTTTGTCTCAATGCAATTGGTCTCAGAAACTCTTTTATTCACACATCTCTTACACCTCACCATCAGTGTCCCACCTGTCTACATTAGAAAGTGTTTCAGCTGCTGGCCTGGGCAATAGAAAGCCACAACAAGCCCCTCCGTTCTTTTCTAGGGTGCTACAAAAAAAGGTTTATAAATCTCATCGACTCAAAAGTTTTAACTCTATGCACGTGACAAAACGAAATTTTAACTGCACTCATCTTGACAAAGTGGAAAAATACATATATGCAGCAGTCACGTGGTGCTAGCAGTTACTGTGCTTGCTGCTCACACTGTATCAATATATAATAAAGAGAATGTTCTGCCTTATTGATCTTCAGACCACAGCTAAGAGCTCTAATGCTTGAAGCATACCGAAGATGTTTTGCTCTTTTCCTCATCCTCTCCCTTTTCCTTGGTTACATTAGGCTAACCTCTGCAAAGTGGTTTTTATTACTTGATGTGTTGTTGGTCTTTTCACCTTGAAATTGTTGACAGGAGAATGGAATGCTCTGTGTTGTATTTTTAATCTCTATTCAAATATACATCGTGCTGTTTTTCACCCTGTCAAGTTAATCCCTTGGAAGTATCATAAAACAGCAGTGAGGTATAAAAGTGCAGAAGTGCTCAGTGTGGGACAGAGCTCAAACGTGCCAGGCATCTGCACAGAAGCCTTGTCTCTCCCTCAGAATGGGCAAAGAATTCCTTGGGGCTTTTTGTTTGTCATGTTAAACTGAAAGCTGTCTGGGCGATAAGGTGACTTGAAATAGAAAGCCTTGCATACGAAGCAGCCTCCCTTTGTGCTTTCCAGGATCAAGTGGAGTTTTTTTGTTTGCCTGCTTTTATTGTACTTTTCTGTACTCACTTCACAGCTACTGCTCTCTAGGATTTTAATTATAAGCTGTACAGAGTCTAATATTCCTTTTTCTGCGCTTTTACTATGTCTCGCTCGTGCTCTGAAATGTTCATAACCATCTCATTACAAGAGAGATGACAAAAAAGCCTTTGAAAGGGCTGGCACACAGAGCAGATTCTATCACAGGGCAGCGATCGGCTGCTCTATTCCCACCAGCACACGCTCGGGAGATCAAAGGGAGCGCTAAGATTGTGATTCCTCCACGGATCCACAGGCAGGAGCAGATGAAGGTCACTCTTTCATGAGACATGTAGAGGATACCATCACACTGTAATTCATTCAAATCACACACGGAATTTGCTGTGAGGATTTCCTCACCGCAGAGCAAGGAGGTTCTTCTCAGATCTGTGAGGGGCATTGTGCCTTTTGATGTACCAGGGTTTGACGGGCAACTGGAGCCACTCCCGTCGAAGAAAATGAATTGCTTTGGTTTCCACAGCCACCCTCACCCTTCTGTGAAATACAGGGAACTTGCTTAGACGTTACAAAGCCACATTAATCAAAGTTTCATAAAGTATAAATCAGGAAATGAAGAAAGATACTTTAGTTTCTTGTTTGAGGTTGTTCATCACTGGTGCTACATTATTTATCTTTGTTCATATTATTTTAAGTTAGGTGCAATCTATGCCAAAAATACAACCTGTAACTTCAAAATACTAAGCATGGAAAGGGAGTCTTGAATTTTTAATGAACTCTCCCCCTTGCTCTCCTGGACACACTGCTTAAGTTGAGTTCACAGGATAAAGGGAGCTATTCACAAATTTCTCTCCCATGTAATGGACTTGGCAGTGAACCAGACTGAGCAGCCATGTGACAAAAGTAACAAAAACAATAAAAAACCCAAACAGGTCCCAATCTAGAAATACCAGAATTCTTGCTGTGCACTCTCAGCTGTGACCTGAGGCTTCAAGACAGTCCTACATCACCTGGACTCAAATTCCGCTTCAGCAGTTTCCTATTCACTGACATGAAAGCTTCAGCAAGATCAGTTTCAACACAATAATAATTTCTATGTCCTTTGAATCACGACCAAGATTTTGCAATGGCTGAAGCAATCCTGCAGCTATTGTCTCCATTTGAAGATGACGTTAAAAAAAACCACAAAAGCTGAAGTATTCAAACAGATTCTCTCCTTGATTTTCACTACAGGCTGTCACTCTGTTCCTCTCTTCAAGGAAGAGCAGTAGGATAAAACTGAAGTTGAATTAATTGCAGGTATTATGTGCTAATGAAATCACACTGATATTAACGGGACACTGAGTACTGGAATATATTTTATGTTAGGTTTTAATCCATTCCTGTGACACATTTTAGTGCTTCATTCTCTCATTTGCTGGCATAATATTTTCATGCATTCACATTCAAAAAACCACTAAAATCTAGAGAGAACCAGCAGCCTAGGGGTTAAAGTACATACTGGGGTACAAGCATTTAAATCCTTCTGCAGGAGATAATTAGCTGGGCTTCTGGAATTAAAGCATGGTAGTGTTCCTACTGACACAGGGATTGGCACACGAGAAAAATGATGGACCAAGTTTGGCTCAAATTGGCTCCAATTCCTCAGCCAACCAAGCAATATTAGCATTTTTCTATGATATCTAAATTAAAGGAAGAAATGTTTTGGACTGCATGTTTTGAATGAACCCACAGGGAAGGTCATGGGGATGCTCCATCTGTGCTATCTTCATCTAAGCAACCATTCACATCTATCATACACCATGCAATTAGAATTGCTATTAGGTTTTCATTTCGTTTTGAATGATCTACAGCTGTTAAAATGCAGCCCTTTTGAGGGAATATGCTGATTTGATTAAGGTTTTGTCAGAAAAACATTCCTTAGCTCTACATCTTAGGAAGGTACAAATAGGAATTTCCAGGCAGCCAACTGATCAAAATTTAGAGCGGTTCAGTTAAAGCTCTCCAAATTTTCTTTTCCTGCTGTTCAAGAGTGTCTATATTGATTGCTTAAGAAAAAAAAATTTAAAAAAAAATCTTTAGAACTTGGAATCATAACAGACTGCCAAAGCAAAACCAATAAATTCTCAAACACTTTCCTGAGAAAATTATTTCCCATGAAAACTCAAGTTAAAAGTGCTTTGACCTGAGCTTTAAAATTTACAGTCAAACACTCTTTGCTGAATCTTGGAGAAGTTACACTTCCCTCTGCTAGCAATTATGAGAAAAACTTAAAATATGCTTATTTAATTTAAACCTTAAGGTTAAATATGCATCAGGAACACAGGAACTGAAGATCAGGACTCCGTTTAAGCCTGACATCACCCCTGTTGAGTAAATAAAATTTTCATTGCTGTCTTAGTTATAACTGTGTTCCCATTCCCAGACAGATAAAAATATTTATGGTTTTACAAAATATGTTGTACTGCCAGCTCTGTTTATTGCTATATCAAGCATGGATGATGCATTAAGATTGTATAGGATGAACACCTACAGAAATTTAAAAGGACAAATTCAGGCAATGGAGCAAAAATGAAGCTGCAGTCAGAATGCAATTTAAAATAATCAATCCTCTCCTCCAGATAAATACTGTAGTTACCAAAGCTGGAATCTTACTTTGACATTCTAGTGGGCAGTCCACAATCCTTTTGTTAGTTGTCCATTAGAATTATTACTTCTAATTCGCCACAGAGCGGTGTAAGTTGATCTGGATTCTGGCATCCCAAGGGTGGAATAACAAACCTGAAGAAGAGCCCTGCAGTGCTGCAGTTGCAAACCCTGCTCCAGGCAGGAAAAAAGAGGGGCAGAACAAGAAAGAAGAAACCAGTCCCCACAAAGTGAGGGGCCACAGCACACGTCCCCGCCTTGCCTCTCAAGGTGCAGCTGTGAGAGCCATGAGCAGCCCTGCAGAGAGCAGATCAAGCTCTTGAGAGAGCTCAGGAGCCCTAATTCTCATCTGCCTCAGCTCAGAGGCCACAGCCACCCCTCTGTGGAGCCTCCCTGCCCCCAGCAGCCCTCTGGCACCGCAGAAAATCACCTCCTCACTCTCCAGGGTGACTCCAGCGCTGGCACTAGGGTGGGGTCACACCTTATGTGGGAAGAACCGCAAAGAAACCCACGGACAAAGTGTTTGCAAAAGTTGTCCCTGTTCATCCTTTTCATTAAAGGTGTTTCTCACTCTCTGAATTATTCTGTACACAGCGATGCATCTTTCAGCGTAGAGCAGCAATGGTCATCAATTTTTGTAGCTCTGTAAGACAAGGTTTGTCTGTCCCCCAGATTAATTTGTACAATAGAGTAGGAAGAAAGTTCTCTGCAATGAACATGGTTACCTGTATTGTAAAAGGCAGCTCGAAAAATAAGTCATGAATTGGCATTCAGATGTACTGGAGAAAGCGTTGCCAAAATGAGAGAAGACAAAACTGTACCTATGCTAATACATGACGTAAAGAATGTTACACAAAAATTCTTTTAAAATAAAATATGTACGGTTCGACCATTTGTTACCGAAAAGAAAGAAATTACAAACATTTTTTCTAGGATTACAGGGAAAGAAGACAAATACAGGTATTTACAGCTTTTAGTCAGTTGCAATCCTAGGGAAATTTACTGTAGCATAAAATTAACCTAGAGTATTCCTGTCCTTCACCCTAAAGCTTAGAGCATCTTTTGTCACATTCCACGTGTGTTCAAGGCACACACTGCCAGCTTCAAATGATCAAATAAATTCAACCAAAAAAGAATTCAGTTGTCAGAATATGCTCTTCCAGTCAGAGTAAACTTGAGGTTTTTGCTTGGCTGCTGAAAGAGTACAAAGAATAGAGAAACCAGCAACGCACCATGGAAAGGGAAATTAGGAAGCCCAGGTAAAGAGGAACCACAATGCATAGATGGGGTCTAAAAAGCGTGCTGATGCACGAGAAATTCATAGGACTAAATACCGTTAGCACTAATGGAACATACATATTCCAGCTCCCCTTACATCAGTACAAGTCATCCCTAACTCCAGGAGGCAAGGAGACCATAAGAAGTGAAGAACAGAAAGAAAACTTGAGGCAGAGATGACAGCAAGAAAACTCAAAGCCTGTCTCAACTCCAAACGCGTCAGCTGAACAGAGGCAGGTAATGACAACAAAAAGGGGTGCAAGCAGAAATTTCACATCAGCACGTATCACCTCAACCACTTTTTCTGACTCAACTGTTTGACAAGCTTTGAAATAAGCTGGGTAACTACAAACATGAGTATCAATGAAAATGTAACCAAAGAGAAAAAACACCGCTACATTACAGTTTTCAAGAGGCATCTGAACGCCTCCAACCTATTCATACTCTGAAAAGAAAGGATTGTCAATGCATGTTTTGATTTTTCAGAAGAATCACAGTGATATGTTCACACACTCCATTACATTTTAAATTACTGAGCACCACAAGCATGTAGAATCCTGATTGCTCTAAACTGAGTACAGGCACGGGCAAGTCAGAGATACAGTTCTCTGAAGTTCACCTTTGCTATTCTTACTAAGGCTAAGCCTGGAGAGCTGCTCTTGCTCTAATTTCCCTTCAAGAAATATTAACACCTTGAGTAACGGTGACCAGAACAAATAAAACTCAGCTAAATTAAAATGAATAAGTCAGCAAAAGTGACTCCGCGTGTCTGTAAAACTCCAGCACCTGTCAGCATTGCTGACTCAGCGGAAGATCGATGCTCTCACTGCAGAGCCCCGGGGGTTCACAGCTTAGCCCGTACTGAGACTTTGCAGGAACAGTTTCACATCCCAAATTACAAACAGGTATCAGGAGAAGGTGAGACACAGGACACGACAGCAAAGGTGCTGGCAGGAGTTGTTTATGGGCGCTATAAACTACACGGGCAAACATTGCCCTTCTGCAGCAGCAGAAGGTAATTTTCAAACAAGACAATGAAGATGATATCATCAGTCACAGGGTGCTATCCACATATCTATTAATCATGTCACAGAACATGCCCTGGTGTCCCGTTTTCCCTGTTGAAGTGGCAGGGATAACCTTCCAAGGATGACTACACCTGTGACAGACTCAGTAGATCACCAAAGCAACAAACCTTTCACTCTGTGTGCTGCTGGTCAAGGCATGATAATTGCTGATTATACACCTAAATAATGTGCCCAAAGAACAGCATAGACGGTGACAAGGGCCAGATCAAGAGTAATTCCTAACTTGTTGAAAATATTACAGTAATTGCATTCAGTCATTGGGAGCAGCAATCAGGATGATCTATCCCCTCCCAGGGAGAAGTGGATCCCATTTAGAATTTGATGCCACGGCTGGTGCAGCTGCTGCTGAACCCTGGCATCTCAGTTCAAGTGAGATGCTCATGGTTTGAAGAGAAACCTACTCAAGGTTCATTCCCCAAGTCTAGAAAGAAAAGATTTCTGGCTATTCTCTAACCCTAACAGGAATGGCTCTAGGTTTACCCCCTTCTGGCACATTCCCTCTGGCTTTGCAGGCCATCTCTATGCAGGATGGCAGTGGGATTTCCAGAAGGCTGTACCCGCTAAAGCACCAGTATCCTGCATCCATAAAATAATTGCTATGGCCACAAAACTGCCTGGGCTTAAAACCAGCTGTCTTGGGGGAATCAGCACAACATGGGAAGACATAAGGCTATAAAACGTGTCCCTCTTCTCACAAGCTCTTTCCTCCTTGATCACAGGAAAATAAAATCTTTATCTTGTTTGAGAACTAAAGACACGTTTTTCATTTCTCAGCTCTGTTCCACTTGCAACACCTTCAGTTTATATTTAAACAAAACATTCACTCCTGTTAGACTATAGACATCTGTTCTGAGGTGTTCAGGGTGTACCAAAGGCACAGGCACCACCAGCCTTTCCAAAAGCAAGTTCTTAATTGCACATTTAATGACTGGTAAAAGTACAGAATAGGTGCATAAACAAGCAGCTGCTTCGTCTATCTGGAACCCATTAAATTAGAGCAATCAGAGAAGTCATCTGCTCTGCCAATCCTTATGATGAAAGCACAAAACTACAAGTGCAAGCCAATAGTACCACCAGTGTTCACATGCAAGGAACACCAGAGGAGGTCATGAACGGAAGGATTTTGGCCGTATTTCAGTAAGGGCTGCTCAAACAGAACCATTCTGTCTCATAAGCCTAATCCAAGGCGCTTTTCCTTCAAGTCTACAGTAAGGAACACAGCAAATTTTGCTTTTAATTGAAGATTGGCAGAGAGAAGTCTCTAGGGGAAAGAGTAATGTACAACCAATTAACTAAGTTAATATAATAAAAATTCATATTGAAGAGAGAAGAATTAATAGTCACCAGCTCTCAGGTGAATGTCCCACTATGGAGCCAAAATGGCTCTACCTCTTAACCTCACCACAGCAGTCAAATCCTCAGCAAAATCATACAGATCATGTCTCCTGTCTCTTAAAGAGGCCCAGATTAGGACAGCATCAGTATGGAGTCCAAGAATGATGAAGTGTGTGCACAGAGGGAACAAGGCTCCAGTGTCTGAGAGCAAATGCTTATCTCCATTTTTAAAAATAATTTGCTACTGCAGTAGTGAATTCCACAGCTAGGTGCTGGTAATTTAGACACAATCCACCTCAGGCAATAGCAAGGCTGAGAAGTGACCTTCTCCATGCCAGTCAGCCCCAATTACGCTTTGTGTGAAAATGCTTTCTCACCTGCATATCTGAAATACAGATACATTCCTATTTGCAGTGTTCACTATAAAACCAGAGAGGAGGCTGAAATCAAGCCCAGATGCCAAGGGACATTTTGAAACAGACCCTCAAAGCCAGAAAAGTGGAAAGATGCAAATATAAATAGTTTGATTAAATGTTCAGTGAGTAACTTTAGAAGGGCAAGAGAGGGAAAAAGCTCATTTGTTTCCATGTTAGATGAAGAGGGGAAATTCATAACCCATTGGCACCAGACTGTGTATGACACAGACAAAAGAACTCTACTTGCACAGGCTAAAGGACACCAGCCTTTCCGTAGGAAAGATCCATTTGTCACATCTAATCCAATTTTTGCTTCTGAAAAAGACAGTCAAGCGGGCACTGTCAAGGTGTTTTGGCACAATGATTGATGTCTCCTGACAGCAGCTGCTCAGCCTGGAAGACGTGGCCTTCTAGAGCAGAAGGATTCAGCTTTCCAACCAGCTGCCACACGCTTCCTTCTCACATGCTAGAGTTTTGAATTAGCGTAAATAAGCCAATCTGTTGTTAAACTGACAGAGTCAAGTGCCTCTTTTTACTCAAGTTTCATAGGAAAAGCTGGCAGGCTGGAAGCAATAAGGACATCCTGGGGCTCCTGTTGAGGAACAGTCACGGCTGGTCAGGGTGTGTGACGTGGTGAATGGAGAGCACGGCTGGGATCAAGCTGTAAGTTGTACATCTTTCTTCATGCATAAAGTGGCTGTTCATCATGCAAGCATCAATCCTTAGCAATAAATAGTAAAGATTTGTGTACATGAATACTGCCCAAATCCCAAAAGCCTCATTCCAGCAAAATCTCATTGACTTTTTGGTCAGTGTTTAACAGAACACCAAAAGAAAAGCCCTTATTTGCTTTTTGAGATGAATGTGCAGCCAGCCTGGAATGAAGTGTGTATGAACATTTCATTAACAAATATTCACTCAATTCATAAATATGCATAAATATTTGGGGCTCATTCTTTGTCATTTAGAGACTGACCTGAAGTCAGTACTGAGATTTCCATTACCTTCTCTAGAAGCTGAGCATGTCACCTAAGCTGGGAAGATAATGAAAATGAAAATAAATTATATGCACTGAATATTTTTAAGATAGGATAAAGTTAACAGGGAAAAAATATTATTCTGTCAGCTCTAATCTGTATCCTCGTCTATGTACATTTTTTTTCCTTGAGAAATCTGTAATGCTAGTAATAATCTGTATTTATTTATTGTTTAATTCAAATCCACTGGTTCCATTCCACATTACAAGGTCACAAAGGAAAGAAGCTGTTTGCTGCAAGGTCCTGCACCTTTGGTTGACGTGCTCCTCTTGCTGTGCCAATCAAGAAGTTACAATGAATAACTTCAGCTCTCTTGGAAAAACAGCTTAAGATCACTTAAAGGCTAAGGGTAGTAAAGTAAACAGTCTCCTAATCCTCCAAATGCAAATAAAGGCTCAACATCCAAAACAGCCTTTTTCTCCAGGCAATTATATGGCAAATACATGCACAGGCCTTTGAAGTGGCAGCTCTTATGACATGTTATTTGCATAACAAATCTCTCAATAAAACTTTTCTTTGCACGGACTACAGTAAAGCACGATGTACGGCTGCGTGATTTGTGCTCTAGCACCCTGACCATCCTGTAGATTTACTGGTCTTGCAGTCCACTCAGCATTCATTTATTCCAACTCTACCTGATTTTCATGGAGCTTCAGAATGGCGTCCACAGGACTTGCCCACAGCTGGAACACCACTGCTCCAAACTGGTGAGCTGTGAAATCTATCCCATTTTACTTAGACAAAACATTCCAATTGCAACCATTTGAAACAGCAGCAGAGGAACCAGACAATCATTTCAGTTGTAAGGAATTATTAAAATGACTGATCCTGGGAGGTTTTGTGCATATATACACAAGTTTATCGCCCAGCCTATTAAAAGATACAAGTCATGCCACTTCCAAAGTTGTAAGTGGTATTACCAAGGAGTTAAACTCAGCTAAACCAAGATTGCTTTAATAAGTTCTTCTTCCATGAGGAAGGTGAGCTTTAATTAAATGAGCAGAAAAGCCTTTCCAAAGAGTCTCTGGTACTTTCAATTACTTTGAAGTTAATACATGACAAGTTTTCCTTTTGAAACTTTTCTTTAAATAACAAAACTAGAAGCTCGTTTACAGTGGTTGATGATTTATGAGGTTGCAGCTAAATAAAAATGTCATGGTTGGTTTGGTTCAGGGTAACCTCATCTCTTTCATGACCACCGTGCACAGAATATTATGCACACCACACTGAAGACAACAGAGAGACTATCGGCAATTTGGGTAGACTTTTTATCAGCTATTTACCAAATTAACTCACGCTGTGTGTATCCTGAGTGATCTCATTGCTCAGAGTCAGACACAGTCTCAGAGCAAGGTTTGACATGGTCTGTCAGTCCCTGCTCTGAAAGATGCTGGATGTTTCCCCAGTGGTTCTGAGCAACCACATTTTGTAGTATTTCTGCGCTCTTTAAAGATGTTAAAATATCTCAATTTTAAATTGCTACATGGCTATCTCATCACACTTCAACTCTGCATAGCTGATACTCTTTGGGGGAATAATAAGGAAACATCCTTTAATTAATTACACTCAAGAGCCTGAGTAAGTTGCAGCTAAAGAAGTTCCTATGATTTCATAGCAATAGTTCTTTTTCACTTCAGTTATGTTAATATTATATTCAGATGTAAGAACAATACTTGCATTTTACAATAGAAGTTGAAATTTCATTTTCACGCTAAAGCAGAAGCCTTTTTTCACTATAAAACCAGGTTACCTACATAGAGCACTGTAGGCTGAAAATAACAGCATCAAGAGACAAAGCAAGGAGAGAAAAAAGGGCAAAACCAGTTTTATCCTCTCTGAAAATAGAAGATTAAAATAGAAGAAGAGAAAGCAGCAGAGACAGCTTTCAACCTCTGATTGTCTTTCTACAAGAGCATAAACTTCCATAAACTGCTGGGACCAGCACCACAGCTCTACAAGCAGCAGGGAAGACAACAGATTCCCTCTCTTATCCCAGCTTTCCCTTGCCAGCATAAGTGTGCCCGTGACAGGGAAGGGACAATTTGCCCAACATTTCATTCTGAGAATGTGGGAAGCCAGCAAAGAGGAAAGTCTTGACCTTCCCAGAGTAGGCAGCAAGATGAAAAAGGAACTCAGATCCTGCCACACTCTGCCCCTTAGCACTGGGAGTTGGCTCCCAGAGCTCACTGCAGAGGCAGAGGAGCTCAGCATCTCTTGCTGCTCCCTCTCCCTACAGACTTCAAATTTTACATTTCCGGATTTAACATGGCGCACTTGTATTTATGGATTCCCAGAGAAAGGTTTACAATTTAAAACCGCACAGGATTGCAGCAAGAAGGAATCTAAAAATGTCTTCAAGTGAATGGCACAGATTTAAGACTGAAAGTTAACAAAACCTGACAGATATTCCTAAGTTGTTGAAAAGTTTGGCAGTTGGTATATGAAGTTTTAAGAAGAAATGAATTATGGCTTCTATAAAGAATGAAGCTATTAAAGAAGTGTTCTTAGATAATGGAAAGGACTACAAACTGTTTGAACATGGTAGTCTGACTGCTCCTGGTTCAGCACTGAAAAAGAAAACTTCTCAGATAACCAGATCAAAGGCTGTGTCTGTCAATGCTTTCAGCAATCTTGTTAGTCTGAGAATGACTACTGATCTTCCTCTATCCTTAAGTCTCCCTTTCTCTCATTAAAAGAATTCTTAGCTATATAAAAACATTTTTTGGAGGACACAACTGCAGAGAACATGCAGCAAGTGATCAGTGTCATGCACAGAGACAGTGAAGAAACAGAAACTAAGCTTGTTACAATGACAGGTTTTACAAAATTTAATTACAAAAGTAAGGACTAATCTTGCACTTTGCTGATTCCAGCTGGTCACGTCTGTTAGAACCTATATCAAAATTCATGTAAAATCCAGGAACTGAATTCCTTCAGAGATAATTCTCCTGTGGATGTGCCCAGCCTCAAAGTGGAAGCATTTGGAACCCTGTGGAGAGCTGGAATAATTTCCAGTTGTCTCATATCCAAGCCACAAACCTAATGAATGTGTAGTTTTCCCATTTAGAATTATCATAGCTGGATATTTTCAGGAGCTTCCATTTGTAGAAACCTCTTAGTATAAAACACTGTACAAAGTAATTGATTTGAGAGCCACTTTTACCCTGCCACCCAAGCCAGTAACAGCAGCAGCCCAGATGTTTTGTTTTTACAGTTTGGGTTATAAAACAGCAACAGCAAGCTCTTGTATAGAGCTTCAATAGTGCCTTGCTAGAGCTTAGGGTGATTTACAGGAGATTTCAGCATCACTTTCCACATCTTGATATGTGGGACTACGAGGTAACAGAGCCTGCAAGAAAACACCAGAGGCAGTCACTCCCAGCTCCTAGGACAAACCCTATACAGGTGACATCAGCTTCTAACAACAGTTTAATGAAACTGCTAATTAAACGTCTCAAAACTCTGACAATAGGGAGCAAAACTCTGACAATAGCAAATGTTGTATGGATTTTTAAATTTTTTTTTAATTCAGACTTCAGTTTTTAAACCAGCTGATGCTTATATCAGCAACATCTTGCTCCATCTCAGCCAAGCAAGCAGAACAGAAAACAGCAGCCCATCCTCCCCAGCTGCTATGCCTCCCTACTTTTCCATCTATGACAGAATTATACCAGAATTATACTAGCTTGACTGCCATGGATTCACTGCAGCATGCACTGGCATTCACACCTGGTACCCAGCATTCAATTAGCCTTTCATAGATGCTGAATTTGTGGCAGCAAGGTCAAAAGCCAACTTTGAGCAGGTATGAGTCAATTTGGCACAAGAACTGAGCAAAGATGCCAAGAAACCATTGAGATAAATGGTCAAATGAGCAGTTAGACAGGGGAAAAAGCCCATTAAAGCTCTTGCTGGTGAGAGCACAGCAGAGCTCAGTATTCCTGGGGTGAGCATCAGAAGCAGGCCTGTAAAAGGATTTGCAAAGCGTGCGGTTTGTCAGTGTTTGTTAATAGATGCCTCACTGCTACCACGAGAGCCAGGCAAGCCCCAGGCTCTGCCCTGAGGGTATGCCCTGCACTCAGCACAAGAATTCCCAGCTCCTCGGGCAGCCCGAGCCTGTCCTGGGCAGTGGCAGTCACCACTTCTGCCAGGGTGAGTGGGTGATGCAAAAGCAGACAGGTCATGGCATTCATCTCTGCATTGTAAGGAAGAATTCAATGAACCCTCGACCGAGGGCTGCCTCTGGATCTCTTCTCTTTCAAGCATCACACCCTTTTTGTTGTATAAATGGTATTTTTATTGAATACGTGCCCTCCTCCCCCCACTCCTCTTTGCTATGTTCTAACCTCTTTCACACCAGTTCCTGAGCATCCAGACAACCTTTGTCGAGATGTACCTCTGGCTTGGCACTAGGAATTACAAGGGGAAGAGGATGCACTCTGTAGGGGGACAAGTTTTGAAAAGGATCTTTCCTCAAGAACCTCTTCTAACAAAATAATCAAGAGGAGATGGACCAAAAATTGCAACACCCTGAGTACTTGAAGAGGCAGGTATCTAACCCTGTGGGTAACAGGGCTATGACAGAGAGCTCTGCCAGCACTGCAGAACGCTCCAAAGGCTCAGTAAATCAGTATACAGGTTGTATAATCACTGGTATTTCTCATCCAGCAGCTGGCTGTGCAGTGGAGGAGGCACCACCATCACCACTTTTGAAGTCCAGTTTGATTTGTTTCTGCAGATCATGAGCACATGGCCTAATTAGCTGCATTCAGAATCATAAAGTGACTGAAAAAGCACTAGAACCACCTCTTTACTTGGGAGTTTTAGTGTTGGCTTAGCTACAAGTGCTGTTTGTGGCTATGTCTCACCTTTATTGTGCACCTGAATACTCTGTTATCATCATCATCCTCTCCGAGAACAAACTGCATTGCAGCCTGTGATGTTTGCTTAACTCCTGCATTAAATGGACAAAGATATTGCATTCCCACTGCACCAAAACTGTCACAGAGTCAACATTTGTCTTTTGGGGGATAAAAAAAATGTCAGTTAACAGAGAGAAAACAAGGAGATCACCAAATCCATTCAAGTGTTCCTTCAGGTCTATTGAATCAACTTAGGACCTTCTTAATGCTCTCCCAAAAGCACCTGTCACAACCGAGACTTATCATACCTTGCACTATTCCTTAAATACTTTCTTTTCCCTCTGTTTGCATGCACCCTCTGATATGAGTTTGCATCTGATGCCAAAGATCAGATATCAGAAAGACCTGCCAGCACTCACATCCCAAGGGTCCCAGGGCTTTAGCCCAGCCCATTATTTTCCAGGTCCCAGGATTAGTTCCCTTTCTGATGCTAGAGCAGACATCTCCCTGGAGGAACACTGACCAACAGACAATGAAGATGGAAGATCTTTGGACCAATAGTAAAATCATGCACATGGTATGGTGAGAAACAAACATTTGAATATCAACATTTAATAAGCCTAAATTAAGAATATTCTGAGAAAACAAGACCCATTCATAAGGCAAGCTCTAAAGTATATTGTTGCTCATTCTTTCTTTGAAGAAAGGATATTGGGTGCATAACTGCACTGTGGATGGTGGAGATCATCTTTTGTTTATCGCCTTTCTACAGAGATCCAGTGACTCTCCTCAAAACCAGAAGCTGCTGATGGTGGCACTGATCAAAAACATTGAAGCTCATGGCCCAAGCTGAGTTACAAATAATATTCTGCCACAAATTCAAATCTCTACAAGCTCACCCTCAGCTTATATTTCATTTGTGGATTTCAGCAGTTCTTTTCCAGGAAGAACCATCTGAACATTCAAAGATTTCGTAGGAGTTTCTGAAGAATTATCATTAAAGAGACACAGACTCCTGCTTTGTAAGCAAAACACTCCAGCAAAGAGCAAAGACCAGTTGTCTCCACTTTCCTTCCTCACAAAGCATTTTGTTGCTTCTGAACAACATGTTTGGATCTATTTGTTAATAAATAACTGCAGCTTGTAGGAGACAAGCGGTGGGATTTGACATCATTTTGCCACTTGAGTTATTCATCCCATGTCTCACTTGGCCCATATTCATTGAAGTTATAAGTTAATGCAGGCTGACAGCATTAAAGCAGCCTGGCCTCCAGTAGATCAGCCAGAGACTCATCCTGTGTCATAAAACAGAATAAAGTGTCATGCCTCCAAGTGCCACGGTATAACATGAAATAGCGAAAAAAAAGAAAAAACCCACAGGTCTCATTTTTGCACCAGATTTAAAATGTTATTTCAAAAACCTGTTTATCTGAGCCATAAGTGGTGGCACGGAGTCCCAAAAAAAGAAAAAAAAAAGAAAACCACATTGCAAAGGTTTACCTAGTGAAATCATGAAAATGCATAGGGTATTTTTGTAACGATTGCAAGGAGAAGAAAGTTAAATTACACTCACTTGGTCTCACCTCATACAGTTCAGAGGCCTGCAAACCAATTAGCAAGGCTCTCACTTTATTTCTATTCATTAACTGAATCCTTCCAGTGAGGCATTTGCCCAGTTCTCACAAAAAGGGAAACAAAACAAAGAGCGTAGAGAGTTCTGCTAACATTCTCATCCAGCATAACCAGTCTCTTGGGTCTCTCACTACAGACTAATCCCTCCTCTTTCACAGCTTGCATGCAGATGGGGACACTCCAGTCCCCAGTGAAGGAGTTTAGAGGTCTGTTACAGCCCAGGCTTCCCATTTGATGCTCACAGCGGCTTGAAAAATAAATGAGACAGCAGCTTGGATTATTCACATTACAGAACTTGTCAAAATCAGGCACACAGCTTCATGATACGGGCAGAAGAAAGAAGCAGATTCCTAATTTAGATGCTTTCATTCGCCTACTAAAGGCTGAATTACCATTGGAAAGCCTAGGTATCTAACTTAGGCTCTTAAATGTGGATGGGGTGAATACATTTCCTTCTCCAGTCTCGCTCTCAAAGCTGCCTTTTATTCACTAATTGGTGAGTGTCAGAAAGGAGCAAAACAGGAAACACCATTAGGAAATCTGCCTGTGAATTCACACAAGTGTCATGAGCACATTCAAGAGGTTCAGGTGCAGAGCCCATGCCTTGAATGTTTCATGCTAAACTTGCTCAGATTTATCTAATGCCTTGACAAGTTCTCTGGGGTTTACATCAGTGCTTGTTATTTACACACATAGTGGAAGGATTCCCCAGGTCAGGGCCAGCCCAAGCACAAATTCAGAAGCAAAAATCTCATGCCCCAGGCATCCAGCCTAGGACACAACGAATAATTCAGAGACTGGAAGATAGCCCCAATTAGTGTTACTTGCCAGTAACTCCAGAGTGAAGTGACTGATTCCTTACAACAGAGTGGAATTTTAAAGAACAGTTAAAAGAGGAAAATAAAGTGGTCTTGCAAACGGCTGCAGGTAGCTCCTCCCAGGTTAGAGTGGCAGCATAGGAGAAAGAATTTGCATCGCTATTCTCATCACGGGTAGAAGAGAGAGCTGACATTTCAATAAATAGGAGCAGATATTGTAAAGGGCCGCAAAAGAGCCCGTATCCAATGAAAATCTTGCGTCTTCCTCCAAATAATAAATACAAGAACTGTTTTAAAAAGATAAGCAATATATTGGGTCTCTGATACAGAATGTCCAGATTCTGCTGTAATGCAACAGACAAATGCTGGAACTATAAGTATCTCCACACCTGACTTAGTGACATTAAAACTTTCATTTAACAAAGCCTTTGAACCTCTCGAGAACACGGACAGGCACAATTCAAGCCGAACTCACTTGCTACAGCCAAATTCATGAAGTTTAGAATCGCTTTAATGGTGAGATCAGAAAGGTCTCCTTCTCTGTTACACTTGTACACTGAAATAACTTTTTTTCAGAAAACACTATCATGGCAAGTATCAAGTAGAATGCCCTCCACAGTGGCAGCCCTCTCCCTGGGGCACAGATGCAGCAAAACAGAAAGCCTGTATTAGCTTGCTGACACAGAAAGCCACATTCAAAGCCCATCAACCGTAAGCTGCATCACGACCAAAGCTACCAACAGCACTTGGGAAATTATTGAAGTTGCAGTCGATACGTTTTGCCATCAAAAAGCCAGAATGAATTACAGGGAATGAAAGACATAAGCAGAAATACTCACAGTATAAGAAAATTTCTCACCTATTTTTGAGATATCAAACCCCTACTTTCAGTTTGTGGTCGTGCCAGGGAGTTATTTCCCTTGCAATGTACAGGTTTAATTCTCCCCACTTTTAAAGGGTACAGACCACAAGCCAATTCAGTTTGTAACATAAATACGTCCATAAGGAGAAAGGAGAACATTTGGCAAGAAGGATATTACAAATAACGAGATCACCACAGACTCACAGAACACTCAAAGCTGGAAGAGGACTCTGGAGGTCAATCAGTCCAACCTCCTGCTCAAAACTTCAAAGTCAGACCACATCCTTCAGGGTCTCCTCTGGTTGAGTTTTGAAGGCTCAAAATATTTTTCTCTCTCCAATAGAGAGGCACTGCAATATCTTCACCAAAGCTCTCCCAAATGAAGTGAATTAAAATCTTACAAGAGACGGTTTTACTTGCTTTGGTTAAAATAGATTAGAAAAGCAGCCATAAAAAAGTTCTTGATGTGATTACCCTTGGCATGGGTGCTCTACACCAAATAAATCTTTGCCATCTTAACCAGTTTGAGATAAAATAACCTAAGGTAAAGCACCTACTGCCTTTTCTGGTCCTATTGGCTACAAAGGACTGAAAAGGTCCCATGAACTTTCAGATTGATAGCTCCAGGAGCCAGGAACCCCAGAGATGCTCATGGTCTCCTTTTCCTACACAGGGACCACTGGACGCAAACACAAAGAGCATAAATAAAAAGTCCTCATGGCCTGAAAATGCTTAAAGGCAGCTGGTTCTATAAACCTCTTGAGTTAGCTCCCAGTAACAGTACCCTGGCACATTTGGGAATTAAAATTGTGCAGAACCCATTTCTAACAGGCATTCTGCTTGCAGAGGAAGACAGTTAAATAAAACAAAACCAGCACAAGAGTTGGCCAGTCCCAAGCACGTATGACAACAGCTTATGTCGCCTCAAGAGGATGTAGGACAAAGTTCCTTCTATTTGAGATACTAAACACTTAACTATTACCTCCTCCTTCTCATCCAGGCAATCCATCGTTCCAAGTGACAGAGGATGATGACAAGGTAATGGGTTTGTATCCTTTTATTTTCTTGTCTAGTGCCAAGAGCATCCACTCACACTCCGCTTTGTTCTCTGTCCAAAGACGACACAAATCCACACTTTGCTCTTTGTCAGGAGAAGAGCCTCATTTGCCACAGCGTGCAGGCCCAGTGCCAGCACAACCTGCGGTGCCACACTTCAGCAAAGTGCACAGGGGAGTCCCAAACCAGAGGAAACTCCAGGGAAAATGAGAGAGCTTTCAGGAGCCCCCAGATCATGGGGCCAGGAGCATCAGTGGCTGAGACCCCCACCCACATGAAACAGCCCCTGGGCAGTGCTAAGGACCAGGAGCACCAACCAGTGCAACTGGCCACGGCAAAGAGCTCATGCAGAAATGGGGTGCACTCAAGGACAGGGTCTAGGGCTGGACTTGGCTGTGCCAGGAAACGGGTTGCACTTGACCTCAAAGGTCTTTCCAACCTAAGCGATTCTCAGATCCCAATTTGCTGGCGCAGAACGAAAATTCTCCTGTTCCAGCTGTAACCTGGAGACAATTTGTTGCATTTGCTGCTTGAAAGAGGATCATGTTCCAGACAGCACCAGCTCAGGTCTGGTTCCAAGGGAATATCCTGTACACACAACCAAGCCAAGATCCTGCAAGCGCTTAGAAATGACTACAGCCACCTTATATATGCACAAAAAAACCCTCCTATTTCATAAATGAGTTAAAAACTGCAGGATCTAGGTCATAGTTTTTGGTGCACTCCCAAGCTTTTCAAATAAGATTACATTCAAAATTATTATGCAATTAATGGAGATTAATTGGATTTAGTAAGAAGTGAAATGCCATCATTTTATTTTTTAGGTAACACTTATGGTGAAACGCTGACATTACTGAGGCCAAGGGAGTTTCACAAACAGCCCCCTGGGAGCCCTAACGTCACCCTTAATGAGTTATAATACAAAATTACTGATATTTAGCATCCTCCAGCACGAGGCTATGATTATAAATTATTTACACTTGAACATCCATACTGCATAATGGGTTTACAATCAACTTATAGGTAAAGAACCTGAACCATCCATTAAAACTGTCATTTCCCTGTAACAGAAAATTGGGAATTTTTCTAGTTACACATGCACAGAACGAATCAAAAATCGTGCCTACACAGTCAAAGGTCTACTTGTTCTGCAGCACAGGTGTACAGACTCGTGGTAGGCACAGATCAAGATGCTGGATGAGTGACTTTTAATTACTGCTTGAAACAGGCAAACATCAAAAGAAACTTAATGCCCCAAGACAGAAATAAACTTCACTGGGCTCATATTCTTAAAGAGTCCTCTTGTGTCCTTACTAGGAAGTGAAAAGGCAAAACAGACACCCAGCATCACAGTTAAACATTTGCACTCCTCAGGGATCCTCATCATACAGACTGAAAAAATCTATTCAAGTGCCAAATATCGACGTTATTCCATCCTTAAAGTGATATTATTCTGTACAGGTAGTTTAAATGTGACTGGAGAAAGGATTGCTAGAATACTGGTGCCCTAAATAGAATTCACATGCCAGAGGAACCAGGAAAGGACCATCAAAAGAGAAGGAAAAGATGCTAGTGACACATGTATGGCTTTTGATGCTCTGCAGTATTCTGAGATCTGATTCTGCTTCTGTATAAATCCCATCACTGACTCCAGAATGACCAGAATCTGCCACAAACAACCCTAAAATCAGATTACTTGGCAAACCTCTCTGCTTCTTGCAGTGGCAAGATTTAAAAGGAGCAGTTTATAGAGACATGGCGCAGGAAATACTGCTTGATCGTGCACATTCAGTTCTCCCATAAACCACATTCCCATCACCGGGTGTGTCTGAAATGGGTATTGCTCACCCACTTGTTAGAAAAACAAGCTGAGTTCCCAGTGCCAACGGGAGTCTCAGCAGGCGCAGCTGATGCTGCATCATCTTCTCAAAGAGCAAATACATCTGATGGATGACCCAGGACACAGAGAAATTCTGAAGTGTGACACTGCAGAGTGGGCTCCAGGGAGGTATCACAGGTGCACCTCAAACTGCAGCAGCCCAAAGGCACCTCTGCTCTGGTCCCTGTCACAACGCAGCCCCCGCGTTTCCTTTGAATGCCAAGATGGAACCAGACAGGAAAAGCAGCAAGTGAACTGCTGTCACCTCATTTCCACTTTGCTTTGTTTAAGGGGTTGTTGGTTGTTTTATTTTCCTTCTGGTGTTGAAGCACCAGCAATAGAGTTCGATGTATATCATCGCAGTCAAAGCACTGGGAAACTTTCCTCGTAGGAATAGGGATTGAAAAAAAAAACCATATTAACCCAATTATAACAGATCATAAACTTTTAATAGGATGCACTTCACCACCAAGACACAGTGTAGTTAAGGACTATCAGTCATTTTAGGATTTCTTCTAAAGTTTTTTCTTTCATTTCAGTAGAAAACAAAATCTTTTTAGAAACACAGCTGTTCTCCTAGTCAACATTTTATGCAGACCCGTTCTATTTGCTCAGGTTTTGAACAATATCTTAATTTTTACTCAACTCTTTCTCCTGAACAGATCTATTGCATAGCACATCTACTCCAAAACTAGTACTTCCAGGAAAATTAACTGTAACAGCTATGGATAAAATCATGTTTTGTTTATATTTCAGGTACTAAACAGCTGCTACTAGATATTGCTACCAGATGTTTTAGAATTATATGAAACATTATGCTCAATCTTAACTTTTACAAAATTGCAAGCTAATAAAAGATGACACTGCTGTAGTAAAATGATTTATTAAAGGAAAAATCATTAAGCTCCTCTTAAGCTTCACACCCCACTACCCCAAATAACTCGTCATTATATACATCAGTGAACAGATGCAAATGTCTGTAGCATTCGGAGGTTTCAGTACCATCCCAACACCAATTACACATCCAGATGCCTTTAACAGCCCCATGCACATCTGTCCATCTGAACCTGAACGTGTGATGACTGTTCATTTCGTGCTTGAACTACCTGCAGGATGGCACAAATCTGGGTTTCACACAGTTCACACAGGGAGCAGCTTTTTCTGCCACACAAATGAGCTCTTACACAGCCTAGGTAACAACTTACACATTGAAAACACTTGGAATGTAAACCCTGGGATCGTTGAGCAACAGAACATGGAAAGATTTGGTGTGTTACATTCAACTAAATTTAGACACCTCACTTTGCAAACAACTTTAAAAACTGGGACATTTGCTGTGTGATTTTAAGAGGTATAGGGGACAGCTTTTTCAACAAAGACTTATAACCTGATGATAACCAAAGTACAGGTGTTATCTTGTACGAGCTCCCCAACCAAAGCCACAGAGCAGCAATAGCCCACGTAGCCAACAGCCTTTCCCATCCACACTCACACTAAACATGAGTAACATCAAACAGGAGCCACGGGAATTACAGACCTGAAAACTGGTGTGGGTTCTTCTGTGCTAACAAAGCCAGGCACAAGTACAGTAAATCTAAATAGCCCCTTTCAATCTTCTGACAGGAAAACACACACATTAACCGGTCTACAGAGCACTTTAAGAGTTTCTGTAAACCTGTGTCTAGGCAAGCAAATAAAACATTCCACCTAATTTTCCCCTCACATGCAGCAGCAGCAGGTCTTCACCAAGCAGAGGAAACAACCACAACCTGAAGCCTGTAACAGAGCCTATTAGAGTGGAAGGCACTGAGAAAAGGTCCTTGAACTGTGTTCTAAATCAGGAGCAGGTTCAGTTAAGTCAGGGAAATCCCCCCCGGGACAAGGGGGAAGAGAAATACAAGTGCAGAGTGGCTTCAGCTAAGTTTTAGTGGTTAAACAGCTTATCCTGGAGCAGGAACATGTGCATGTGTTGCTTCATCAGCTTATTCTACCATGGAGAGAAAAACAAGCTAAATACGAGAAAGGAAAAGAAAAACGCAATAGTGAGGGAGATGAGCCAGAAATGATTGTTTATAACTTTAGATAGCAAATCCCCAGTTAATGTGTACTAGTCTAGCTCCACTGAGGCCACAGTAGCCACACAATTTACACAGCTGAGCATCTGGCTCTAAATATTTAACTGTTCAGAATTCTAGTGAGCATCCTTGCGTAGCAGAGCTTCTCTGACTAATCACACTAGAGGTAACCACATCTTAAGTGTGTAGTCCTAAATTGAGTAATATTACCATTAATAACAGTGCCTAATTAAGACGTCTATAATGTTTTTAATGAGAAAAATTGAAAGTCCTTCTGGAATTTTTCCAGTCAAATTAATTCTGAGGACTTTAGACGTTATTACAAGCAATGTTACAGGAATGAAAATTAGGTCTAAATTAGGACATGTCACTGTACTTAAAAGCAGGAGGAAAAAAAAGGAAACACATTCCATTTTCTGCTTTACACACCATTCTCTGCTATAACATCGCGCCACAGGGGAAAATAAAAACACCATTTTGTGGTTTGCTCTAAGTTGCCCTGCATATAGTTATACCTGATGTATCTCTAAGGTCTGCTCATATTTTGACACTTTGCTTTAAGGCTCTTTTTAAATATCACATCAGTATTCTCTCGTGAGCGAGTATTTCCAGAATCTTTAAGTGACAATTCCTGCTGGGTTGATGGAGGCCCAAATCCTTGTGGATATAATTCATACGAATTATGCTTGTCCAAAGAAACGCTTCTGTGAGGCTGCATGTTTAGGCAGGGAAGCACTTGTGGTTAAAAACTATCAGATCCAGCCTGCCAAAACCACACAGGAAGGAAGGATCCACATGGTCCTGAATGAAGCTCTTGAAGAAAACAACCAGGCGTTTCAAAGGCTGTCAAACCTGACGAGTTTTTATTCGTACTTCTAATAGACCAGTCCTTCAAACTGCTCCATGCACATTTCTGGTCTGCAGCTGCTGCTGCTTTATCTCTGCTCCCACTGTAAGAATTTAGCAAGCATAAACACACGAGTCTAGTGCACAGCTCGACCAGGTTCCCTTGAAGCCCTAAAGATACTCAGTCCTTGCTCTTCAAAACAGCTTGCCTGAGCACTTGCTTTCATACCACTGATGTGAGTTTGAGTGTGTTCAAAAATACATACAGGTTCAAAACCTCAGAGCAAGAGTCAGGAGTGGGTTCTGACTGGGTTTTATATGAATATCTCAGACTCAATTAGAGGAACTTGAGGTGAACCCCAAAAGTTCAGAAGCTTCAATCTCAAGGCATGAACACGAGTTAAAAGAATAATGAGTTACAAACCAAGTATTACCTTTGGGAATAAAAAAAAAAAAAGCCATTGTAGCTCAACAAAAGACAGGCTTTTGCCTGCCCTACATTGCGTGTATGGTCCTACATCTATTCATACATATTTTCACATATATATGGATCCAAACAACATGGATATGCATACACTTAACATCCTCCTCACTGGTACCTAATGCCTTCACATTTCTCCCCTCTCTACCAAGAAATGCTTCTCTCAGATCATTCTGATTCAAAAAAAACAATTCTGAGTTCTGCAATTCATTATGTCTTAATAAAGACAAACACAACAGTGTATGTTTCAGGCTGGTCTGTTAATTAGGTGGCTTGTCCTTGAGACAGAGATTGCACAAAAGGCTTTTTTTGAATGCATTGTACTAGCACTGAGGATGTTGTCAGGCTTAGATAATACTTTGAATGTGCTTGCAGCTTACAGTGATTAAAGTTATGATAATAGCAAGGACATTCACACATATACAAGTTCCCTAATAGCTCAGGGAGGTTTATCCTCTTTCAAATCATACTGTTGTTTACCACATCCCAGCTTAATTGAATTTAAGGACTCGTCAGAGAAAGAAATCTGATTTTTATCTTCTGCTAATACCACAATATATTAAAAGCAGAAAACAAACAAAATGTTTATCTGTCATTAATACTAGACAGATATACCTCTTGGACTTTAGAAACAACATCACAATTATTGCTCTCAAGTATAATGTGGAAATGATGACAAACAAATCAAGCATTTCTTTTCAAGATCTTGTCACTCAAGTGCTGCATTCCACCTAAAACATACAAGTCTAAGAAAAAAGTGCTAGGATAGAACTAATATAAACATGGATGCCATAATGCAATTTTGTATTTAAATTGTAGCACTCATACTGGCTATCGTTGTTTTCTTACCAAGAGTTTCAATACAGGAGCCTGATGAACAATTATTCAAACAACTAACTCTTGGCTATTAGGTTTAACCTCTAGTTTGAATTGCATTATAAAGAGAAAAACAAATCCATTTGCAGCAGTCAGCTGCCAGTTGCTTTATGTGGGACTTCTGGCAAGCACTTCACTGGACATTCTTCTTCCCCCTTCACTGGGGACACGGAGTATTGTCACATCTTACTTTTGGGCTGCACAGATGTTACACGTAAAAGGAAATCACCAAGTCGGTCATGTGGGGAAGTTCGGGCAGGTCTCACTGCTTCCCTCCTCAGACTAGCTCAGAGCAAAACCACGAACACTGGGAAAGAGTGACAAATGTGGCTCTTCAAGCCATCTGAGGGGCATCCAGTGCCTGCACTGATATTTCACAAAGAGCTGTGGACTGCTCTGAAGTAGGTAGATGAACACATTATTCCAGTGAAGGGGAAAGCTGTAGTAATTTGTTCTTTCATGCAGAAGGAGAGGAGCATTCCTAGTAGACCACCTCCACTCCTTTCTTTGATCACAGCAAACTGCAGACAGCACACGGAGAGAATGGGAACCTAATTCTTTCAGCGAGTTTAAAGCATGACAGGAACACAGATCCAGCAATTGTCTCATGCTCTACCAGGTTTGTCTCTAAGATTACCAACAATTTCGTGTCTTAATTCCCCAAGTGCTTTCGCCTATCAGGATGACAAAGAAGGATGAACTTGAAATGAAGGACAACCTGATGACTTCTGGGTGTCTGTGCAAGATGGGGTTTATCCAGCAATGGCAGAGAGCAGCTGAGAGTAATCCATTATCCATCTGCCAGGACTCACATGGACCCCCATGTAAAACATGTTTTTCTGTCCCTGATTATCATGATTTAGAGGGTAGAGGGGAAGAGGTGCAATAAATGCAAGAAGAATAAAAACTTATTGCGAGGTAAATCTTTTCTGCATTTATTCTTAGATTTGTAAGCACGCAATTTGCTTTAAATGCTCACAAGCAAGTTAATTTAAGTTGCCAAGCAAAGAAAATGACAGAGCACTTCTGGAAGAAAAAAGAAACCTCAGGGAAAGAGGATAATATTCTTAAAAACCCATTGATTCAAACCTTACTTTTCTTTAAGTAAAGCATTGATGCTGATGATGTATTTCAGATTGCTGAACAAGAACAAAATGACAGCAGTCAAGCTTCCCCTTCGGGTGAAGTCATTCTGTTAACCACAATTCCCCAAGTGCACTGAAAATACATCTTCACTGCCACAAGAAGCCTGCAACACATCTTTAAGATGAGAACTAAATTCTGGCAGCACTGCACAAATAGAGGGATGGATTGCTCATTAAGATACAAATTAATTACTATAATTAAAGTAATTAGTTCAAATAAACAGAATGAGTACAAGACTCTTACCAAGATCCCTCAACAAGCCACGCTGCTCTGGGTTCTCAGTACCAGGGTCAACGTGCACTGATGGGTGATTTGGGGCTCCTGAGCTGTGACTGCAGCCTGCTTGATAAAGACTTCCTATGAGACTTTTCACAAGCTCCTTCTTTGAGCTGAAACTCGAGTTTCCCCTGCTCTTAAGTGATTTTACCATCTAACTTCTGTGAGAAATCAGGAAAATAAAATCAGAGGCGTAGTGGCATACAGGAAGTGAGGTTCCATCATTACGTCATGTTAATCACGGCGCCCAGTGATGCAATTCTGCCTTGAGAGACACATCCAGGTGCTTGTAACTGTAATAAACTGCTGTAAAAGGCAATTGAGAAGAGTCACTTGGAGCACAGGCCATCTGTCTGTCCCCATATTTGCATTACCTTCCATTGCATGGCTTCATGCCATTCCCATGCAGCTCTGTGCTTGCAAGGGGCAGGTGCCCCAGTTAATTCAAATCATAGGAGACAACAAGTGCCCAACATCTCCTGAAACTCAGCTCACCTGCTCAGAGCTATAATTTCAGCTATAATCTCAAAATTAACAAAAGCTCATTGCTTAATTTCTCACTTTTCTAAATGCTGGCACCTTTCGACTAAGAATTTATAGTCTTCATAGTTTTTTATGTATCAATTTCTGTCACTCTGCAGCCAACACATCAAAATCCCTGCCTGGTTTCCAGCAGCCCATAAAAATCTTACAGTAAATCCCACAGCTGGAGACGTACTGCTGGTACCTTGCTGGGTGCACTAGACAGCAAAAAGAAATAAATGGCTAATGTAAGAAAGAGCATTAACTTAGTTCCACAGAGCATATAGAGATTTTTTCTTTTTTTCCTGTTTGCCTTTGGTTCATAAAACAATTGAAAACTTTGGAAGTTCTGTGAAAAGCAGAGTTATTTTTCCCTGCCAGAAAAACCAGTTGTAGGGCAAAGATATACTCAGAAACTCCAGAAACCCTGGAGACCCGACTGCAGGACAGCCTGTCAGACAGCAACTGACCCCTCTCAAAGAAAACTGAGTTACTGCTTTATGTTATAATACCTTTTTTTTTGTTTATAGTACACCAGAGGTTTCTCATTGTTATGTTTCCAAGTCCCTTCCAAAGGCATGCTCATTAGATCTCAGAAATCTCTGGATAGGAGAAGCTCATCTTTGTAGTGCACACAGAGGGGACAGTCCTGGGTCCCCAGACTGATGCTGCAACTCTGAGATCTTGACACTGCTCAATTCACAGACAGATAGACTAAGATTCTTCATTTCCAATATACTTTTCTGTATTACAAGTAAAATGCAGCACTGAACATGTCAGGGACTACAATTGGTGGCAAAAAAGTTAATGCTTTCCAAAGTGCAGTTACTCACAAGACCACTGTGACATTTCAGGAGTCAAGAGGAGCTATTATTAGCTGCGTCTAATAATATTGCAAGTTCCCACCCATGGAATCTGTGTGCAATCCTCCACTGAACTGGGAGCCTTTGGCAGTATCGCTGCCACATGATTCGAACCAGGCAAGTCTCAAAAAAACTGCCACAGCACTGTGTAGCCAGCTTGAAAATACCTTCACTGCTCCAGGGAGATGAGTGATCCCTTTGGAATTGGCTTCTGGAACAGCAAACTAATGAATCACTAACAGCTCTAAAGTAGACAGAATGTATTGCAACACAGCATGTAGTGCTGCAGAGCCGAAGGAAATCTGTTTACAGTGCTTCAACAGACACTTGAAATCAAGATGCTTGAGAAGGATGAGGCTGTTCAGAGAGAAATGAGGCTCCAAGTGCTGAAGCTCCAAGGGAAGTTATCCCCACCAGGCCCAGCAGCCATTCTGATCCTCAGGCACGTTAACCAAGCACAACAGGGCAAGGCACAGCCCGAGGGAGGGTGTCCACACGGAAACAGGGAAAAGGATGGAGCAAGAAACAACCCTGTTCTCCTGGTGGTGCCTGTCCTTCAGTGCTAACAGGGATCAGAAATTACTTCTGTCATTCAGACACACTCAGTGCCAACCTCCCCCCAGCCACAGCCGCCTGGAAACCTTGTCACTATGATTTATGTGATATTTGCTAATGGGACAGGGTTGACACCAAACTTTGCGTTCATGCCAAAGGTCAGCCTGATGCATATGATTGGTGGGATGGGAAAAGGCACTGCTTTACAGTTCAGATTATTAGTGAAGCAGCACAGTCTGAAAAGAGAAGCTAAAACACAAAAACATTATCAAAGTCCACACAGAGTGTGCTGGGCAAGTGGAAAATCAAAGCTCAAAACCCACTTCAAACTAAGGACACTCAAAGCCACAGCTCTGAGTAAACTCGCCGCCTTGCTTTTGCCCAGCCAAGGCTGGGCTGTTACACAAATGAGATGCTTTGGCCAAAAGGCCAGAAGGGTAGACCCAAAAGTATGCAAAAAGGAGCACAGCTTTGAAGGGAACTGTTAGAGCTTTGTCTGGAAAAGACAGCGATTTCAATTCCAACTCACTAGTGCTGCTTATCCAGGGACTAGTTATATATTTTACAGGAGAGAATTACTAAATAAGACAGAATACCAGTTTATCCCTTCCTTTTCTCCCTTGTTTTATGTCCACAAATTCTACATACCTCCCAGTCCAGCAGCCTTGTTTCAGCGTGAAGCCTTGCCAGTAGCACTGAACAAAACCAGAGAGAGCTTTTATTACAGGTGCTAAGGAAGCTGATCCGATAGTTTATCCACTCACACAAATGTGTGGAAAAGGGGCAATTTAGGAGGAAAATTGGTTATTACTTAAGCTGATTCCTCAAGATTTGTTGTTAGTGAAATTCATGTAAACACAGCCACAGGAGGTGACTACACAATGAACCAAGGAATAAGAAAGTGGGACGAGAAAGGAAAAATGTTTCTGCTGCACCAGACTTGACCAGCATATGACAGGCAGCAGGGTAGTACAAATAAATCAAAGATGGACTATCATTTATAGCTAAGAAGCTTCAGACCAAAAAAAAAAAAAAAAAAAAAAAAATCCAAATTGCACTGCAGTTACTGGAAAATAGTTTTAGAAATATCAAAAATAGCTGTAGCAATGCCAGATCAGAGCCCTACCCAGCTGCTGCATAGTCTTTCCTCCCTTCCCCAAAGAGGTTCAAGATGAATGTTTAACCTGGTAACCCCATTTATAACCTACCCCTAACCCAGGACCTGGCACACAATTCTGCACACCCTGTACATCTCCGGCTTGCAGGCTGGGAGAGATGGACTGCTTGTAAAGCAAAGGAATGTGCTCACAAATCAACCGCAGTTTTATGAGCACAAGAAGGGAGGATCTTCAGCTCCCGTCATATTTGGAGCCTCGTTCAGAGCTGCACGTCCTCCCCAGGAGCAGTGATGTCAGTGTCACAGGGCTGGCGTGCCCCTGCCTCAGCCACGCTTCTCTCCCCATCCCCTGCCCTTCCAGGAGGGATCCAGCGAGACTGAGCCCTGCAGCCCTGACTGAGCAGGGTCCTCACACCACAGAGCACCCACGGAGTTACTCCCTCTTTAAAGCAGCTCACAGCAGTATTAAGAGGTGGCTGCATCCAAGCTAGGGATGCAGCTGGCTGAGGATTTTGGCAGGAACTTCCCACAGGTGCCCAAGCCTTAGTTCTGTGTCAGTGCTGCTGATTTAAAGTGACACTTCCAGGGAAACTTCACACTTGGAATACAGACACCTGCCCAGCAGGCAAGTCAGTCAAGACCAGAGAGCCAATTAAACAAGCATAGCATAGCAAACAGCAAAGATTTTTGGATGCAGCAGACATCAGGCCAATCCCTGACCTGGGGAAATCAAAGTTGACCTGTACCTCCAGACCAATACCAGGCTAACTCACACAGTGGAACAGGAGGAATAACAGTGGAGCTCAGGCCTGGAGGCCTCTGTGCTACCCAGGCTCCCAAGGCAGAAATCTGAATGATGCTTTGCTTGCAGTCATTACACACGTACAAGGAAAAACTGCAAAGTAGCCATTTTTCTGTTTTTGTTCTCTATTCAAAGTTTTGAAAGGTCAAATGTATTTGCACTCTGCTGTGTTGCCTTTATCAGTGCTTAAACTCGAGCACTGCCAGATGAATCAGGAATCGTACAAATGCCCCAGAAATACAATGTCAGAAGCAGATCCATTGTACATGAATTGTATGCTCAGATGTCAGGAGAGGATTGTTTCTGTTTTAAACATGGAAGGACCTGCAGAAAACTAACAGCTAGTTTGCAAATGTGCCTGAAGCCAGGTTCTCTTCCTTTTAATCTCTTGATCGTTAGCTGGCCTCCAAGAGTTGTCAGAAAAATAAGAGAAAAGGGAAAATCTGTGAAATTACATATTAGCAAAAGTGGTAGGAGAGGAGAAGTCACATAATATCTGACAAAACTTTGGAGCATTCTCTTTCCTAACAGTTGCCCCTTTTCAGCAAGACATCACCCAGCTGTTCCTGGTAGCTGCCTTGCTTCATATTTATTGCTAGAAAGCCATAACAGAGTTGTACTTCCCCTCTGAGGTTCTCTGGCCCTTTCCTACCTTTCCATTTTCTCTGGGACATACTCACTTCCACCAGTAAACAGTTAAAATCCTGCTGATGTCACACAGGGGACGTGAGGCAAGTCACTTTCCTGACACACATAAACCAGCTTCAGACAGGTAAAGAAGTGACATGCAAACAGTTCCAAAAGAAACTGCAAAGTGCTGTCCTGCAGTGAAGGCTGCTTCAGCCTCACAACTTCTACCCAATTTGTCTTCTGTTCTCCCCACTCCCACTCCTTCTCCATCCAGATAGGCAAGTAGAGGAAGGGATGTCCTAGGTTTATTTCATCTGTGTGATAACGAGTTTCCCAAAACATCAGTAAAATGGATTTAATGACCATGAACACAACAATGTCAAAGCAGTAGAGATAAATGTTGTCCATCAAGACACAGAACAAATGATAACAAAGCCCCACCGAAATATAAAATGTAGAAGGGAGGAGAGTTCTGTGGCAGCTAATGAATGCTGGAAATGGATAAAGAGTTCTACAAAGGATTGAATTTCCTGCTTCCCATAAACCAGCATGCTGATAATACACAAACGTGCATAAAACAGTATCACCATTTCATGGTGCCAGTGACTTCACATCTAGATATGAGCAAGAGAAAAGCACCACATATGGGTGTCAGCCTAAGCTCTGAGGCAAGACTGTGCAAATAAAGATGTGGAAATCAGGCAAAATCAGACTGTGCTCCACTCCTGTGTACATCTGTTGGCTGTATCATAAATATAAAGGGCTGCTTTCCAAATCCTAACAGCTGCAAAAAGTGACAGAACGTTGAATACCATTTTGTTTTTCTTTTTCCCTTGGTGTTGCTTTCCCTTCCATTTTTATGCTTTAAAGTTTGCTCTTCTTTCTTGCATTCCTCAGTCAACCAGTGAAAAGAAGATGAAAGTCAGCAGCTAGGTCAGTATGTTTATTAACAAATTACTACCCCAGCACTTCTGGCTCCAGATCACCAACCTAACACCGTTATTGGGGAAGATAAATGCAATTTTGTTTTTCACATGTGCAGGAAGAACCAGACTGCTCTAAGGGACTGAGGGAGAAAGGAAGAGGGTGATATGAACATACCAGGAAAAGAACAAGGTTTGTGCCAGATGCACAAGTACTGACACTACAACAGTTAGAGTTCCCTACCACATTAGCCAAAGGTTAGAACTTAACACTGCACTAACTCCAGGGAATCTGCAGATTACCCAATGCAAATATGACCCATGTAAACTGTTAAAGGAAAGCGACTCCTTAAGTGGGCCTGGTTCTCACCACAGTGCAGGAAAACCTCTGTCATCTTCTCTTCTATCACCAAAAGAATAAATCTATAAGCACCAAGAACAGAGATGGACTTTCCAACGCAGCCTGTTGAACCCCATCTAAATTAAACCACAGTAACAAAAATTATTCACCCTTTCCCCCAACACTAGGAGTTCTGGAGGAAAGTTCAAGTATGAAAACTAAAAGCACTCAGACTACCCGAGTTATTTTAAACAGATGAAGGAGAAAAGAGAAAAAAGTAATTTGAACAAGGAAATTACAGGAATGCTGATGCTTCCAGTCAGCCTGGAGGTAAGGCAGAGAGAACTATTCACGCTGTGCACGATGGCTTTTTATTCCTACATATCCCAGCTAAACTCCACAAACACACAGCATGCAGAAATCAGAAGTCAAGAACAAGTTGGAGAAACGATTCTGTTCGGGTTCAACGTGAGTTATTGCAGACAAGCAAGTCCGTTTGTTTTACTCAAACTCCTTCACCCACCCCATAATCAATGTTTAGCTCCCATGCACAGCAAGAAACAGGTTCTGTGCTTGTGTGCCTTTGACTTCTGAAGGGGAAACAACCTTTGAAAATTCTATTCTTGGGAAGCAAGTGCAAGAAGGCTGAATCCTCATTTCAGAGAGACAAGCACACAGGAAGAGCTGTTCCACAAAATCAGACTTTGGCTTTCAAAAGTTCATACAAATCTACAGAGTCTTATGTTTTGGGCATGCAACAAATGGTGCATCCATGTGTCCCAGTCCTCCCAGGAATTCAAACATTTGGGTGAGTCTCCTTAACAGTGACACTTTAGGTCAGCAACATCTCTCTTCCAGAAGTTAAACCTGGGAAGGAAACAGCCATGACCAGCAGCTCACCTCCTGCCAGAGCAGCCCAAGCTTTTGGCAGCTCTGCTTGCTCCAAATTGAGGAAAAGAAGGAAGACAGGAACCTCTGTCAGTGAGCAGACGGTGGGAGAAATGTTCTGCCACTGACGCTGTGTCTCCTGTTGCAGCAGAAAGATGCAGCCCCTCTGCCCCACCCGAGCACTGGAGCAGAGTTGGCTGTGCATTGTCTGTCCCCATTTTCTACCCCAAACTGCTTTGGTCTGAAACGCCTTGAGATGCCAGCCTCATCCTCCTCCTCCTCTGCTCCAACTGATCATTGTGCCAGCAGCCATCGCAAACACCAGCTATGAGCAAGCACCCTCCATTTCCTCATGCTTAAAGAGCTCTGTGCAGTTATGATTATATTTTATCTTATTAGTTTCCTCTCTATGCAAATAACTACTGTACAGAGATAGGCAGTTCCTTGGCAAATCATAACTAATTACATTCTTGAAGTTGAGCTGCATTATTAAAATACTACTGAAAACACCACCTTCTGATTGGCCTAAAGACTGAATTTATTCTGGGCTCCTTCCAATCAGAATTAATCTTCCTGGAGTACAATGAAGTGTCACCACTGAATCAACACCAGCAGCCCAAGTGACAGCAGCCGACATCATTACTCACCTAAGATAACAGACCTCGAGTCACTGGAACAGGCAGGTGTTGGAGGCTGTCTCCCATTTCAGAATAATGTTCCTGTCGTAACTGAGCAGTTATTTTAGGGAAGCAAGGATAAATTCATTACCATTTGTAGGGTGCTCAGATATCACAGCAATAGCAGCCGTGTAAGCAGCCCGGGACGTGCGTGGTAGGAACGCACATGGCACTGACACCGACCATCCTTCACCCAGATAACACGAGGAGGGGCAAGGCAATCAATCCACATCCACTGGAGACCTGCTCCTGTGCTGGTGGGAGCAGCAGTGCTTTGCTACTGCAAACACACGAAACTGAAGTTGAGGGATGTGCAAGACCAGAAGTCATTTCCACGAGACACAAAATTTCACGATTTATCCCCAGCATCCTTATCTTACTTCCTGGTAACACGTGGTATGTGAACTTACCAGCTGCTCTTTTTCCAGATTACAATAATCAATACCCTCACCACACAAAGTACCACATTTCTGCATTGATAACTAAACTGCAGAGATCAATAATTAGGGAAAACTATTGACGACATTTAAAACTGGAGATTTCATTCTTGTTTATCATTTTTAAATGAGATCTTGTGGTTTAAAAGCATTAGAAGAAAACAACTATTTCAAAACTAGATGTCAGAGGCTTATCTATTCCCAAAAAACAGAGAATGTGGGTGCAAGAAGGTGTGCTTCCCTTTACTCCAGGCTCTCCTGACCATCCCTACAGCTTCGTTCCACAGCTCCTGCAATGATATTGCCACATTCTACACAGAGTCCCACAAGGACAAGACAGAGAATGCATCGAGAGTGTTCAAGGCCAGGTTGGGCAGGGCTTGGAGCAACCCAGCCTAGTGGAAGGAACCTCTGCCAATGATCTTTAGGGTCCCTTCCAACTCAAACCATTTTGTGATTCATTATTAAAGAGAGGTGATCAAATATGCACCTGACTAGTTCAGTGTTCAGGTCAGAGCTGTGTATCAGGAAATTGACAGGAATATCGATATCCATAAATCAAGATTTATAGAGTTCAGAGTCCAGTTAGTTCAATCTGATCATGAATTATGAAAACAAACATTTCAGAAAACAATAAAACCACTTTCCCTGGCACAAAATACAACCTTCAGGTAGCAAGCTAATACATACGCCCAGAAATCAAAACGGATTTTTATGTATTGTTCTATTTTAATGTCATTCTCATTCATCTTTACCCACAGGTATTTCATTTTGCATTTCACCTGGACGATACCCAGGACTTCCTGGCCCTTGCAAGACCAGTTATCTTGGCAGAAGGTCAAGCTGAACACTTTTTAATTTGGCCAGTTATTTAACTGTAGAGAACAGCTCAAACCCACAGCTGAGATATCCATTCTTGCTGCAGAGCGCAGTTGGAGTTGCTCAGCTTCCTCTGACAGAGCTCTGAAACAATGGGTTTGATGGGGAAGGAAGTTCCCATCCAATTCTAATGCCTAATTCCATCTCCCTTCACTCAGGGAGCAAAGTACCAGATGCTCTGGATTTCCTGCTTTGTCAACTCCAGAGCAGCGCTGTGTTCAGTTCTCACATTTTGTTAGAGCTGTTTGTTGCCTGATAAAACGTGGTTCCTCGGGGACAACACAGAGCTGCCTCAAGAGAAGGGTACAAACACATCTTATTTGGCAGCAGAGGAACTCAGAGCAAGAAAGTTTGTCTATGGGAAAATGCAAGTTCTTGGGGACACCATTTCTGGAATTTTCTTCACTCCCAAGCAGTTACCAACAGTTGGCTGAAAATTATAATGTAATTAGACACAAGAACACTATAATGGGCTAAGAAAGGGGAAACTTTACGTGCTACTCCTCTGCCTCTATCCTTGTATGCTGTGTCTACAAGCTGTGGATCATACTCCTAGTTCAGGCATGCTGAGATAGCTCCCTTTATACAGTGACCCCATGGACAACTGCCAGCTTCTGTTTTACTCTTATGGGTTCAAAATCCCCTGTACTTGACTCCAGGACTCTTTATTGACAACTTGCACAGAAGCCCAATTCCAAGTGATGCCAAGAAGATGAAAAGAAGGAGATTGAGTGTCTGTAAAGTAGATGAGTCAATTATCAGCATGATAAGTGCTTTGTAACATGTTTGGGTTTTTTTGCTCCATAGCAATTCGAACAAAACTCAACGTGTCAACACTTTTATGGATTGATTTGAAGCAATATAAGCAGTTATCAATCCTCTTTCTGCACGTGCCACTGCTGTGTTGCTGCCTGTGTGGCAGCCAGCCATTAATGCAGAGACTCTGGAGCCCCTCAGCTGTGTGCCCAGCCAAGTTTGTCAACCTGGCCTTGGAGCAGGAAGGGAGCTCCCACACCCAGCCCAGAGGAGGGACAGGGGTGACAAACAGCAGCCTTCAGCACACAGATGGTAACAGCTGAGGTCACCTGAGCTTACAGGTACAGGTGTTTGCAAGTGAGCGCCTCTTATCCTCAGTGACTTGGCGTCACTGAAATCCTGAATCCACTGGAATCCTCACCGAAATTCCGGTGGTGTGTATAGATATTTCTTTGCAAGCAGCCACATTAACAGTGCTGTGACATCTCGGTGGCCTAGAGCCTGTGGTTTGCAGCATTTTGAGTCCTTGTTACACACAAGTTCCACAAGGTCCATCTGCCGTGATTACTCAAAATCCTACAACGTCTGCAAACTTTTAGAAACCCATTTGATGTCTGTGCTGTTAACACAGCCTTCATACACACAAGAATTATTTGCTCCTCATTACATACCAGGCTGCAAAGTCCTTGGGAATTAAATATTAACTTTTAGAAATATATACATTGCCATTACTAATAAGGAATTAAGTATTAGTTGTTCACAGCAAGAGAATGAAATAATTTAGACTGAAATAGATAGCTATTATTAGTCGTTTCCTAGGGCTTTTTATTTATTTATTTAAATGATAGTTTTGGGAGTAGAATCTTTATCAAATGGAGTCTAAGGAATCTCAGGTAATGAAATCTTATTAACTTCAGGGAACTGTGTATGGGTGTCCAATTTTGAGACATTTCAAAAGCTTGAAGGCAGATGTTCAGTTTCCTAAGAACAAGGCCCATAAAGATACCAAATTAGACATCTATACATGGACATTCATAGATATTTAAACACCTTAATCAGCTTTTCCAAGTGATTGGAGATACTGAAAACTTCTGCGTGCTGAAAAGATTCACCTCACTCTTCATACCTCATATTTATTTTAGTCTGTTCATAGAACTGTTTTAACCAGCTCCATCAAACCAAATCTTAAAATCCTTCTTTTTTTCCTCTAGCCAAGAAAATTAATGGTGCAAAACAGTAGAATATTGGATAAGATAGGAGCAGAATGAGTTCCCTTCATACGAAACAGTAAGGCTTTCAAAGAATTAGATTATTCCATTTGACAGAGAATACAGTCCACATCATACAAAAAAAAAAAAAAAATTTAAAAAAAGGAGTAGTGGGCACATTTCCAAGACCTCTGAATAATGAAACAGTGGCTAGTAAAGCAAGTCTTATTTTTCTCTCCTCTTTGGCATTTAATATCCTACTGATCTGTGTACACAAACATTGTGTTAGCTGCAGGACACATGAAGTGACAGAAAAACACAGCCTCCCATCTGGGCTGGTCCCATCCATCTGGTGATTAGGGCAGGGCACAGTGCAACCATATGGCCATGATCAAGAGCCCACTAATATCATCCACAGCTAACTGGGAAATGCAATAGCCCACTTAGACTCCTAAGGATGATAAATGCCTCTCATTCTGTTTCTCCTCCCCAGTGGACATTGTAGATTTGTCTTTTTGCCTGCACAGATGAACCTCTAGTTAGAATCACAGAATATGTGGAATTGGAAGGCACTCACAAGGATCATCGAGTCCAAGTCCTGGACCTGCACAGAACCATCCTCCAGAGTCACATCAGGTGCCCGAGAGCATTGTCCAAACTCTTCCTGAACTCAGGCTTGGTGCTGTGACCACTGCCCTGGGGAGCCTGTTTCACCCTCTGGGTGAAAAACTTTTCCTGATATCAAACCTAAACCTCCCCTGACACAACTTCAGGCCGTTCCTGGAGTCCTGTCACTGGTCACACAGAGCAGAGACCAGTGTCTATCCCTCCACTTCTCACGAGGAAGTTGTAGCTGCAATGAGGTCTCCTCTCAGCCTCCTCCAGGCTGAACAGGCCAGGTGCCCTCAGACACTGCTCACACGGCTTCCCCTCAAGGCCCTTCACCATCTTCATTGCCCTGCTTTGGACACTCTCTAATAGTTTAATATCTTTGCTATACTGTGGTGACCAAAACTCACCCTCAGCACTCGAGGTGAGGCCACCCCAGTGGAGAGCAGAGCAGGACAATCCCCTCCCTTTCCCAACTGGCAAAGCTGAGCCTGATGCCCCCAGGACATGGTTGTCCCTGCTGGCTGGAATACCAGTGATACACACCAAAAACAGCGAATTTTGCCCCTGTAACTGTCCATGAAACAATAAAAAAACCCGCTAACCTGACCTTTCTACTCAAAGCCCTAAAAGAAGCCCCCGTGCTCTGGAAATGTTTATGCTGTCATAGGAACTCTGAAACCCGAGCCCAAAGTCCTGACAGGCAGCACACTGGTGCAACCCAGCAGCTGAAGATTAGAGATGCAGCTCCAGCAGTGATGCAGGAAGAGTGGAACACTGAGAGCTCTGTCATCTGGCTTGCTTTTACATATTAATAGAGTGGGCAGAGCCTGCTTATCTCGCAGCAATCAGGAAGAAAAGGAAGGCAGAACTTCACAACTCCTTGAAGGGGCACCGTTGTTGCCATCTACATGGTTCTAATAGTCCCTGTTGCACTGGTCTACTGAGACAGCTTTTAGGAATACTAATTCCTGAGCTGCCAAGTCACTGAAAACCAAGTCAATAACCCCCAGTGGATCACAGCACAAATATTACATGTGCTAAGAAAACCTTTGTGGAGTTTTGAGCGTCAGAAACAGAAAGCAGGTCCCAACATATCACCTAAGCTACATCTTGGATTGAAGGGTTGAGTCTCAGGGGGTCCACAAAGCGGGGCTTAATTGCCACAACTGCAGAAGCACTTTCATATTTTCACTTGTCTGCTACAACAAACCCCCCTTGCTTAGCAGCAAGGACTGTGGTCAGGTCCTGAGTAAGGATATTTTTAGAGGTTAGAGCTGTAGCCAAAAGCCATCTTAATTCACTGGTGCCAACCCTCCCTTCTAGGTAATATTTGAGAAATAGGACAGCACAGCTGCTGGAATGGCTCTGTGTTTTGGGAGACACCATCTTGTGAATGAGATATGCAAGTGGCAGATCTTTTTCAACTGCATAGCCAAAAATGATGGCCTGAAACTATGGAGAGCAAATGTCAGCCTGCTCACAAAATGCTCATCAGTACAAATAATTACACAGAGTAATTGACAATTGAGTTCCTCTAACATTTTGGAAGCATTTTTACAACTCTGATATAGCACAAGAGCCACAGGACTTCTCCTCTAGAACTCTCAAATAATAAGACCCACAGCAACATGATAGAACAGAGAGATACTTGATCAGAATTTGAGCATAATCTGCAATGTTATATCAACACACTTGTGTGAGCAAGACTTGTCTTTTTTCCTGAAGCTGTTAAATTTCTTTTGCTTTCAATACCTGGGTGCTGCCTTTCAAGCTGTGCATGGAGCCCTCTTCTGGAGAAATTTGAACAAATAAAAGCTTAAGAATGCAGCAGTGTGGGCTCTGCATTAGGGGAAAGAGTTTGAGGACTAATTTTCTCTATTCACTCTAACAACAAGCTTGTAAAATCTGTACATTTTTCCAATTTACTTATTTGCAGCCCAGTGAAACGTGACAGTTATTGTTAAAACTATCAAAAATATGGGGGATTTTCCTCCCCTTGTAAGCTTTACTTATAAATTTTGAATCATCTGTCTGCATGAAATGCATAACATAGAAAAGGAAGCCCGTGAACAACTTTTGCTTTAAAACAAATATTTTGTACATAGGTTTTAGAAAATATCCTTTGGGGGAAATGTAAAACACGCAGATTTTTAAATCTATCAGATCAGAGTATGCATTTGCTGCTTACTGTACCCTGTATAGTGAACTGCATAAGCTACCAGAGTACGTTTAGTTTTTATTGTCAGCTTCAGATCAATAAAGTTGTATATCACAGTTATGCTTTGGAGTTTTAAAGGTGAGTCTGAATTAAAGGATTACTTGAAACATCTTTCTCAGTTATTCCAGCTAATGCTCTGTTTTCCTCTTGGTGAAAACAGAACAGTTGGTAGTAGCGTAGACTAAATCTTTGCAAATGGAAAAATTAATTTATTGCCCACCTGTTTACCACAGTTTTTGCATACATACTTAATGGGCTGCATTGTTGATATGAAAAAGTGATTCCCCACTCTTATCCTTTTAATGCCTTAAGAGGCAAATTTTTTGTACTTAAAAATGTGGTTGATTTAGAGGTAGACCAAGAAAACACAAAACCCAAGTTACTAATTTTAGAAATGTTTTTTTCATTAAAAATAAACCTTTTACAGTTCATGTTCCTATTGACATAAAAGAATTTCCTCAAACTTTTTTCTCTACACTGTAAACTTTGCTATCATCACTTTGAAACTAAGTTATCACTATTTTCTGCTTCCACAGAAAGATTACTAGATTGCTCCTGCTTAGAAAGAATTCTATCAAACTTGGTCCTTTCTGGTTCCACCAGCATTGCATTATATGAGACATTCTTGCTACTCCTAAGGGAGAAAAAAAGAAAACTTGCAGGAAAAGATCCCCAAATGTGTTACAACCACTATACAACCAGATGGCTGCATTTGTTTAATATGTTGTTTCTCACATTCTTCTGTTTACTTTTCCTGTCACATGAAAGTTGTGCATGTGGTGTGTCAAAGAGAAAAGCCAAACAGCATTTCAGTAAATCCCATTTCTTTCCCCAGCATGGCACCCACTCCAATTCATGCTTTAACCTGCCAATACTCAACAACCTAGACCTGAAGACAGACTTACACACTCTGCCATATTACAGTCTGATTCATTCCCCAATTCATTAACTGTTAGACACGATCTAGAAAGTAAACTTGGAGATGCACTAGCTCACATGGTGGAGAGAGACATTGCCAGGTAGAGCTGTACACGCTGATAAGGAAGGTGGGGTGCAGTTTGAGCACTTCAGCTGGGAGCAAGGCTAAAGCACCACAAGCTCAGCCCTGCGGTACAGCAGAACTCATCTCAGCCCAGCCTGGGAAGAAACTCTGAAGTATCACTGAAAGTTATCGATAAAGTGCACAGGTGTTTTCAGAATCAGGTGCCTGCACCTTGTCAGATTTTAAGTAGGTATTAATGTTAAAAAAATGCCAGCTATGTTTAATAGGCCTGAGAAGTCTGTCTCTTGTATCACACACATACTGCTTTCCTACAAGCGACCACTGAAGAAAATCAGAACTCAAGCCGATTAATTCAGTGGTGTGTTAGAGAAGCTGTACCACAAAAAAAAAAAAAAAAAAAAAAAAAAAAAAGGCCGAAAACAGAGAGAAAGCCAAGCAAAGCAGATGGGAGGTCTCAAAGCCAAGATGAGAGAGCACCAGTTCAGCACATCCACAGGTTACCTCTCCCCTGCCTGTGCCCTCTCCCCCAGCCCCTCTGCTCCCTAAGCACTGCCTCCCACTGCCAGCCTTGCCAGCCCAGCTGCCTGCCCAGGCTGGACCTCCGCCCACGTGTGACAACTTCTCCTTCCCGGGAGCCCTGTGGGTTTCCCCAGCCCACGGGACAGTGCTCAGCCCTCCCTGAGCAGCAGCTTGGCCCCTCTCCTGAGCCAGTCCCGGCAGAGCCAGAGGCTGCCCTGGGACGCTGCCAGGGAGCCCCAGCCCGAGCTGGCAGAGCGGAACTCCGCATGTGGCACCAGCACACGCTGCTCGGCACCAAACCTACGGCCCAGGGCAGCTGCTTTCATTTGTTCCACTGCCCGGAGCAGGACCGTAATCCCGAACCCACCCAGATGCCTTTGTGCTTGCTCACTGCGAATCCCCAGCCACCGAGTCTCCGCTGTCCCACAGCTCCAGCCACCCACCCACGTCCACGCTCCTGATGGGGTTAAACCAGGACCCGAATGTCCTAGCCCTGATCCACAACAGCATGTGTGCGTTCCGCTCGCCCTCCTGCCTCCTTCTCAGGCACCGTGCAGCTCCTCTCAGCAACAAAGCTCTCCCAGCGGAGATCCCTCACCGTTCCTCTCCTTACTGCCCTGTTCGGGATGAGCAGACCAAACGCCTGCTGGAGGCTGCAGTTGCACAAACACGGGGGCTCAGGCTCAGCGTCCCGAGCACTTGTTCGCCACTAAACCCCAGGGACCCTCGAGGGGTTAACAAAACCTCTCGATCGCAAGTCAGAAAGGAATTAACTTTCACCCCTGCTCAGCGCAGAGGATCTCAGCCCACCGTCACTAAATGCAAGTTTACCGAGCTCCTGAGACAAAAGGAGGGAGAATGCACTGGAGCTGGACAACAACAAAGGGTTCCTAAACCTGCTGTGAGCTTCCCAAAAGTGAGCCCTGCAACAGCAGCGAGAGGAAAAGAGAGTAACCGGGAGGTGCTGAGAAGTGAAAGCCCAGCGAGTCCCTGGGTTTGACAGGCAGCAGCAGCGGGGCTTCAGCAGCTCCGTGTTTTTGAGGCTGGCTGTTTTTGCTTCTGCTTTCTGGCAGAGGGGGATCTATTACATTTAATAAGAGAAAGGCTACATAGCAAGTCACTAACGGAGTATTACACATCTATCAGGAGAGTACGGGGAAGGGAGCCTTTTGCAAGGTCTGGCTTTATTTTTCCTCCATATTCCCCCCTCCAATTCTTTTATTTTATATAAAAAAAAAAGGGCAATAAATAACGTGAGCTGCCTGTAACAGCCTATAAACCTACTACCCAGCACAAGCCACAGAGGAAAGAGGCAAATCAAAGTTGCAGCATTTGATATGACAGAAAATATTGCCGCTGCAGCTGCAACCGAGACACTTGAAAGATTCCCCCCACCACCCTTTCTGAAAGGAAACAAAAAATGCTATATATCACACGGCAAATTGATTGTAATTGTAAATCAGGGAACTATGGGATCCTACATTCCTAGCAACTGGCTTAGAGCAGAGATCCTGCTTCTTTAAACAGTAATTCAAGCAATGTATAATTACTCAGAAACCAGAGCTGAATTACAAATACTTTCAAATCCAAATGCACAAAAGCAGAAAGATGAAAGAAAGCAAGGAAAAACCACACATTTCTTACCTGGGACAGCAGAAAAGACAGAGTAAGTTGAGTTTTGTGCTGCATTTTGCCAGACTAGAAGGTACCAGAGGCTTTTTCATTCATGCACTCGGCTGCACTGAGCATATTTTCACTGTGAAACAGCCTTTGAGAAGAGACTCTGCCTTGAGAGCCAGCCAACTTCCCAAATAGATCAGCAGCATCATCACTAAAGCATTGGATAGAGTCTGATGACCAGAACCAATGGCTTTACAAGGATGATTTCTTCACAAAGCATCCCCATTTTGCATCACACATATTGGGCAAGCACCTCTACAAACACAGCACCTTTAGGAAGCATTTTGCTTTGGTGTATTTCTGTGTTTAGTTTCAGTCTAACACATCATGCTTTACAGATCTCAATAGTATTTTCCCTTTTGGAGAATGGAATTGCACAGAGAGAAATAAGAGCAACTCTGAGCACCACTGCAAAGAGATTCTCTTTATTAAAACGTTAATAAGGTATACTTTGTTTCCAACAATTCAAAAAAATGACCTCTGCAGTTTTGGTTACTTCCAAGCCTTAGAAGGAGAATACAGTGAAATTTTTCGGTGCAGTAGAAATATAGCTTATATTTTGTGCTTTCCCCTCAATCTCACAAATCACAATGAAGACAGATCCATTCTAGCCTGCAGAAAAAATCCATCATAAGGCAATAGATTTTATTAATTGCTCAAGCAATGGCAGAATTGGCTTTTAATTCAACAAACTAGAATCTAGGACAAAGTTTCAAAGGTGCATGTCCTTCAATTACAAAAACTTCTCCTGTTTGAAAGAGGGGACCTGATGTCTCAAGGACCTGCTTTCCCTGGATTGGTTATGTTGCAGCCCAGCAAGCAACACAGGCAGATGGACCAAAGATTAGGAATGAATTCCCCTGAGTGAATTTCCAACTCCACCTCTCTTGCCACTCCCCATTATCACAACACTCCAGTCCTTTTTTGAGTTGTCTCCTGGCAGTCACCAGGGTTACTTAGCAGTACCCTTCCCCCATTTTTAGAAGGATCAAAAGTCTCCTCAGCTCTCATCAGTGATGTTTTTCCCTCACTTGCTCATCCAGCAGAACCAGCTGCCATCACTTTCTGCTCTGCCCCACCACGGGTGGCTGCTGTGCTGGTGGAGATGAGAAGAAGCGTGGGGAGGGAAAGGCAGGTAGGCAGATACGAGGGGATAAAGGAGCTGCCAACCACTTTGAGCTCCCCAGCATCAGCAGGAGCTTCCAGCTGTGAATAATGTTGTTTGATGCAACCACTGCTAGTCTACTGCTCAGAGCTTACATCTTCCTTTACCTACCCACTGGACCAAAACTGAGGGAAAACGCTGCCCTTCCAAGTGTAAACCCTCACATGCAGCAGTAACACTGTTCCAGTACCTCCATTACACATCAGTTTAAATTAATACCCGAGTTGGAATAGAATTCAAACAAAACCCAGCAGGAACTACCAGTAGCAACAATAATGCTCTACATAACCACAAAAGGTTCACTACTTAGACATAAAAAGAAAAAGAAGCAGGTAGGTTGCTTTCTCTTTCGTCTTTTTTTTTCTTTAGGCAGAAAGCCAGCTTAGCAGGGTAAAAAAGCAAAACCTTAGAGCTCTTTATGACTAGAAATAAATGACTGACCACCTCCCATTTCTCTTTCAGGGAGACAGTTTGCCACCAAGTATAATTCCCAGGCTCAAGAGGAGCGCCTAGGAATTTATAAACCAGGCTGGGTGGGGTTTACAGGGCATATCCTACAGAAAACAGCACCAACCACAGCACAGTGTGCACGGCCTTTGTATGGGGGCACTGGGATTTGGACACTCTTAACCCCACCAACAGGAGCCAAACAGCTGAGTGAGTTACCAGACCAGCCAGAAGTAGGTGGTGGCTGAGAGAAAAAAAAAAGGGCATATGTGCATCCTGTTTTACAGGAAAGGGACTCACTTAAAAAGAATAGAAGTCAAGTCATGGGGTGGATGATTCATTGCAAGATAATGCAACATGAGATTCGAGCCAACGGGAGCAGTTGTTTTCTGTGCAAGGCACAGCATGGCTATGGGGCTATCCCACCGCAGGGGCAGAGAGGGGAACGAGGAGCTCGAGGTGTTCCCACTGGTCCTGCGGGAGCATGGCCATCCCCACAGCCTTGGGGCACCACAGCCTGGCACAGGGCAGGACCTGCCTCCCTGAGGAGCTCTCCCCGCCTAAAGAAGCCTCATACCACAGCTCTTTACCTCCAGAAACAGCAATGACCCTCTAGCAACAATTAAAGAGAAAATTATTTTTAAAAAACCAAATTCACCAACCTTTTGCGGTTCCACAGAGCTTTTTCCTCTTGCTGATGCAAAATGTGTAGTCAGCTTAGGCAGCGACTGAGAGGGTCTTGGTTTGTGACAAAGAAAGCTCCTGCCAAGACCTTTTCTGATCCAAAACCGCGTTAACTGATGGGTGTAACACGGTCTGTAGTCTTTAGACACAAAATGCCATCATTTTCACTCCTAAAATGTGGAGCAATTTGACACATCAGCTGAGTCCCTCTCCATGACATTCTCTGGCCACAGGGGCCAATGCTGAGCTGAGGCTAATGTGAACAGCAGTAATTGCCTGCAACACACAAGGAGTTTTCAGAGACAGACCCATGAGCAGATGAGGGAGTGAGTGGATGCTGCCAGAAATGCCTTTTGACCTTCAGAAGCTTTGCCCTATTTTGTAAAAGCTGAGGATCAGCTGCTATGAATCTATCAGAACAAGGGAAGTTTAATTCCCCTTTAAAGTGGGTCACATGACAAACCTGGATGTGAGAGAGGGGCTAATTTCCCCTGCCATACTACTAGTAATCTATACTCCTGGCTGTTTCACCATGTTGCATTTGCTTTAAGCTTGGAAAAAGGTTTTAGCCCTGGGCAACCACTGAAAGTGTGACAGTAGGACAAGAAGTTGCAGTAAATGCACCTGGATCAAGCTGGAATCCGTAGAGAAGTGGAATCCCATCTTCCTGCCCGAGGTTCTCCAGCAGGAATAAGTGAAGCAACTGGCTGCAATAATGTTTTATTCTGGAGGATAGATATTTGGAAGTCTGCAACAGAGCTGATTTAGTGAGAGCTGAGGAATGCATTTCCAGGTACTCTGGTTTTCCGCTTGGCAGTTCTGTCAAAATAGGTTTGGGTACGGATTTCCAGTCTTAGTGCAACTGAAGTTTCTTCGGGAAAGATTCACAAAAACACCAAAAAAAGGCGAGTTGCAGTTTGAATTTGAGCCCACAGGTTTCATTATGTACCCAACCCAGGGCCTCTATAATACCCCAAACTCCTACAAGTCTTTCTTACATGAGGGACTGACTGGCAACAGAAAGTTTGGCATTAGCTCAGCTTTCTCTAAAACCTGTGTGACTTCTGAGTGCTTTGTCTACTGTTTCCCTACATCCCAGCCCAAGCCCTGGGATAGTAAAAGAGTTTTGTTTTCATATTTGCTAACAGGCAAGTCACAGGCAACTAGAAAGAACTGATACTTCAGTGGAAAGAAATAGGGCGTGTTCCATTGTCAGAACAGGACTAAAAACAGTTAGTCAAACAGGAATTTTACATTTTAGAAAAATCCTCAAGAGACCATCACACCCTTTTCTGTACAAGTAATAATAATAATAATCAAAGAAATCTCTGTTATTGTGAACACAGGATCCAGTTTTTCAGCTCTTGGAGGAATAAAACCTATTATTGTTTGGGTTTTGCATGTTTTTGCATCCCTGAGCCCTTTAAGCATAAACAAAATTGATGTTGAACTTCTGAACATGAGCTATTGTAAATCATTCTAGAGTAACAATTTGGAGTAGTGTACAGCCAAATTTCTAATCCTTACTTGAACCAGAAGCAAACTGTTCCTTAATTCAACCTTCATCTGAACTAAGCTGGAGTGAGATGAGCCTTAGGCATGTAGAGGGTTGGGTTCTCCACAGCATCTGCTTTATGGAAAAAAGTTTGGTTTTATTCCCTTTCTCCCTCTGGGCCCCTTTGTGGAAGGAGCTCCTGCTCCTCAGCTGACTTCCAGCATCTAAGAGTTCCCTGGAATAGTGCAGGTATTACCCCACGTCTGTTATGATCTTGTGCCTTTCAGCTGAATCACAGCAATTGAGCTTGTCCTGTGAGCTTGCCCCTGCTGCAAAACTCCCAGGTACCGTGGTTTAGTGACAGTCTGCAGTAATTCAGCCACTTGCAATGCCTCACTGCTATCCATGGGCAGGCTGTTGAATTCTGCCTCTTTATTTAGCCTCTTTTCAGTAATACAACGGCATTGGAATGGGATGCCCAGGGAGGTGGTGAAGTCACTGTCCCTGGAGGTGTTTAAAAAGAGACTGGATGTGGCACTTAGTGCCATGGTTTGGTTGATAAGGCGGTTTTAGGTCATAGGTTGGACTTGATGATCTCAAAGATCTTTTCCAGCCTAGTTAATTCTGTGATCTCACAGGCCATCAGCATACATGTCCTCCCCAAAGCACAGGAGTACAGCAAAATATTCCCGCAGTGTTCCAGAAAGAAAACTGAGGCACAGGACACAAAGGGAGCTGATTAAGATCAGAGAGGTGGTCAGACCCAGAGCTGTAAATTGCTAAATGCCTCAGGCACTGGCCCTTCCGTGTACTGAAAGAACCTGTTGCCTTCCTGGGGCACCCGGGACCTTCCTCTGTTATTGTGCAAAACCCAAAGCGAACCGCAGATAATTCAGCAGCTCTTCCTTGGCCGGGCTATCCGTTCCCATGCCCACCCGTGCCTCTCCCTCCTTGTTTCAGCACCACTGCTCCTTTGGCCTCCCTCCTACACGTGATTGTATCTGGCCTGAATACAGGTGTTCTGGAAGCAATTACAGCTTCGTGGAAGGAGAATATGATGCACGGCAGCTCATTAGTTGTTTGCCATTATTATGGGAATGACTCCTTGTTTCCCTTCTAACCTCACCTATTGTCTAGGAAATGAATGGATATAGGAGTGAGAAAATTTGTTTTGGCAATGGGATCTGTATTTTCCAAGGCTCGGCAATATTGAATTCTGCCCAGAAATACAAATCAGAATAATTAACCAAACAAATGCACAAAAGACCTTATCATTCCCTATTTTGGTAGCAACTATACTAACTCAAAGTCATTATTTAAAATTCACTGTGCAAGTTTATTTAAAAAGTTACTCTTTTATACATTAAAAAAAAATAACATTTCCACAGGAAATGGGAGAAAAAGCAAGTTATCACTGTCAGAAGTTCTTCTAAGACATATCCAAACTCAAGATATTCATCATGAGTAATGGGAAAGTTAATACTGCAGGAATAAATTAACCACAGAATTTTAATGGCTTTATTGTGTGACAGTTTCTAAAGCCCAACCAAAAATCAGCTAGGAAATTCAAATGTGAGAGATATGCTCTTAAATCTTACAGTTATGGATTTTTTTTTTAAATCCCTTCTTATGATATAAGGGTCATTTAAAATATTCTGCCATGAATATACAGCTTACTTATGGGTAGAACATTTCACCATTCTTACCCAGCTACAAGCCAGCTTAATCTTTCATCTTTTCACAGAGGAACAGCAGATACATAAGTATATTTTAGGGGGAATAAAATAGTTGAGAGAGAAAGAGGGAGAATGTGTCAGTCTTTGAATATCTCTGTGCACAGGACTCGAGCTGACACATCGGCCCGGAGCTGTTAAACCTCCTGACTTTGGGCATAGCTGCTTGCACTGGAGGTGTTAAGAGAGAGGGCCACTGCTCTCTTTCATGTCATTTTCAGCTGCTTTTTCTTCTGCCCTGGCCAGTGCAGCTCTGTATTTCACATGCCATTATCATAAAAACATGGTTGCAAAGCCTCTCCATCAGAATCGTGATGGTATTTGCCTGGGCAAGGCAACCACGGCATGGTGTTGGGTTGGAAACTGGCCCAGGTACCAGAGGGCGGCCCCAGCAGGAGGACATGGCTGCAGGAAAAGAGGCCTGAGCAAAACCTCCCTTAGAAAATGGAAAGTCACATCTGAGCAACCCGGTCCAGAGGAAGGTGTCCCACCTTCAGGTCCCTCCAGCCCAAACCGTTGTGTGATTCCATGATTTTACAGCCTGAACGTGAAGAACAGGCTGGGCAGCCCCAGCTCCGTAACAGGGCCAGGCTAAGGGTGAGCTCAGGGATATCCTTGTCCCACTGAACTCAAATTGCCACCCATTTCAGCAGCATTGAGATTTCACCCTCCATCCTTAAACTCCTTCTTCCCCATTTACATTCACAACCTTTTCTCTATGCAACAGTCATGGCTTTCAGGCAGATAAATATCTTACATGCTCCTCAAGGGTGTCATACGCTATTTAGTATTTTCCCTCTGGTATCAGCACCTGTTAAGCACGGAAATAAAGTGATTAGTCTTACATGTTTGGCTTCAGAAATTGATTTTAGGATACATCTCCTTATCACTGGTAGATTTGCCAGCTCAAAACAATGATATTCTCTGCAACGATAAATTTTCTCAGTCTTGAAAAGTAGGAATTGCATTGGGAAATTTTCTGGGCTTCCCTTTCTCATGGAATTTTCTATACCTATCAAACCATTTACGGCAAAGCTGTCTGATATTATGCAGCCTTAGAGGAAATTTGTCTCTGCAGATCTAGACACGACTTGAGAAAAGAGAAGTCCTTGTGATGCAGGGGTGGATAAATTAACATTTGAAAATTGAATGTTCTTTTAATAACCAGAAAGCTGTTTTGTTTGGGTGTTTTATGTCTGAAAATAACCTGGTATTTTAATCAGGATAATCAGACTGGATAAAAAGTAGCACTCGACTTGAACCAAGGCATCCTTTCTGCCCTCCTGCATCCAGAGGGTGCATTGGCCTTGATGCATCTTCAAATTTTGGCTCCTTAAGGAGGAATCTCTCTCAAACAAAAAACTCTGTATACACCAAAAACATCTGATTCTTACACTGCTTCTTTACATGCCTTTGAAATACTGTATATTATGCATGAATTCTTGGTTCGTCATGTATCTTGAGATCTCTTTGTATTTCATTGTTTGTCTTCAATTTTGTATCTTGCTTATGTAAAATTCATTAAGCCTTTGTAAATATGAGGAAAAAACCTGTTCCTTTTGCTGTCTCTCTTGGGATTCTAGAAGGTTACCTTGCCTTGTGCTCATCTGTAATCTCTCTCTTGGGTTTAGCTTTTAATGTGTGCAGCACTCCAAGAAAGAGGCACTCTAGGATATTTTACTGGGCTTAGCCTCAACGTGAAACAAATTGTTCCTTCTGAATGGACGGAACTGGATCTTCTAACACTAGAAAGAAAATATTCTTGTATGACCTTGCTGTGGTCAGGTTGTGACCATAAAATCACCTGCTTTTTGGTGAAGGGACCTCTAAGAGGAGGAGCAAACAGCTTGCAGTGGATAATTCTGGGGCTCTGAGGCATCACTTAACCCTCGTTCTGAGGTCCTGTGTCAGCTGCCCACTGATAGTGTGAGTTGGAAATTTGCTTTCTTTTAATCAGGAATGGAGGACAGATGGAATGCTGTGAGAATGACCCACATCCAGGTACCAAATTCCCTATTTTTTTCCCATTTTAAGTCAAAATAGGACTTCAGAAAATATAAGAAATCCTACTGGCCACGCTTGGTAAAAAACTAGTGCTGCAGTCTCATGGCTACCACAGAGCAGATCTTTGGTCTCCTGGGAGCTGCAATCCACTGACATTTATTAGAGAATATTTGGGCACGTTCAACTTTAAGCTGAACCCAGCACTGACAAGCCACTAGATCAAAGAAGCCACAGTCAGCTCCACAATACCTTTTTTCCCTCACGCTACAGTTAACAACATCGGACCACAAAATCCCCTGAGCTGCAAATAGTTGGAAGCTGGAAAAGCACTCAGGGGAAAGATCATGAGAATGACTCGTTCCTGCTCCTCCTCAGGCATCTGTTTATGGCCACTGTTGCTGTGGGTCTCTGAGACACCAGTGTAAATGCATTCCTAAAAGATGACAAAAGAATTCCTGAGAAGGCAAAGGGGCAGAGCAGAAGGAAGGGAGGTGGGGGCTGTTGGTGCAGCGGTGCCTGCCTGGGAGCAGTGATGGTGGCAAAGGTTGGCATCTCAGACAAGTCGGGATCACCTCTTGCAGGCAGCAGTCCATCCCCATGGAAGAGCAAAAGGTGTGTAGGCTGACCCATCTCACTCTGCTGGTGGCCATCATTTTACTCTTTTCCTTCTTTTTAACCAGGTAAAGGGTCCTTCCCATCAGTGCTGTTGATGCAGGCAGCCGAGGCACAGGGGGAACCAGAGAGGGTGTGTGCAGCTGCAGGGCAGGGACTGCGCCGTGCCGAGGGGAAGCCGTGTTCCTGTCAGGATGCTGTTAACTCCAGCAATGCAGGTGAGATCGATGGAGCCAGCACAGCTGTTCTTGTGTTAGGCACTGAACAGAGCTTAGCAAGGAAAGAGAAAATCCAAATAAATGAGAATTATTCTGTAGTACTAGAAGTATTCTATAGAAATAAGAGATATTTTCTAAGTAGCTGGTTTTGTCCTCATTTGGAGAATAAAAGAAACATTTTCTTCTGAGAGCTGTTTAAATCTGGGGAAGCCAAACCTGTTTTCTGAGAGATTCCTCACAATGATCTCTGTTTGGTTCCAAATAATGGCCAACATGAGCTCCTAAAGCCCATGTACCTCACCCTGTGTGGCAACACTGTCCAGCTGCAGCCCTAGGGAAAACAGCTTCTGTGCATCACAGTTTGGGGATGCAGCAAAGATAATAACATGATGAGAGATGCCAGTTTTCCACTTTTCGGCAGGTTTCAAAGACATTCAATAGCACCAAGGCAACAAGAGCTCTTAGAAAGCCGTGGTGAAAGTGTCTCGAGTGCAGATCCTGGAACGGCCTGGGCAGGTGGCATGTGAGAACAGCCTTCCTGAGGTCCAGCTGCTCCGGCAGCAAAGGGAGTGAGCTGTTTGTCACATGTGCCCCACCCTTCCCTGGAGCCCAGCACGCTCAGGGTGCTGCAAGGGCATTCCAGAACAAAACATCAGCTCGAGGCATTGGCTCTGTGCCTGGCACCCAGCCTGCTCCAGAGAGATGTGAACTTTCTGTGCAGTGGCAAAGGAAAGATTGCAGTTTTTTAAGCTTTTCTTCATGCTTTTTTGTAATTCTTCCCGCTAAGTAAAGAGGGATTAAAATAAAACTTCAGAGCAGAACGCACAAACTAAAATACTGCTTTATTTTAGGAAGGGAGATTTTGGGAATGCTGACTCAGCTACTGGAATCAGCGCTTCCCTGATTGCCCTCAGTCTGAGACCAAAATTTAAGTGAAATACAACAAAATGAAGGGCACAGATGAGTTTGCTAACCATGGGCAGGGGGTGCACCTGAGAGAAGAAGTCGGTTCGCTGGAAGCAATTATTAATAATAATTATTAACAATTAACTCTTTCAGTCTATTGAACCCTGAAAGCCAGAGATATAAAGTAATAGCAATCAAATGTTATTAAACATGCCAAGTGTCTTAAGAGATAATCATATACAATCAAGCTTCAATAAGAAGAAATAAAATTTACTTATGATTAGATCCAAGTCAAAACAGATGCACAAGGAGCGAGTAAACTCAGCAGAAAAAGGTCCTCAGGATATGTACTTCTGTGGAAATCTAATGGAGTTTACTAAATAAGTGAGTTGACTAGAAAGTGATAAAAGCTGGTCTCTGAAGGAAGCAGTCGGGTTGTATGTTCTTTGGGAAATGTCATTATTTATCTGTCTAACGCCATTTCAAAGCTTGTAGTTATAATATTGCCAGGGAGCCATCAGCCTGAGAGTAGAAAACAATAATTGTTGAAGAACTTCCCGAGAAACAGCTTTTAAGCCTGGAAAGCTGAGAAGAGATGGGTTTAATCACAAACCAAGTTAAGGAAGAAAATAATGAAACAGAATTCCGGTGTAGACAGAATGCTGTTTCAACATTTAAAAACAGTTGCAGAGAAGAGCTGCAGACAACATTTCAGCTTTATACTTTATTCAAAAGATGTCAGCAAGTAAATTAGGAGCGCTAGTCTACCATGACAGGATACTGGATCACTAGCACAGAAAAAGAAAACACCAGTAATATTTTCTGCTTAATAAAGAGGGTGAATAGAGAGGGATCTGTTGATCAGTAACTTTTAGGCAACTTTGGATAGCTGTCTTCGTACAGGTATGCAGCCAGCTAACATGGGAGCTGATCCAGGTTTTTTGTAGCTTTGAGCTGAAATGGAAGAGAAAATGGAGCTGAATGCTGGCTTCTCGTAACCTCTTTTTCCAACTGCTTAAGAAAATAAAGTGTATTTTTCCCTAAAATCCCAGTCTCACTGTGAACTCTTTTGCACAGTGTCATTACTTGGATGATGATGCAAAAACAGAAGAGAGGCAAAGTGTAATACTGCAATTCTTCAACCAAAGCCTTCAGTTCTGACCTAATATTGCTGGAATATTGGACAGATTTAAAATATTGGGGTTTGGGGAATCAATTTTCCAGTGGAGTGCTGGAGTAAGCTGCCAACTCCACGTGAGCTGATGTGACAGCATCCAAAATCACCATCCCCTGCTGCCATCCCTCCCCAGCACCCTCCAATCCTGCAGCACAAACAGACCGGCTTTGCACTGCCTGCTGCTGCTGCTTTATGCAAAACCCTTGCAGACCATAAACCTCATAACAAGAACAGACAAAACGGATTTGTACACTGAGGAAAAAGCCCTGGAGGTCTGGCTGTGCCTGCTGGTGACACTTGCCCTAACTGGAAACTGCGTTTCTATTGATTAATCACGGAGGAGCAAGGAGGCAGAGCGCTAATACATCCTGAGGGCATTGATTAAAGGAATCAATGCTGTCACGTATTTATGCCAGATTTTCTTTCTTGGCACGCCTCTTATTTTACGGTTCTGTGGTTACACAAGAACCTGGTGAGACTCTGCTTCTCCCAACACCCACTGCTGAGCAGGATTTTGCCTGAGTTCACGTGGTTTCACGGGTTTTAGCAGCAGTGAGTTCAGTCGAACTCAGCTCCTTGCTCTCCCAGTTTGTAAGGAATTTATCCCAAACCATTTCTTCCACACCAAGAAATACATTAACCTCAGTCAGCAAGTAAAACTCTGTTAGAGACGACAGGTTGTCTTGTTCCTTCCTCTTTGCCACGAAACAAGCAGCATGAAAACACATTCAGGCTGATACATTTTTCAGGCTTTTTACAATATGTACGCAGCTGGTTCAGTTGACAGAACTATCCAAGTATTATAAAGCATCCGAACATCACATCTTTATCTCCATCCTGGACTAGCAGGCAAAAATATTTGTATTCCCCACCAGAGAACTGGAGCATTTGTCTCCAGGTACGTTCTCTGCAGGCATTACTTCTTCAGGCAGTTCTCTTACTCAGATGCGGACAAAGGCAATTCATAACTGTGGCATAAATGGCCAGTTCATAGCACTGACCATTACTCACGTGAGGAATGCAGATGCGGACAACCTGGCTTCAAAAATATTTTGTTTCTTTTTCCACAGAAACTAAAAGGTCTCGTGGATTTTGTGCCTATGAGCATAATTCTTCATCAGGGGAGCCCAGGTAAGAGACAAGGTTTACTGGAGATTTTGGTGGGAACTGCACCACACCTGACGCTTTGCATTTCCTGAGGAGATTCCCTTGATAGCCAGATGAACTGAACCAGACAGACAATGTACAATAGCACCATCTGGTGACTCCCAATAATCTCACTGTCGCCCCAATTCCCAAAGACAGGATCCACTAAAAAAAGAAAGAAAAATAAGGATATACATATTTGTAGAAAAGAGAAGGATTCCATAAGAAACAATTTTAAGTCACAGAGCCAGTCATCTCCATACGCGTGCAATTTTCATACTGCATGAAGTGGTAACAGCAAAAGGAGGTGGTTCACAGAGGATTTGGGGAATCTGGTTTTAGGTTAAAACTGTGTGATTTTCCATCCCTAGTCAAGCAAATTCTAGCATTTAACAAAATGTTCAAAAGCCAACCCAAGCCCCAGGAAAACCATACTTGGTTAGTATTTAATAACCAAGCATTTTGCACCTGTGCAACTCAAATCATCTTTCTGCTTTCATTGTGGCTTGTTTGGGCTGAAGATTGTGTCCTGTAGATGAACCTGCAGCCTCTGGGTGGAAGGGGCTGATCTGTTCACACTGTTCTGGGGGCTCTCTGGGAGACAATGCCGCAATCATAAATACTGGTGAAATAATTACAGAAATATTTTCTTTCTGAACACCAGCAAGGGAGACATCCTTAAAGGATTTAATAGAATTCCCAGCTTCTTTAGCTTTAAATATTCCTTGCTGGCATAGCCCAATCTCTGAGCTGAATTTTTTAAACATCCAGCCCAGTTTTCTGCTGTGAATGTGATGTAATTAGAGACAACATCCAGGCAGCAAGCTGATGCCTGGGTAAGTCTATCTCCTGAAACAGAAAAGACTGAAAGGTTTCTGTAAGAGCACAGGAGAAGCATGGAAAAGTCAAGGAGCTTCCTTACATGGTCGTGTGGTTGGTTATCACTTAGAAACGAATTGCAGGAGAAATATTGAAGAAAAAGGTTCAACTTGCTGTGACTACAGCTGTGTTTATTTCTTCTAAAAAAAAAAAATCTGGAGTAGTTGAGCACAATAAAATTTTCTGCAGAGTTAAAGCCAAAGGAGAAGGCTTGGGAATTTAAGCAGCAGTCCTGGACCTGATGAGAAGTCACTGGAGAGTGAAGCCAGTAATTACAAGGTCATTGTACATCTCAGGGGTCTAAATGATACCCTTAATGCATTTTTGTGCTGCACACGGATCCCAAAAGATTTCCATTACTCCATTTATGTCAGCTGGGACGTGTGTTTGGTGCTGTGCCATGAACTCTTCACTGACAGAACCACGTGATTTTACATTGGCTTGAAAGAGTCTTTTCAGGTGATCTTTTTTATATTCAGTTTTGTTGAAGGATGCATATGAAGGGACAATCTCGCTGCAGATTTTTCATTTAGGTATGTCTCAAAACTGTGAAGAAACCATTTTGAGCTGTCTTCTGTGGCTAAGAATAAATTATTGTCCTTTTGATTTATTGTATATGTACCTGGTATTGCAATGACCTGCAGCCAGCAGGAGCTCAGGCTTTTACTATAATATAATGTGCATTATTTTCTTTATTCATGAAGAGTGAAAAATCTGTTCCTCTGCTATATTTATATGTATATTCATACTTTTTTAGTGAGGATGGAAATTGGAAATATCCAGACAATGCGATAGGAAACTATTGACTGAATGCCAAACATCCTTCCAAATCAAAATAAAGAACTAATCATCCTCGTTGTGCCTGTCAGCTGTAGCCAGGTTAATGGTTTGATGATAAAAATAAACAAGCTGTTTCACAAACTGGCTGTAGCACACTATGGAACTCATAATGCTCCACTTGTGATTGGCCTTTCCTGCTGATTTTTCCATTTTTTGGGGCAGCAGAGTTTTTTCTGTGTTGTTTGCCACGTGAAATAGGAATTCCAGAGACTGGCCATGGCTTAGAGCACTCAGTACAGCTGATAGATATGTGTGTGCGTGTGTGAAAGAAGCTTTGCACATCATTACATCCTCCAAGGGCTTGAGGCATCCAAATCCTTTGGGCCGTGCCAGTTCCCTCTTTTCCAGGGAAAAGCAGACTGAAAATGCTCGTGCAGATGGAGGAGATTTCTTCAAGGAGACAGTGCTTTGTTTTTGTTCCATAATGTCATCCTCTGGTGAGCTCTTGACTGCTTGTCTGGGATCCATGAAACATCATTTTGACTACAGAGAGCCGTTTCAGGATGATTTATTGCACCAAAACCATCGGCACAAGCAGAGGAATATATTCTGGTTACCATTTTCTCTCTGGTCCCATGTGTGCTGCTATCCCTCACGTTCCTCTGCTAAATACACAGGGGGATGAGTACATGGGTGTAAATATGTATTATTTATTTGTTAAGCTGAGAGTGAGGTCTGACACAGATGATTTGCAGTGTTTCCCACACCTTCCTGTCGGGAGTGTGTGCACAGAGGGAAGGGGCATTATTTAGCTCTCTGTAACGAGTGGTGAGGTTGGAGGAGAAAGTACAGCACGTCCTTGCGAATACAAAGCACCAGCCCCTCCCTTCCTCCCTGTCCCAAGACACACTCCCGGTGTCACGTTAGCACCCGGCGTGTTGGGATGCTGGAACAGGGATTCACAGCCAGCAGATCGCTGCTCCTCGCGTGCAGGGTACAGCACAGGCCTGGCAGTGCTGCACTGGCTGCTTCTGCTGCCATTTTTAGCTTTTTTTTTTTTCTGTTAGAAGTCTTTTGGAAATCTCCTCCTGACTCAGCTCACATCTTTAGATACTTAAATATTTAAACAAGCGCTGGATACCGTTCCCAAGAGAGTTTTGTTGCCTCCACTTGTGGACCTCAATGTATTTCCTGTCGTTTTTAAGTGGCATATTGATGTCCTTGGAAATCCTAACCCTGCTTATGACCGGAAGGGCCAATGCCTTGTTCCGATGACTCATGGAAGGTGTTAACATCTACAGTCAAAAATAGGGCCCTCACTAATATATGTTCCGGCTCATTTTAGTTCTTCAAATTTTAAATCGTTTTTGCTAGGTATTTTTTTTAAAACCAGAAATCTAAATGTTGGTGGGAAAAAAAGTGAAGAAGTAGAAATCAGTTTATTTTTGGTATGGTTTTCTTGTCATATCCTAAATCCTCAAGAATGAGGATTTCCCTGCATCCAGAGATAGAAACCTGTCACACACTGACTTATAAGCCTGAGTTTCTCAGGCTTATAAACTATTCACTGAAAGTCAAAAGTTTATTGAAGGGGAGCTGCAATGTAAAGTTGTTTCCTCTGAAGTATTATTAACATTTGACAGACACTGATAGATGTTACTAAAACATCTTGCAAAGGCAAAGGAATAATTCAGCCAACAGTTCCACTGATTTTGCTTTTTGATATATCCCCTCATAAAAATAATATCCTTTTGATGGATATTTTTTTTCCAGAATAGAATGCTGTATCTGAAAAAGGGAAGCAAAATATTTCCTTCAGAATTTTCTCATTGCTGAAAAGCTTGCAAGAAGGAAAAGGTCACTGCACTGGGATGCAACAAAATAATTAATATGAAATAATTAGTACTTAAGACACAATAGAGAAGAATGGCTGGGTTCCACTTGAAATACCCAGTGCTGACTTATGGGTTCCTTTCCTCATATAAACAGGAAAATTTGAAAGTTGATTTTTGAGGAAATCCCCAGATGGTTTTAAATTGTTCCTTTTAAAAGCTATTAAGCGTAAAAATTTGATCTCACTTTGTCCTTTGTGTAGCATCCTTTTCTAACTCTCAGTTCTGCTGATGACTTTGGGCAGCTAAAGTTTTTATATGAGACTGCTCTGAAACTCTTTTTGGACGAGCATTTCCCTCAGCTTCAATCCCTGCTCTCTTTCTCCTGAATTATTCAGCAGCACAGATAACTTATTGACATGAATCTGTCACCTTTGTCAGGAGTTTATCTACCTCTTTTCTCGGATAATCCCCTATGACCAGCTAATCTTTCCTTTTGACTTACATCCCACGAACCTTTGAACCCTTATTTTTCTGTTGTTGCTACAGCCCCACCACTTCAATCTCTGCTGAGCATCTTACATTTATTTCAAGCACCAAAACTGTTCATAAAATGTTAATGGTGTCTATCTTATTTCCCCATAATGCTAAAATAACTGTGGTGTTCTGTGGGCTTGCCTACCCCAAGAAACCAGCGCACAGCAGAGCAAGGGATGAATTTACAGCTCCTCCCTCCTCTCACAGATGTTTTAAGGGCACACCGAGTAGAGGATGAGTTCTTACACTATTAAATGTGGAGTAAGCCACCGTGGACTTAAATGTTCACAAAGCTTTGGAAAGTAGCAACTAGGGCAGAGAAAAATCCATAACAGCTCCATACCTCCTGTAGTAGAGAAGTCCTGTATTCCTAAGCAGCTTCTCCCCTGTGTCCAAGAAGGATTTTCTTGTGGTTATAGTAGCGTGGAGGAGAGTTGTGTTCAGGTGCTCTGTGCATCTCCTGGTGGGTAGACATCAAAGCACTCAATATAAAATGGTTGAAAATTTTCTTTCAGATTGGTGCTTCTTTAAATTGGAAGCTTGGCTTGCAGAGAACTAATGTGCATATTAATTAATCCATTCTTCCACTTCCTTTGAAAAAGCTTTTCTTGTGAGGGCAGAAAAGGAAAAGACACACAGGAATATTTTCATTGTGTTTTGTTGTTACCCAAAACACTGAGATTTTTAGCTGCAGCTTAAAATTTCCCATGAGAATTGTGTCAAAATTTAAATATTTTTCATTTTCAGCTGTATTTTTAATTAAAAGGTTACATTTTCCAAACAGCACAAGCTTTGCCATCTCTCTGCCTCAGTTCTCTGTCTGTCATTTGGGATTGTAATTCTTTTCTATCTTTTTTTGTCTCCAATCTATTTAGATTATAAAATACCTCTTACTGTGTGTTGATCCAGTGCCGAGCAGAATGGGATCCTGAGCTTGGCTGGGATACAAAGCTGCTACTATAATGCAAATCAATACTAATAAATGAGCATCAACCAACTTTCCTTTTCACCTTTTACATTTCACATGTTTCGGTCAATATGCTCTTGAAATTATTGCTGGACTTTCTCTACTCTTATGTATCTATTTATCATCTAAAATCATCTTTAAGCCTCCACCATGATTGATGCCTCCTAAGAGTACAGCCTTGTAATTATTTTCTGTCCCCTGCTGCATCACCTTATACTTCCCTTCTGAAAAGTGTATCACCCATTTACTCGCACAAAGCCTAATTAATTTTGTCAAATTATTTTTAATTTGTTGGCTTTGTTCCATCACATTTGTTGCCCTTCTTCCCCGATGCTAATAAATTCATTCCCTTCTCAAAATACACCTGCTGCCAAGTTTACACATGTAATATGAAAAGTAGTCCCTAAATCATCCTTGATGGGACCAATCCCACTGCCTCAGCCACCCTTTCGAAGCGTGGCCGGTGACTTATTCCTTGTCACTCAGCAGCCTTTTCTGGAGCCAAATGAACAGCTTTCCCCACTTACCAGGTACACTGACTTTGTAGATTAACCTTCTGTGTGGCGTGGCTTTCAAATTTGCATAATTTATATCATCTACTTCACCTCTGTCTGCTAATTTGCTCTCGTGCTCAGCGATGTCGCGCGCGGGAGCGCGGGGGGAGAGGGGCTGAGCTGCACAGCCCCAGGGGCGTCCTGTGGGGCAGCCCCAAACTCCACCTGCTCACAGCAAAGGGGAAGGACAGCACTGCACCTCGTCATCAGGGAAAACAAACCAAAAAAATCCTGACTAGGGATGCCAAATATTTAGGGAAGGGTTTGCTTTCCCTTCTTTTCAGAGAGGGAGGGAGCGGGAGGATTAACAGTGCTGTGGTGAACTAAGTGAAAGAAAGCAAGACATGACACAAACCATGCTCCGAAGCTGAGCAGACTTTCAAATGGAGTATTTTAAAGGTAATTTGAGAGGAATTTCGTTGTTGCACTAGCTGCACATTTGTCAAGATGCCACAGCAGGTTGACCTTCCCTTGCTGCTGAAGAGATCTGCACTAGAAGGGCCTGATATCTCATGAGCTCATCCAGTATCTCAGGTAGCTCTTGAGATTGGCAGGCCTTTTTTGCAGCCATAAAACTAAGCTTGAGCATCTTTATTCTTTGGTGCTATCAGGTCTGGCCTTCTGAGCTTCTTGCAGCAGAAATAGAGAGTTTTCACAGGGGAGAACTGGAACAAAGATACGTAGTAATCTTTCTAAAAGAGAGAATCAATTAATAAAGTCTCCTGGATTTGCTCCAGGTCCGGCTTTGCAGGAGTGTCTTTGGAAGCACTACCATCTATGAGCAGCCAGGACTCCCCAGGCAGCACAAGATCATTCAGTGTGTGAATTATAGACTTCAGCCTTGAGAGTATAAATGATGGTCAGGAACAAGAGGGCAGATACAGAGTTGTAATCATTCCAGCTTCAGAGTTAACTCAGCACTATATTGCTTCATTACAGTGCAGGAAATCAGCAAAGAGATCTGATTCATCCTTGATGGAAGTTCCTTGACATGCCCTGGTTGTTAAACAGACTTCCTCTAGCACCTTCGTGCTGTTTCAACAACAAACATTTGAACAGCTCCCACAGCACACAGACCTCAGGAAAGCCGAGGGATTTATGTCATAAACTCATGCCTAGAAAGAGGTGAGTCCAAGATGACAAAATGCCCCAACACACCAGAAAAATGCACTTACCTAATCAGTTCGTCAGCCTTTATTAATAAACTGATACGGTGCTAGACCATAATGCGGAAGGCAACATTTGGTCTGAATTTAGTGATTGATAACTTTTTAATGGCAGCCATTAAAATGCTACTAGCTGGGTGTAGTTGTTCCCGCCTGGAACAAGGTAGAAGCCCTGCCAATTGCAGTCTGAAAATTTCTAAAATTTAATACGCCATAAACACCTGCACAGAAATTCGCAAGACCAGAGCAAAATCTGCATGTGCAGTAAATACAAATCAGAAACAACATAAATATTCTGATAGATCAGTAGACAAGGGGACAGGCTCACCAATCACTCCTAGAAAAGGACTGATATGTGCATGGATATGGATATACTATATAGATATACTTAAGAATGTATTAAAAGTACCATTTAGTTCCTATAAACCTGAAAGTGTAGTCAACTATGAGGGGTAATTGTAGTCTACTGACCTGTAGCCCCTGCAGCTACTCACAGAAGCACAGAGCTGATTATTTCTCAGAAATGCTCTCTGGGGTTGTAAAATGTATTTTGCTTAATACAGCGATGGTGGAGCTTGGGGTCATGGGGAGAGTGAATAGTGGGCTTTGTAATGAGCCTTAGAAAGAGAAGGGCTCTCAGAGCTCCATCTCTGTGTGTCCTGGAACACAGATCAGTATTTTCTCTCAGCGTGGTTCTGCCCTACCATCAGGCTGAAGCCCGTACACACACACCCATGTGCACGCACACGCACACACACACACACACGCAAACCAGCGCGCTCTAAAAATCCCTTTAAACACTGGCTCTCCCTCTTAATAATCCCTCCCCTTTGTGAAGAGTCTCACATTGGGATAATCTCATTATGGGGTATCTCCTTGACAGGTTAATCTTCTCAGTTACCTCCTGAAGATTTTGTCGTCTTTTAATCTGGAATACAATCGGATAACATCTACAGATCGATATCTCCTTTGTAGTCATGTTCCAAAGGCTATGAGAGCTGTTCTTCCATGCAGTTCAAATGCCTCATTAAAGATTTCTCACACTGTAAAACCCTTCCAGAGACATCATGCCTTCATTTGCTATACACTCAGTATAATGTTCCTTAATTCACTCGAGTCTTTTAATGTCTGTCACAGTGACTGTTCCTTCCTTAAAGTCAATATATTTCCTTAAAATAAACTTAACAGCTCCTACACATTTTCAACAAGTAGTATATTAATTTGAACAAGCTTTAAGTGAATCATATGAGAACATTTCTTATGATGCTCTGTCATATTTACTGCACACTTCAACATGAATATGGTATCTTCTCATTTGTTAACTTTATGTCTCTGGTGACAGTAAATTAAAATGATCTGTTGAACTCTGATTTTCTCTTTTTGCCTCCACTTCCTAGCATAATTACTTTTCATCATTTTATTGACCTTTTTTTTTCTAGTAGAATGTTTCATGTATATTAAAATCTTTGAGATTATATAAAGAGAAGATTGTGAGGTTACCTGTTGAACATTCTTGGCTTTGTGCATATTTTTAACCAACAAGATTTCTCATACATTCACAGAATTATTTTTTTTCTTTTCTAAACAGCATGATAAAGGAGTTATATGGTCTAGGAGATTCATAACATTACCCTACCCAAATGCTGTTTTCTCTAGCGATGAATTGTACTCACCAAAAAGCAGTGAATAAATGAACTAGATATTTCCTTCTATGGCAAATGTCATAATGACAGAAAGAAAGAAGAGATAATGTTAGAAAGACAGATGGAATAAACTTTCCAAAGACATATGAAGAATTAAGACTAGCAGTGAATGAGTGTTTCACTCAGAAAGGAGAAAAAAACCCAAATAATGATTTGCCATTTCACTCTTTGGTAAGCTTGAGTGATTAAGAGTCTGAAAACATACCTGGTCTCAATTTACACAGCAAGGTGTTTATTAGTTTGTCAGATCTCACATAGGCAGAAGCTAATTTGCTCATAGGGTATGCTGTAATTATACCACTGAGCAGTTGTTTTAAGGGATCCAGTTTTAATTTCTTCCTCTTTGATATAGTCATTTAATTACAACACAGCACGATTGATTAATTGCAAGTACAATATATTTTTCTGAGAATTCACCTACAAAGTACAGTAGGATATTAGAGAGTGCATGGCAAAGAGCTGCAGGATTTAGTTTATGAGGCCAAAAGAGCATATACAGAATATAGACCTGGTTTTTTACGTAGAAATACAGCACATGCTGTAGAGGTGAGATGATTCCCCGTTAAGTTCCCCACTTCTATCTCTGTTTAATAGGTGGTGGGGGTGGGAATCGTCAGTGTCTCTGTTTGCCCATTTGTCAGGGCTCTCCTGATGGCCCTGATCCACAACCCAGCGAATTCCATGAAAAGATTTCTATTGGCTTCGGAAGCCTTTGGACTTGGCTGGTTACGAGCTCATCTTTCTTTCTGATCTGCGAGCTACCTCGAGCCTTTGAGGGCAGTTCAGAGTGGTGATAATTGAATCAGCACGGACTCCTCACCTCTGCTCCCTGCCTGGGTGACGCCGGCCTTGCCCAGAGAGCTGGAGGCAATCAGAACCTGTCAGATGATGCCCAGATTGCCTTGTTACCTTTTCCTCAATAATTTTCCCGGTAAACACAGGGGTTAGAGACAGGCTAATAGCCAGTGAGACAGTTGGTGTCAGCAGTAAGGTGGTTCAGTGAGGGTCTGAATAGTCAGCTAAGCACAGGAGAGAAAACAGGATACAGGCATTGCAACACAAACACAAAACCTTTTGGGAGCCCTCAGGGATCCACTCAGGCCCGTGTTGGGTCAGAGGCTGCCAGTAACAAGAGCGGGGTGGCAGCCTTGCACTGATGCCCCCAGGATTTCTGGGCTTCTCAGCTGGTGGTGGATCCTGAAATGCACTCCAGGCCCTCAAGAGGCCATTCCATCGGTCCAACCACACAAGACTCTTTTTGAGAAGGTGGAGGCAGCCAGAGTAATTGGATTGCAGGAGTGGGACTCCAGGTCACACTCACGGTCATACTGAGGGGGAGACACAGCTCTGTGTCCTCTCCTCCTGTGCACCTGAGGAGGACGGAGGATGTGGAGAGGCAGTCTTGATCTCAAACACCTGAATTCTGCCAGAGCCCCTCTGAGGTCTCAGTATCCCGTGGAGGATCTCAGCCTTCAAGCCCTACTTTCTCAAGCAATTTACTGCAATGATCAGTAAAACAATATAGGAATGTTCTTTACCTCGCCATGAAAAGGTTGAGCTTTAAATCTAATGAAATTTAATTACAGCATTAACACTGCACAGATACTGATTTTAATTCAGAACACCAGAGTCACGGGGAGCATCTCAAGAATTAACTCTGTCCTAACTTACCCTGCTTTATGTGGTGGATTTTCTTTGTAGACAAGAGGGAAATATTCTAGCACTAAATTCACAGGGAAGATTCTGCTTTGATATATGCCTGAACAGTGCACCCAGCAGGGTTCAAACAGCCTGACATTCAAAATTCATGCTACAAATATGACCCTAAAACCATCTGGACTTCTGAAGTAGTGCGCCATTAACTTTTACAGTGTCAATCTATTCACTCTTACATCAGTTTAATTAGTGCACAACAGAAGACATAAGAGTAAATATCACATGGACAAGCACAATACTCATTGATGGCTTCAAAAAAATAAACTTTTGGATGAGCTGCAAAAACATTAAAAAAGCCACCTACACATTGCCCACACATACCCGTGGCAACAAACATACATCGACATCGAGCATAAAACAGCTGAACCTATCAAAGTTTTAATATTCATCATCTGAGGCTAGTGTGATTGCATTTGCATGTCTTTGCTGCTTTTTTTCCCCCCAAGGACAAAATGAGGGGGGGAGGAAGGGGGAAAGTGTAGAAATGAAACAGAAAGTGCTTTGAAGCTTCTGAATGGTTTTGATCATACGCCCAAAACGAATCAACAGTTACTTAGTGCAAGTGTGTGCCTGTTATAGGACGTTGCTTATGCCCTCTGAAAATAAATCAAGATGGACACTAATCAATATGTGAATGTGCACAGAAAAGCAACTGGTGGCACTGCAGCCCTGCCTGTTACCTTCCAGGACAAGTGATCTGCCACCAAATGGACAAAAAGTGTGATAAATTCAATACAAGTAAGATTCTTTTTCACTCTCTTGAAAGAGGAAGGTATTGCTATTCACATATCTATTATTTTTCAGTGGTAAACCAAAACATCTGGTAAATGATTACTCTAAATTGCTATAAAACATAGCACAAATTCCTTTCCATACGTGTGTATTGACATTCTTTTCCTGGTATGGGCTCAGATTTACTTCTTCGATGCAGTAAGCTTTATATTTCCTCCTGCTTTTTTCATCCTATTTGCTTGGCATTTACCCAAGACTCTGGACCTTCTCTTCAAATTGTTTTTACAGCAGCAGAAAGGGGCTCGACTTCCAAGAAGCCCAACCCTCCCTGCGAAACACCGAATGATTTCTGCTCAGTGAGATGAGAACATCCAATATCCTGCAGAACCTGTCAGTGCGAATGGGTCTCAGGGCAACATCCAGAGGGTTATGAGCTTTTGTTGTTGCGTGGTTTTCCTTTCATAATAGGTTGTGAAATGGGTCCTGACATTGTTTCAGCTGTGACATTGCAGCTTGAATTGGAACCACTGGCCTATGAGACTCTCCGTTAAGGTCAGCTCGACAACATCCCTTTCCTGCTCTCCCCTGCACAGTTTTATGAACTCGCCCACCCTGTTTGAGAGAAGACACAATGTGCAGATGTGGGCAATAAAAGTGATTAGCAGTGTGGAGAGGCTCCTGCTTAGAGAGAGACGGGAACAGAACAGACCACGAAACATGGAGGCGAGAGAAACCCTCTGGAAGGGACAGAGGGAGACAGTGTCAGGGGGATAGGAAAAAAAATCCATCTGCTACTAATATTTGCCCTCTCACTTAATGAAGTCACAATCAATTGATCTGAAAGGTGACAAATTAAAAGCTGATACAAAATAAAAGAAAGCACAGCGTGATCCATAGCAGCACTAACCAAAATGAAATATCACTGAGGACAAAAGCTAAATCCAATCCAAAACCAGATTAGATATGCAAATAATGTGAAAGTGGATAGTTACACTGCAGAGAAACACAATTGATTTTATTCATATCAAGTAAAAATTACTGTGATATAGGTCATAAGTCAACTGACACTAATAAGGTTTAGAAGAATTTTCCCCAGGATCATTTTCCTCTGGACTAGGCAGACTAAAGAGCCAATAACTTCTGTGTTCTTCCAGCAATTACAGCCAGGCTTTTCACTGCAGATATATGGTTATGTCGGAGGGCGGAACAAAGTTTGCATATATACTCTATATCCAAGACAGTGTCTGGAAACAAATAGGTCTGTGCACAGTGGAACCAATGGAGCCCCGTGCAACTGTCTTAAATCACAGCTGCTGCGTGAATTCCCTTTTAATACCACTTTTTTCATCAAGTACAAAAGGACTTTTAATGTCTGTTTCTCTGAAGAGCTAAACATCGCAGGGAAAATATTCCTGACCACTGGTAAGCCTTATCTCAATGGGAATATTAATTGTCTATCCTCCATGTTTACCTATGGAAAACTTACAGGATCTTAACAGGTATCGGGTTAGCCAATGGGTATAAAATGGATATAAAAATATTTGAAAGAGACCAACAGCTCAAAATGCACTCAGAGCACGCTGTAATTGCATAAGCACTGCCGTGAGAAATCAGGACAGAAACATTTATATGGGAAGTGCACTCCAGCCCAGCCGCTTACCTCCCCCACACTCCCCCAAAAAATCATTCAGGAACAGCAGATTGCAAAGAGCAATCACACCAGCCACAGGTTGGCAATCACATCTTCTCCAAACAGCAATCATGGCTCATACTGATGGACAACAACATGTGAGAAACTGTCATTTTGATATTTAAAATCTGTGGTGTGTAAAACACTGTCAGTCTCAGCTGGTGGGATCCGAGTTACTGGCGAAGAAGCTACAGAAATAACAGGACCTGAAATGGACCCTACAAGTCAAAATGTTTATTTTTTCACAACTTTTCAACATTATTTGTCTATGCTGAAGACTGTACAACTCATTTACTTACCTGTCACTGTATTTCAGTGAATAACATTTGCTCTTAGGACTTGAAAATTGCATTTTTTTCTCCCAACCTCTTCTTGCCAGGTACTGGGGACAAAAAGGTGTAATCTTGCCCTGGGGTCTAAGAGCTGAAAGCACAGTTGTGTGAGGCCATTTGTGTGGAGAGAAAGGCCGTGTTAGCAGCATCCCCCCATCCTCTCCCTATATATAGCCCTGCTGTAATGGTGGTGATGTGACCAGTGGTGCTGGAGAGGGATTCAGGGCTTGACTCAGTCAAACTTTATGGTTTCCCAGCTGACAGTGAGAAATTATTTCCTGTGTTCCCAGTGCCAAAGAATGACTTAACTGGAAAAATTGGATTTTTTTTTCTTTTCCTTTTCTTTTTAAATACAGACAGAAGGAGAGAGTCCTGATGGTTTTATGAGAGGGACAGAACAGCAAAAATCGTAATGGATTGTCCAGCACAAAATGTCCGTGGGATGAATGAGGCCCTTAAAACATCATGGCTTGGGCTGACATACTGCCAGGCTTTTGAGCAGTTTCCAGACTTTGCTTTCAATTTGGACTTTAAATCAATCGCCCCATTGATTTCAAAATTGAATTTCAGAGCATGGGGGACAATGTACCCTTTTGATTTCAGAGAGGTTCTTTTTTTAAGTGCATGCATAACTTGAGAGACCAAAAGCTCTCGCCTCCAATGACACATGCAGTAGGGTTTCCTTCTGGAAACTGAGGTGGAATGCTGACAGTGAGAAACCAGTAAACTGAATGTGTTCTACTGTACAATACTCAGAGAAACCTGGTGATTACACAGAGAACGGGAAAGAAAATCCCAGAAATTGTCATGAAACAAAACAAAAATATTACAGTACAGGTGGGGACAACATCAAAAGATGTGGCACATTGTTGCAACAGACCAAATTCTGTTCCCTTCATCTTCTGAGAGATTGTATGGGCACTGACCTGCTATGTCTAGTGATGGAGGAGCTGCAGCCATTACCCAGATTGACAAAAGCCTGATTCAGCAATTTGCAGGTTTAGAAGGGGCTAATGGAAATACCATGCACTGAGGAAAAGGTGTGACACCTACTTATTCCAGCTGGAGTTTCTTCATTAATCTCCACGGCCTTTGGAACAGGAACTAAGAGTGCTTCTGCACGGCCCTCTCTAAAACAGGTACAAAGCCATCTGTCTCAGGGGACATTGTTTGCCATATTTCATTGTGAAGACTTTAGTTATTTTTGAAGCCAGAAGTGGGGTTTTTCGCATAGAAAGGACTCAAGAGAAGGAGGAGGACTCAAGAGAACGTGCACCTTTTGTCTGATCTTGGTGTTGGTTAATCATGATGCAACACAACTGATGGGAGCCTCAGCAGCACAACCCCCATGACCCAGGATAGGAGCCCATTCCTTCTGCTCCTCCCTCGTGCCACACATCACCAGCCGTGGGCAATGCCAAGGAAAACCAGCCTCTGGCTTCTCTGCCAGGACAAGCACATCTGAGAGATGTGCCAGCCATGCTGCGAGGCCACAGCTGAAACTTCTGCAGAAGTGCCAGCTACAACAGTTGATGCTTTTGTTTGCATGTTATTGCCACTAAGTCAGTCAGTGTCCTTTACCTGCCACAAACTTGAGCTGATTTAGCTCTCCTTTAGAGAAATCGGCAAGAATTCAAACTGTATTTTCGTGCTACAATCAAAAAATCTGTCTGGGTGGCTTTACAGGGCCATAGTTTGGTGCTTTTTGTTTTATTTCTTGGAGATCTACTGACGCAGCCCTGTCCTGAGCAGAGCTGGTTTGTAGTAATTCATGAGTTTCAGGCAAATGTTCAGCGCTTCAATGATGAAGAGCTTTGCTGCTATTGGAGGGAAAGCTGATCTGGAGTGCAGACCCATCTGTTCCTTAATAACGTTTAGAGGCAATATTCCATTTCTACCTGGAAGGCAAGCCTGGAGACAGAAAATAATCATTTTTTATGAGATATTTAGATAACTATCAGAGACTCCTGCTTCTTACAATCAGCGGTATCTGCTACTGCTATTCCTCATGCTTTAGTGGTTTGGACTTGTGACAGAAAATTCATCTTTGGGAGGATACATCTGTGAGTGCCACAGCATATAAGATTGATCAACTTCTGTTATTGCTTTGCTGTGTTCAGTTCTTTTTCTGGATGTATATCTAGCCAGAGAGATAGGGGGTCAATTTTCCCCTCTTTTTTTTTAGACCACTGATTACTTCCTGCTCTTAAGGCATAAAAAGACGATGATAATTTACAGGACATTGGACACGACCCAGAATTTGTATTGGAGAAGATGGTGGAGTGTCTGCAAGCATCCATTGGAGGTCCCCTAGAAGAAAAGTGGGCTGCCAGCTCTGCAGATTTTTTTGCATAGTAAATCCGAATTCTCAGGTTCTAAATAAATATGAAGCTCATTCCACTGAATGACAGGGATGGAAAAGTAATCACTGCTAGAAAGGGAAAAGATAAAATTCCATCGCTCTATGGTGCCTTTCACGAGAGGATTTTACTCATGTTAATGAGGCCCTGTAACATAATAGCGATACTGAATTTCTTATGGAGGATGGATTCAGGATTTCCAGAGATGTGTGGCAGAAAGTCAGAGTGCTGAGGGCAAAAGTGGAGCCTGGGTAAGAGTTTGGCAGCCCAGACTCGTGGTCTTTTAAAGCAGCCATTAAATCTCCATGATTTAAGGGAAGGAAAAAAGCAGCTCCCTGAGGCTCCATGGCAGTGCTGTGCATTCCAGTCTCCCCTCTGCTCTGGGCAAAAGGAGTGGGGAAGAGACCATGGCTGTTCAACCTCACTCCAATTAATCTTCTGAAGGGGCTGAGAAGTCCTACCTGTTTTAGGGTCTCTGCTCTGCAGCACATCAGGAGCAGGCAGCACTGTCCAGGACAGTCACCAGAATTAACGGTGGGAATTAACACCAGCCACCAGAATTAACGCTGGGAATTACCACCAGACAGTCACCAGAATTAACACACAGAGGAAAGAAGTGCTGGGCTGGCTGGGGTGAGGTTTTGTGAGGTCCTTCTGGCACAAACCAGTGCCAAAGGGGATGGAAGCTGCAGATCCCAGCTCTCCCAAAAGCTCCAGTCCTTTGCACTCCTCTGAGCTGGGCTGATTTGTTTCCAGCAATATCTTCGTTACTGGAAGGTATATTAGCAGTTTATTTGATTTTCCCTTTCCCGAAGCACAGTTAGCTGAGGGACACTGCAAAGTGTAATTGCTCGTGCCAATTTCTCTTTTGCCTGCAGATTTCACTCACACAGTTCATTCTTCCCTCCTTTCTCCTCCTCCTCCCCAGCTGACAATGCCAGGATGCCCTTGCTGCACTCTACAAACAGTATGAGCCTAATTATGGGTTTTTTCAGACTGGATTTTAGCGAGTTTAAGTGAAAAACAAAATATTTAGTTTCTACAAATTAATGAAGACAACAGAGCACACATCCGTTGTACGTCAATTAGCAACATATGGTGAAAGGCTTGCAAAATAATCAAATGATCTAACAATAAAGAAATGAAATAATGTAGCAATTTCTTCCTCTTAGTAGCTAAATATGTTACGTGATGCTTCTTTCACAGATTTTCCAAGCAGATTGTGGAACATCTGCAAGCACGTAGGTACTGCTTTATCAGGGCAAGCAGCAGGTAGATTTTCTATATAAACCATTGTATTTTTATTTATTTTGGGCAGTTAGAACTGGATTTAGGAAAAAATAAAGATGTCAGACAGCTTGACGGGGTTCGGTAGGGGTTTTTTTAATTGAGTTTTGGGGTTGGTTTTGTTAGTTTTGATTGGTGTGGGGTTTTTCTAAAAAAAAATTATAGAGGAGACAGTAGAACATTTTCTTATAAACTTAAACCTTTCCACCTACTTTTTTTTGTGCACCAACCATGCATTTTGTATACACAGGAGCAGCAAAGGGAAATGGGAAGGAGCTGGGATGTACCTGCCTGTTGCAGCCCCTCTGCTCTTGCAAGCAAGCTCTGCTTCCCAGGAAACGTGCATGTCTTTCATATTCTCACTTCTGAACCTGGATCATGAGCCCAAAAGAGGCAAACATTTTCACTAACAGTTCTGAAAACCTGGCCATTTATTTAAATGTGAAATATAAATTAGGGCTTGTATTGAGATCTGGCTTTAAAGCCTGGCGTAGCTTTGTTACATGAAACCTTTATGAGGCTCACACTATGAGCTATCCGCAGAAAAATCTCCCTATTACCACAGATAGCTGTGCTCCTTGGAGATAATATGTGTACATCCCCAGATCCTGATTTTCTAAGGTTATAAATCCACCACTCCGAAGCACAGCAGCAAATCCAGTACTTGAAAACACACTTTACTGTTGATGGTGATGGAAAATTGTATTCACTGTTTTCAGCAGTAGAACTGCTGCTTGATCCAGTTAGCCCAGATGCCTAAATTGTAAAGGGAGTTTATTTGCCTGCAGAAAAACCTGCAGTATGATGCCAGGGGAGTGAGGAGAAGGACAGATGGGGATTACTGGGCCACGGAGATCAGGAGGAAGAGAAGAAAACCGGAGCATAGAAGAAGGATGGGCATGCAAATGGCCATCTTTAGTTGTATTTTTGTGACAGCTCATGGCACGGGGATAAACAGGGGGGAGGGGTCACCATGTAGTGCACAAAACCACAAAGCATGAATATAATAATGGAAGTTTTGCATCTAAACTTTTCAAGGACTTAAAAGGAAAGAGAAAGGTAGTAGGGAGGGGCATTACTGCCATAAATAAAGCTAGAGATGTCTATTTCCACCCCCAACCCCAGAATTGCACATCTCACCATGCCTCTCCTCTCAAGCCGTGTCCACAGCTGTCAGACCAGGTCCCTCCTCTGTCCTTGAACTGAATCCCATTTGGCAGGGGCAAGACAGGAGTTTAGAGGAACCCAGGGTATTCCCAAAAGTATGCCAGAGCAAAGGAAAGCAGAAGAGGAAGTGTAGTGCAGGAAAACAATAGAAAAACTCAGCATCCTGGAAATGTATCAGATTATAAAAATAATAAAGTGATAAACCAACTGTTCTTCTTTGGGGTCAGTCATAAGAAGCTGTGGGATAAAGCTGAGGTTACCTGAAGTGGAAAATACTAATAACTTCAGTTATGACTTCTATAAAATGGACATTATCCATTAAATGTGCATAATATCCTCTTTTGTCATAGTCGTGGACAGATTCTGAGGTGAGACAGAGCAAGTGCTGGGAGAAAAAAAGCTCCAGCCACTGAAGTACAACATTATTCAGACCTTAAATTCCAGAGGAGGCAGGAAATGTGGAACCAGAGGAATGGCCCTAAAAGGAGAGGTGGACAGAGCAGGGGGTGGTGCCAAAAAGCCTCTGAGCTGGGCTCCAGGGACAGCCACCACCAGGCAGCTCCATGTGGGCAGGCAAGTTCAGTATCTGGGAGCAGAAGGGACTTCAGGATCGAAGGCAACATGACCAGGGCATCTGTGGCACCACTGAGCTGTTTCTGGTGCACAGAAATCCATCACAGAACTGCTCCTGAGTGGAGAGAAAGCCAGCCAGCCATCCCTGCTGCTCAAGGTCAAGTCCAGACAGGGAATGTAACACTGTCCTTGACTACACTGCAAAAGGAAAAATTACTTTGGTGCCTTGTCACAGAGTTCAGCCGTTTCCAATCAGTAATCATAGTGCAAAATCATGCCTGGTTTGCCTTGTGAGGAGTGAGCCCAACTGGATTTTTTTGGCCTATGCATTGAAAACTAAGCTGAAAACAACTCATTTATATAGGCCACCAATTAGTTATTTAATTATGACTTTCACTGTCCCCATACAGCGATCAAAGGATCTTTAACTCGTACCAATGGCGTAAAGCAAATCTTCTGGATTCTTTTAGCTTATACAAGAGATTAAACATTCCTCTCTAAGCACTGTGATTTCCCTTTTCTTCCTTGCAAAGTCAGAAATAAAAATTTCGTTTCCTCTTTGTTGTACCATGAAATCTCCCTTTTCTAATGAGTGTATGAACCAGTCATTTCGCTCTTAATAGGCCACTTACTGAATTTGATGGAGGAGATAATTAAATGTGACAGATATTCGGATGCATCTATCTTAAAACTAGCACTCAAAGATTATAAAAGCCATAACATTCTCTTAATGAAATATGGCTGAACATGAGAAAAACACATTTCAGTGTATCTGAAAACAGCTGCAAAATTTAGAGATAAACACTCTTAACACTTGATAAGCCTGCACGGTTTTGATACGTACTGCAGACATAATAGCAGCAAACAAATGCCCTTTTTGAAGTAGATGAAAGCTGGAGACAAATTTGTTTGGCTTCCAAGAGAAAATGAGTATGAAAGTCCAAGAGAATATACACAGTATAACTACTGAAGCAAGAAAGAGGCTTTTTATAACTTGTAAAGAAAATGCCAAGGAAAATTCATTTAAATAAACCTTTTCAAAACTTCAGCGCTGAATTTCAGTGGCCATTAGTCAGGCCTTGTGTTGCTGGGTGGCGTTAAAAGCCTGGACTATGGTAGAATATGTTGGGAAATCAACTGGATCAATAACTCCCAGGATTTTCTCCATTCAATCTCAGTCCTGCTCTATTCACCCAGCTGGGTTCTTGGCGCTCACATTTAGTCCATTTAACTAAGGGACAAGGAGGTGTTATGGAAGGTGGAGAACTAATTGTGACAGCATTCAGAAACCGCGAAAATGGGATGATTCTTAGGGCTTGTGGGATGACAGATGCAGCCAGGTGCGCTGCCAGGAAAGCACTGGTGTGCAGCCGGGACCCAAAGCCGGTGCGGTGGGAAGGAGCACCAGGGCAGGGCAGAGCTCCCACTTCTCACTTGGCAGAGCACCAGCTGTGGAATAGCTGCTCTGGAAAAGTTTAAGCAGCTAAACCTTTGTGACAGGTGAAAGACACCAGAAGAGAAAATAGTAATTTCAAAGAGAAGTGCAGTGAAACGAAAGGCTGCTGTGGGGGAGATGGGGCAGCAGACAGGGGCACGTGGTCACCTTGCTGCCAGTCTCAGACATGGAAAACACGGCCTTCAAGCTATAGAGATCCATATGTGCTGAACAGGTGGACAGGGTGATGCTGTGGGACCATCTAAGACCCCAATCCAAGGCTGGTGATGGGTTTCCACTCTGAATTTTATACTCTTTGGAAGGTACGTTCTTGCCTTCCCGTGGGGAAGGAACAGGTTTAAGTATTGCTAAGATTGTTGTCCTGTCCGACTGCATTCCATGTTGCTGTGGTTTGACTGCCTGAATCCAGAAACCATGCCAGGATCCAAATTACCTGACAGGGAATAACCTCCTTTTCCTGCTTAGGCACAATTCTCTCTCAGCCACCTGCAGAATCTCTACCCACTCCTTAAATTTATTTACAAGGGATCCCTTGTTTACACAGTATTTAGACTTAGAATTATCGGGGGGAAATAAAAAAGTCACATAATTTCAGGGCTATAAAACCTCTTTCGAGCACAGATAAACTCTCCTGTTCCTCCTCTGCCTCTCAGGATGTTGCTCCTTTTAGGAACCTTTCTTGGGTGAAATGATTTGATGAGCAGCTTCCAGTGGAGAAAAGTACTTATCCCACAGTTTTGTATCAAGAGCCAGACACGAGGTTCCAAGGCAATGCTGGAGCTGTGTCATGCAAGTGGTTGGGCCATGCCCTCTCAGATGATTGGTGCCATTAGAACCCAAAACTTGGCCTCATAAACAGAAAGAGGCCTTTTGGAGCGTGCGATGCCTGGCGGTTGCAGGCTTTGTTCCAGGAGCAGAGTTCACAGAGTTGAGCTGGATGCCTGAATTCCCTCTGGGGTGAAGGGAGAGGATTAAGTGCCTCAGAACGAGATTCAAAGCAGGCAGCAAGTAAAGCAGGGAACACTTAAGCCTGCCTTAGGAAATACTAACTAGAGGGGTGTATTTGAAATCCTCCATAGATCCACGGTTTAGCATTGACCCACATCCATGAGATAGGGGATGCTGTGAAAACAGGATTCAGAGCCCATAACCCCATTCCAGAATTAATTTGTCAACTTCGAGTAAAAGACTTCTGCTTGCTGTTAGTGCCAGGGTTAGAAGGCAGATGGGGCAGGAAGTGGAGGCTGTAACCACAGTCTACTTTTAGAGCAGCAGAAACCTGTGTCTGAGTTCCTTCATGAGTCTGAGAGGCAAAACCACATCCTTTCCTTTCCAGAAGGGCACACATAAATCTCAGGAGCCACTTTCCCTTTCTCGTTTTGGAGTAACAGAGCAGCAAATAGCAGTGGGGCTGGAGATGGGGGAGGGACACCAGGTGAGGGGTGGCAGATGAAATGAGCATCGCGATCCCTTCCCCGCAGACCCGCAAAGCGAGGAGCCTCAGCTGCCCGCAAGGACACGGAGCTTTGTGCTTCGCTCACCTCTGTCATGTAAGAGGAATACAGCAGGTGTAGAGGCAAGAGGAAACTGTGCTTTGATCATGAACAAAATTTGTTTCAGGCCACACGAGAGGAGAGAGGCCATGGGGCAGGAGGGAGAAGGTGGTGGAGAGGAGCCAGCCATGGCAGCTGCAGGCAAATGTGCTCTCGTTACCAAGCTCTCATCTCACACTGGGAAAGCCTTTGGATGAAGCACTTAAAAGAGCAGCCTCTAGCTATTTGCTGAAGATTTTATTAATTTCCATGTGTGTGCCCTTGCAGAAGGTTGAATTTCTTTCCATCTCCTTCAGCCCCGGTGTCCTCCAGCCCTCTTCCTCCATTCCGTGTTGGCAGCACTTTCCAACGTGTGTCTCTAGGGAATACAATCCACACACTTTTCCTCCTTGTGTCTGTGTCATTAATAGGAAAATTCAGCAGGACCCATGGCAGGCATGATTTTTAGTCTCCCTCCTCCTCTCTTGTCTGCTTTTATTCAGACAAATCAGCACCACTTCAAAGCTCCCCACTTTCCCAGCACCCAGAACACCTTATCCCTGCTGCTTCGGAGACACTGGGATAAATCAGATCCGCTGCATTTCCTTGCCTTACTTAATCTATGGCTTTTGGGGATTTGTTTTCAAACAAAATATCAGGATAGTTTGGCAGGGGCTATTTTTAGCAAAGCTTAGTTGCATTTTCTGTTTCCCACTCAACAAAATGGTTTTTTCCACCCTGATTAGCTCTGAACCTCACGCGGAGGCTGTACCAGTAATGGGCAATCTTCTGGGTTTGCTGTGACAAAGACACGTATTTTTTAAGCATAGTAATTCTTTCTCCTTGGTGGAAACCCAAATTACCCTGCAGACCAAACCTGACTGAACAACCAATGGTTTGCTGTCCTGGGTTAAATAAAAGCACCTCCTGTTTCCTCAATGATGCTTTATTTGCTTTTCTCCAGTCACACTGGTCTTGTACAGGTTTGAGCAGCAAATCGCCAGACCTGCAGTTTGTTTTGCCATTTCGCTCAGAAGTCTGGGATGGAAATCATCTAGTCCCCCTCCCATGGATGCGTTAAGCCTTTTTCTTTAAAGGAATCTTAAAAATGCAAACAAACAGTAATGGGGAAAAATAAGGCTTTTTGGTCTTGTTGAGTGAAGGGATTTTTTTCCTTTCAACATACTGATATGAGGAGGTTAATGTGTCACTATAAAAGAGATGTGGCACTCTGCTGTTCTCTCATGGAATACATTACTTAAACTCTCCCTATGAATTTACATCTTTTTCCTGAGATGTAGTTTGGCACTTAGTAGGAAATGAATCTTAAATATTTTGAAAGTGTAATTTAACATCTCAGCAGAACTCTGAATTGTGAATTGTGCTTTATAGAAATGTTAAGGGCTAGCTGAAGCTGACTTTAAAAAGAATAGGGAATTACATTTTTAGGTGGTGCTTTAGCTGCAGATGATTCTCCTACAGTTTTTAGATACCTTATTTATCCAATTGTAAACTTAGGATATAATTTTTTTATTTTTTTAGGCTGATTTTTATTTTGAATGGCTTTCATTCTTTGTGTAAATATCATATATACATATGTACATGTAAAAAGTTATACGCAACCAAAAACTGCTTTTTAACTAAACAATAGCAAAAAATCCAGAAAAATCCTGATACTCTAGAAAGAGACATGAATATGACTTGTAATTGTTCATTTATGTCTTTTATAATTTCTGGAGACACATCTAAACCATCCGGATCAACTCCATAAGACTTGAGACAGAACTGGTGATGAACTCATCACTGTCTTCTGCTCCCATCCAATTTGTTAGGAATAATCTGCCCTTCTGCTTATATCAATTTTACATCAGTTTAAATTGACGCTCACATCCATCAGTTCTGTTTTACATGGATTTAAGTCAGAAATTAGGGTTGCTCTGAGCGTACAGCTGGCAAGCCCAAAACATTCACGAGGCAAAAAAGCAGTCTTACCCTGCAGAGAGCCATTTCTGGGTGTCCTCAGGACCATGCGCACAAATAAAAAGTCCCCTGCGAAACCACTCATCTGTCTTTTATGTCTTTTTACAGCGAAATAGCACCAGTTTGTCCTGTGATGGATTTAAAAGCCCCACTTTGAAGTGGAAAAGTCCAGCTGTGGTGAGCGGCTCCCAGAGGAGTGGGTGCACTGGGGCACGCTGGCCTTGGCAGATTTACCTGAACTCTCCCACACTTGGCACCTGCTTGGTGGTTGGTGTCTGCCATTCAATGTGATCATTGTGTTTCCTCCTAAACCCTGATCCGAAATCCATTAGTGGAAATCTTTCTTCCAGGCTCAATCAGCAGTTTCAGTTCTTTGAGGCGTGCCTGTTTTAAGCTCTGGGTTTGATGATGTGGTGAACACGCACTGGAAGGGGTTATATTTTATTAACCTTCCCTCTGGACTAACGAATTGTTTAACTTTGAGATTCATTAACATCCTAATGGTCATCCAGGTCTTGTTTGAACACAAAGGGAGAAAAAAAGCCTGAAAACATACAAGAATGCTCATTTTGTGAGATAGAAATCTGTGTGTGTGTGTGTGTGTGTGTGTGTAACTCCTGGTAACATTGCTGGTCCCTCCCAGTGCACAATTCCCCTTAAATCCAGTTGCAATATGTTACATGTACTATTGACATTATAGGAGAAAAGTATCATCATTTTCAGTATTATCTCGTTGTGGCCAGTGCTGAATAGGATCATCTGACCAGCCTACACTGCAACATCTTTTATTTGATAAGATAACCACCTCTTGTTTTTCTTCTCCTGTTAGAGAAACAAACAAATCTTGAATGCCTCCTTTTACTGAGGCTCTACTTATTTTCATTTTTCCAGGGGTTTTTTTGGTGTTTCTCTGGATTATGTCTATTTTTGCTTTTTCTTTTCTTGAAACAAGACTGCCCAAATTAAGCACACGCCATTTACAAGGTTACTGAGAGTTTTGTTCTCCTCTTTCATAGTCTCACCCCTGGGTTGTTCTGTGTTTGCTGACTCAAGAAGTTTTCCTTTCCAGGATGGCTGCACCTCTATTTATTTCTTCTAATCAGGCTGAGTCAAACATATGCTCCCTTCTGCTGGAGCTCTCTCTTCTCTAAAATTGTTTTGGCTGAGGTTTTATTAGGTTGTTAGATCTATGCTGCTTGCCCTCTTGTTCAAATCTGCTTTTGGGCTTTTGTTTTTTATGCTTGTCTCCCATCAGTCCTTTTAAAATGAGTAACTGTCAGAGCTATGAGATTTATTTTTATTCTTGCCATCAGTTTCTGCTAACAGAATGACCTATTCCAGAGTATGTTCTTTTGCCTGGCTTTCTTTTCTTTCCTTCCATGAGAAATAAGTGCTCACAAGAAAGTTTGGAGATTTGACACTGAGAGCAAGTAGGGGATCCAAGAGTCCCCAGAACAGAAGAGGAGATACATCCAAAAGAACCGAATTTCAGCTGCAGGCTGATTTGTGAGGCTATTCTGCAGCTAAAGAAACAAAAGAAAACCTGGGAGTGAAGGGAAATGAAAGCAGTGTAGAGGGCAAGAGGAGTCTTTGTGTTTGGGATAGAGTTTTGAGCTTAATTTAAATCATAATTGGAAGCAGGATGCAGTGGGGAGAAGCAGACAATGAGAATACAGCAAAACAAAAGACTGACCAGGCTAAGCGTGAAGAGACATGAAAAAGTTCTTTTAAAAATCAAGGGCAGAGTTGGTGTAAGCTTGGAAAATCTCTTTCTCTCCATTCTGGTAGTTCAAAAAATTCTGTTGAAAATCAGAACAAAACCAATGAGCTGTCCTGGGGTGACCTTCCAAATTTGTTCCAAACCGTGACACGAGCCCATGGCGATTTCCATCAGAAGGAAAATCCTGGAGAAATGAATTTGGAAAAATCAACAAACTGTGTTAGTTTGATGTTCCAGGGCAGCAGGTGACAACCAGGCTGTGGGGAGCAATCTGAGCTGGCAGAAGAGGGATAGACCCTGAAATCTGACAACCCTGGGCTGAGTCAAGGCAAATCTGTTCGTACTTATCTGCACGTGCATAATTTTTAGATAGAAGTTGCATATCCATCTTGCAAAAGGTAACATTGTATGGAGAGAGAAGATAGCAGGAGTTCTTAAAATAGACATTTTCTTTTCAACATGCAGTATTCCTCAAAGTTTTCTCTTGGATTTCTGCATTTTTTAATGGAAATTTGATATTTTCAGAGAAAAAGTTTAAGCAACCAGTGGCTGGCAGGAAACACATGTGACATTATGTCTGTGCAGACATGTGGCAACTTATTATGTTCCCGGATACTGGGGTCTTCACACTCAGCAACAGATAAATTGTGATGTTCCCCTGTCATTTTCTTTTGAGCCCCTAGCCAATCGTATTTTTTATTTCTTTTTTATTTCTCTTTTTTTGGTACACGTAATGAACATAAAAAACAGCACAAAGAACCTATTCGCTAAAGTGACTCTAAATGTGTGGTACAGAGGAAATCAGCTGGGATGATCTAATGAACCTAAAATCTGACAATCTATTAAACTGCGAACAACAGAAAACTCAGCACCCAGCACCTGTTTGTGTGAGCTCTTATATAAAAGTATCTCTGTTAATAGACAGCATTCCCAAATGGGAAACACTTGTTAGCAATGCAGGAAATTCAATTCTGAAACTGGTCACGTTATAGTGCACAATATATAACAATAGCAGCAACCAGAAGAGCCGTTTTATCCCGTGTTTTGACAGAGGTTTAATTCACGCCTGATTTATAACATGACCATGAAGACCTGAAAGTCCATGCACTGAGTATCAGCCTGGGGAGAACTTCACTTTTAATACTTTACATTAAATATAGTTTATTGTTGGCCCATTCTAAAGGGATGGAGCAGCAAGGACAAAATAAAACAAAAGTTGGTGTCTTTTGGCAGTTTTGTGGCAGTTCCGAGCATCTTCTGAGCAGGAATCACAAATTATGTCTACTGACAAGCTGAACTATTGTAAAATATAAATGAAGTGAGGGAAGTTTTGGTCCTGGCGTTGCTTTTCTTTGGTTTTCAAGGATTTTTTTTTTAAGGATTTACAGTTTAAACCCTATGAGTAGTGCTTATGCCTCTTTTGAAGCTTAAAATGTGTCAGCTGAAGCCAGGCAATAATTTATAAAGCAATCTCACCATTTCTGCACCTCTCCACCCCTTCCCTCCCAAGAACCCAGGTGCTGGCATCAGGCTGAGCAGCACTTTGGCACCGTCCTCAGTGCCTCAGGCACCCAGAGCACCCTGAGGTTAGAAATACTGTGAGGGTGCCATGGCAGCACGTATTGCATACAGGAAACCCCCAGAAACTAAACCCTGCTGAGAGGGTCCTCTGCACACCCTCTGATGTCCCTCTCCTTCCAGCAAGGAAGGCAAGATAATTGATGGCTGTTTTCACCCAAGTGACCTGGAAGAAGTGAGGGAAGCAGCACTGTCTCCCACATGCCCAGCATTACAACACTCCCTTCACTCTCACTGGAAGCAAAAACTTCCAGGAGTTAAAGCTCTCCAGTACGATCAACTCCATTTACATCCCTGGCGACCCATGGGGCTCTGATTTTTATATTTATGGCGAACTGTTTAAAGTCCATTCCTGGTTTGGTTGTAGTGCCTGACCATGGCTGGATTGCCCATTATTGAGGCAATCACTGAGTTCTTTGATTCAGTGAGCAGCACAGGTTAGAGGATGAAGAGATTCCTTTTGGCAATTACCAGTTGTGAAGTGCCTCCACGTTAAATACTTGATTCTAAAGTCAATTTATAATCCTCGTTCTCTAGCCACTGCAAAAGAGATTTCTGTAGGTTCTTTCCATTAATTACTATTTTTCATTTCTAGATGTGGACCTAAGCATTTCGAGCACAACTTATGAAAGCCCAAGGAATGGGATATCCATGGATGACTAATGCCAGGAAATCTGCAATCCACGGCACAGGAGTGCTACCAGTAAATGCAAGTCTGGCAGCCCCTCAGTACCTGTGCCAGAAAAACGCTGCTGTTGTACACTCCAGGCATGGTGGTGAGAAAATTGTGGAGTCCCAGATCCAGAAACTAACAAAGAGGAGCTCCAGCAGCACGGAAGGGCTCAGGACTGGGAGGGTTTGCCAGTGCCCCGTGTAAGATTCTGGCACAGATCTCACCCTTTGTGCACAGCGTAATGGGAGCTGCAGGGAAGATCCCAAGCCCTGAATTTTAGCTGTTTGCCTCTTGCTATCCCCATTGCTTTCCTCTAGCCACTCACCACTGACAAAAAAGTATCAGCTGAGGGAGAGGATTTGGTTTGAAACCCCAGCATAGCTGTCACAACAGCATAGCTGGTAAAGGAAGGGAAAGCTCCTGGTGTTTGCAGAGCCCTGGCTCCAGGCTGCAGCTCTGCTTTGGTTTGCTCCAGGATTGCTCCATTCTGCTCCCCACAGCCAAGTGGTAAAAGGAGGGACCCCTGCTCCCCACTAAGGAGTGGGGGAAAGGCAGTACTGCCCCTTTCCGAGCAATAACTTTGAGCTGGAACACCCTGCTGGAAAACAGGGATCTGTCTTCCTCTCCCACTGGCTTTCAGGATTCAAGGTGGCAAAGGGAGGTGATTTTTGCATTTCATGTGTCATCTGCTGAAACAAGGAGCTACCTCTGAGGCAGGGACAGGTGTCTGGCAGCCTTGAGCAGGGGCAGAGCATCATAGATTTGGCACTTGGCTGCATGACCAAAAAGTGGCTTCTCACTTCTGCTTGTGTTTCACTCTCTGAAAGCTAAGTGGAAGAATTTAGAGCTGCCTGGGTAACCTGTGATATTCTCACTGTAGCTTGAAATTCATCTAAATGTTGACTCTTTCAGAGGAGCTTTGATGGAGAAAGGCAGTACCTTGGACCAAAGCATTTGCACTAAACCCCTTGAAGATCAATGAGCCAGAATGATCAGACAGTTCCAGTTACTTTTGGGGACTGCATTTATCTTACAAGCCGGCCTTAAAATTTGAGTTTCATACATTATTCAAAGTCCAGATGCACCTAGCCTTTATGCATTTCTTCTTGCCCATAAAGCCTCTTCACTGCTTTTATTGCCACTGTAATAATAAAGCGGCCTCTTTAATATGCACAGAACAGCCACCAAAGCTGTACTTACTAAGCAAATGTTTTGGATCAACTCAGTTTGGCGTAAAACAGATTCTGACGATTCCAAATGGCAACCTCTCTCCTGCAGGAGCTCCCAGGAGCTGGGAAATGCTGTATTGCATAAGACACAGGCACTTTGTAACCCTGGGTAAACACTTCTGGAGTGTTGTTCCTCTCCATGTTGCAGCAAGGGTTTTTTTCTAACTTAACATGCCTAAAATGCACTGTCAGGATGTGTACACACACAGCACAGGGCTACGTGATTTTCTCCCTCTGCTTGTTTGCTTTGTTGGATCAAAGCTTTAGGGAAAATATATAAAAATTATTAGCCTACATAGGCATATGATGCATTAATGTATATGTTTACATACATAAATGCATATATTTATATGCACATGCACATATTCCAGTTAGCATTCAACACCACTAATCCATATTTATAAGCTGTGAGGGGTTCCCAAAGCTGGTCCACCAGGGTAGGCAGGCAAGGAAGACACGACCCATTAAAAGAGGCCACTGAATTTCTATGGTACAATTTCAGCTGTGTTTTATTCATCTGCTGTTATCTTGCAATGGTTCTTCTTTGTGCTTTCTTTGTTTTCTCCCTGCAGCTTCTTTATTTGCCAACACTGGGGAATTTTGCTTTTACGAGGTGTTTACAGTGCTTGCTTTAAGGCACATATTTAAGTACCTGAAACACTTTGTGTTTGTGATGTTTGAGTTAAATATAGTATTACTCTGCCATGTACAACATGTAAATATCTGTGGTATAAGCATTTTAAAGCGCTCAGAGCTGAAATCCCATTCCCCCAAACATGTGCTGTTTTCAATTGAGGTAGATTAGGATTGAGTACAAAATGGCTGAATAAATGAACACAGGGAAGTTAAAATTCCCTTCTCCCAAGACAGCAGTTCAAGTCTGCCTAGAGATTCTTAAATGCCCAGGTGGGCTGTGTTCAGGTGCTGTGCCACTTCAGTGCTCTGGGTGATGCCTGGGTGTGGTGTGAGCGAGAGGCTTGGGAAGGCTCAGGCTGAATTCTTCACTCTTCCTTAATTCTATGAGCCTCCACTGAGCCGAGAAAACTTCACCATCCCTGATGAGAGTTGAGATAAATGCGCTGGAAACTGTGAAAGTCTGGAATAGGAGGTAGCAGGGCCGTGTCGGCTGAGGTGTATTTTGTTCTGCTAATCGCTGGCTGCTGGAGTCTGCAGAGAGGAGGGAGCTTTTATGCTGAACGAGCGTGACAGGGTCACGCAGGACTTCGTGCACCTCAGGGACAAAGTTTCAGAAAAGAGTTCCAGTCTTTCATCAACAGTCTCTGCAGCTGAAAATCAAAAAAAATTGTTTAAAGAGCTCCAGCGGTGCCATACAGATGGGTGTCTTGGGGGAGCAGGGTGGTTGTTAGGCCATCACCACTGTAAGCTTATTGACCACAAAGTTGTGGAGACAATAAGCACAGAAAATGTAAGAGTGAAAATTAAAAACCCTTGGAAAACGCCTTTGTGAACGGGTAGGTTCTTGGAGGATGTTTCCCACCTCTCTATTGATCTGTTGCTGTAAGTCACAATGACTGTCCTGCTCAGAAGAAAAGGATTGCTTCCCTCAGAACGTGTGGTAGACAAAGATTGTAATCATTGCTCCCTAACAACAGCAAAATCCATCCTCAGCTTCGCTGCATGCAGCAGATCTGACAGCCCTGCGTCCTCAGCTAATTGCTGTCTGCTTTATGAAGGTATTATCTACATGTCAAGCTTCGTTTCCCTTAAGGGCCCTTCTCTGCCTCTGAGCAGGGTTTGATGCAGGCAGGAACAGAGGGTGCTTGGCACCTCGGAGGGGATGGGAGCCTCCCAAGAGACACCCGGCGTGGTGGGAGCTGCGGCACCACCGCCCGCATCTCCCACCCTGCTCCTCACCAGGCTGGTGCTGTATTTATAGCAGCAGGGCTCTGTTATGTGGTTGATGCATTCTGCTGAGAATTACTTAGGCAGAGGAACGAGCTTCTGCCTCTGACTGGCATCAGAGCTCTGTTCCGGCTCACGCCGTGGCTCCAGGAGGGTGAAAACCCACTTGAAAAACCATCCGGACTTCATTATTTATTAAAGCTGGAAAAACAAGTTGCCCGAGTCATAAATACATGTGTAGCATCGGTTAGTCCTGCAAAGGCAGCGCTCTTATCACAGCGACTTCAAGCACAAATAAATTGTTTCTGGGACCAAGAACACATTTACAAATGTGACTGAAGCTACTGGCAGTATTAAGATGAAGATGCAGTAGGGTTTGGATCATGGAATGAGTGATGCTGAGGGTAGTCCTGAAACAGGCCCTTTTACTAGTGCTCAGTATGCTTAACAGAAGTAGCGTACCCCAGATTTAACCAGGCATGAATAAAATCCAAAACAAAGTGTGTGTGCATGGTAGTGATATATTACATGTAACGAGTTGAGCACATCCTTTGTGTGGTTGTGCAGCCGCTTTGGGGGATTGTTTTCCCGGCTCTGGTTTAGAAATGATTCACCCTTCAGAAACTGGGAGGCTGTATTCCCCTCTGTTCTGCATGCAACTGTGTCTGTTTGCTGCTGTGCAGACATAGCAACCACGTCACTGGGTAAGAGCGGGGATTACGATGACGCAAAACCAGGATTGTTCCTCTGAAATTAAGGCACTGCCCTTCTGTGTGCAGTGGGCAGATGTTAGTGTGTCACCTTGCTGCTCCATGCACCGATATCACTGTTTGATGGATTACTATCTGTCCACCATATGCTGCAAAAGAGTGAGAAACACCAGTTTGTGTAAATTCAAGTTTAATTGCTTCTTGTGCCAGTGGCGTTGTTTATTTTACTTCTAAGGGATAAGGGTCTAGAAAGGGTCTGAAGGCAGGTTTCAAACCCTTTTGAAAAAAACCTAATCTGCATCTATTCTTTTAGATCACACTCTAATCCCTTTGACTGTTGTGATTGCAGCAGACTTCAGAAGGTTTTCCACCAATTATATTCTTATTTCTGGATGTCATCGGTAGAGCTCAGAAGGGTGCTTTCTTGTCTTCCTCTCTTCCCACAATAAAGCAGCTGCACAGAAAACAGATGGCGTAGAGTCAATCCAGTTGAAATTAATGGAGTCAGGCTCTCCACACAAATCTCTGCAATGAAAAAGGAGAGATTCTTTTTTTTTTTTCAGTGCATCGCGTACAAGATGTATGTTGTTTGTAAAGGAATTTAGTTCACGTAAGGGATAAAAAGCTGTAACCAGTGAAGGGGAAAGCCTGCTTTTTAAATCAAAACTCAACTACAAGTACACAGGAGCAGTCACACTGTCTAGGTAGATGCCTTCACGTTTGGAGCTGAAGGATGGAGGAATATTTGTATTCTGGCAAAGTCGTGTTTAAACCGTAACTGTGCATGCATTGTTACAACATGCAGCCAAATTTTACATGCAGATTAATAACAAATTTATGACTGGACTCATTTGAACCCACTTAAACCCCTAACACTGCAAATAATCCTTAAACCACTGATCAAAATTGTGTGACTTCATGAATAGGCGTTTGTATGTCGGTGTTTATCATCTATATCCATAAAAATCGGGTTGCACAGGGGAGCAGATTTACAAAGGTCTTTTCATGCCTACCAGGAATTTCAAAAACACTTATGCAATTAGGCTCTGAATACCTTTATGGCTGGTACAAATTAGGTGACTAACTTATGCAGGTGCTTTGGTGAATCCCACTAGGCTCATCTATGCATAAATAGGTTCCTAAACAATGCTGATGTGTTTGCTCCGTGGTCCTTAAACCTTTCGGTGACATATTTTGTTCCTTCCTCTGAGTAATAGAATTGTCTCCTCGCTGTGAGTAATCCAGTTGTCAGGAGCTAATGCCGCATCTCGCAGCTGCTCCGTGCAGGTGGGGTCATGGCTGGTGTCGAGCCAAGCCAGTTAATTCTCCTCCTTCTCTTGCTGCTGCTTGGAAAAAGTCCAGAAGTGTGTTGCACGTCTGCTGGAGCACACCTGAGCTTGGCACCCGGGAATTGCAGCCCGGATTTCCAAGGATGGATCGTTAAATAAATGCAGGGCTGGAGTGCGTGGTGGTTCTGCACCAGCCAGCTTGGGGCTGTGTCAGGAGAAGTGCTGGGTGGATGTGTTAGAGACTCCTCTCTGCAGGAATGTGCACAGTCTGGATGTAGTAAATATATCTGTGTTGGGGCTGGAGTCTCACACTGTTGTGATGAGAGAAAATGACAAGTGTACTCTAAGCAACAATCTTACATCTCTTCAACAAAAATGTAAAAGCTTCTTTTTATTCACAATAATCAGGGATTTGGAAGAAGGAATGGGAGACGTAGCAGAGTGAGGGTAAGAAAGCATTTCAAGAGGAATATCAGATGCTCCTGATTAGCCATGAAATGCAGCAGGTTATGCACAAACAGAGCTGCCTCAGGATCGCAGCAGAATCCTGTTGCCAAAGGTGTGAGCTCTTTACAAACAAAGCATCAGGAAACCTCCTACAGTCCCCATTCCTGGAGTGACAGAGAGAGGCACCGGGGGCCCCAGGGCAGCAGTCAGTGAGTCACATTTTGGCATTACAGGGAGCACGGCCTTTGTTTGTGTTACTTTTGGGCTCAGGCACTGACATTTCTGTTCCTGAGAAAGCCACGTCTGGTTAAGTGTTGCCATTTCAGGTGTGAGTGTTGTGTTGGCTGGCGAGGAGGGAGGAATGGAAAACTTTCTAAAAGTGAGCCTGTTGGCAGAAAAGGGAAAACTACTCCAGCTGATATTTCAGGTGAAGTTTCACAATTGTCAGCCAAACCATCAGGCAGTTTACCCATATGCTTTCCTGTTCAAAACATTTTATTCCTTTCCACTTCCAGACTCAAACAGCCTTCAGGGATTTATAACATTTACTTAAAAACAGCAAACATTTTCAATTATTTCCACACTGTTCAGAGACCATAATTTACTTAATGCTATGAACAATCACATTTCTCGGGGACTGCTGTGAAATGTCACCTCTAAAGGATGGCTCCCTTGTTGGTAGCAGTGAAAGCCTGGGTTGTAGTTTTCATTTTTTATTTTGATTTAATTTTCAGACAATTCAACTTTCACACCATGCATGATTGACTAAATTCATTTCACTTGTCAGGACAGAAAAATTTTCATAATTAAAATCTAAACCAAGGGTGGCCTTTTGCTTGCCGACCACGTATTTTCTTCTCTTGTGGTTGGCTTTTGTTCTGGACAGTGTGGGGTTGGGTTTTGGGTTTTTGTGTCCCTCCCAAGCTGAGGGAGCTGGGATTGTTTAGGCTGGAGAAAAGAGGCTCAGGGGAGACCTTGTCACTCTCTACAATGACCTCAAAGGAGGTTGGAGAGATGTGGGGGTTGGTCCTTTCTCCCAATAACAAGTGATAGGATGAGAGAAAATGGCCTCAAAGTTGCATCAGGGGAGGTTTAGATTGGCTATTAGGAAGAGTTTCTTCACAGAAAGGGTGGCCAGGCATTGGAACGGGCTGCCCAGGGCAGTGGTGGAATCTCCACCCCTGGAAGTGGTCAAAAAACAAGTAGATGTGGTGCTTAGGAAGACAGGTTAGGGGTGGAATTGGCAGTGCTGGGTTAATGGTCAGACATGACCTTCGAGGTCTTTTCCAACCCTAATGATTCTGTGATGCTATTATCAATAGACAACCTTCAGTAATTTGTCTGAATTTTGGAAGCATTTCAATGAAAGAGCCACAGGGGCTATGGATGAAATTCCTCTCTGTCTACGGCAAGACAATCCACCTTTTTTTTTTCTTTTCCAGACCAGTGCATTAAAAGTTGATGTCATCTATAACTGAGCTTTTTATATGCATGAATTCCCCCAGGAGCACCCTGGTGTGAAAAACTGTGTGAACTTCCTTGTCACTCTGTCTAAAACCAGATCTGTTCCAGCAAGGTCATCCCACACTCCCTCATCCCTCTCTGCCTGATCTCCTGGAGCTGTGGGTGACCACGACTGCTGCAGGAGGTCAGTGTGTTGTGCTGGGAGCTGGCTGCTCCATGGCAATAACCTGAATTTCTTTCCTGTGATGTGGACAATCACTGGAAGTGAAGAGTCCTGCCCCACCGACCAGCTACCGAGTAAAACTAATTTAGCTACAGTTTGGAGTGGCCAGTGCCAAGCTCTGGAGAAAGCTGACAGTAAAATGGTTGTGGCTCCTCCACTTGGCTACCATGGAAAGGTGGGTTGGCTGCCTGCCTGCTCGTTCCAGCCACACTGACCAGCTTCTGGTTCTTGGGAAGGGTCCATCACCTCAAAACACCCCTGGAAAAAGTGTCCTGGGTTCTTCTCCCAGAAGCTGGGCTCCTTTCCATTAAGAATCCATACACTATTCCATGAAATGTACTGGGCATTAAAACCTTATGCAAATAATTATTACAGCTAAGCCACGGTTGTAATTTCCATTTCACTGAGGTCAGTTGCATTACGTTTTTGGTTTAGCTGCCGGTGGTATAAATGGCTTGTGCTCCTCTTTGAGGGTGCTGGTTTTAAATTAAATATGAAGCTGGGATGTGTGCATCTGCTTTAGGCTCCCAAGCCGCTGAGGTGCTCTGTTTAATCAAAATCCATTACCTTTCACGAAATGCTAAGGATTAACCCTTAGGTGACTCTGGGGACACTGTTCAGTTAAAGTTGCACTGATAAAGTCAGTGCTACACAGTATTTATGCTTTTCTGTTGAGATAAATGGTCCCGTGGAAGCGCTGAACTAAGCAAACCAACAAGCATAGAATTTCAGAGGTTAATTGTATTCATGTTCTTTTCCAAACATGGCTTTCAAAGGATTATTTTTCCTTTTTTTTTTTTTTTTTTAAGCTGGTTAAAACTTCTTTAAATGCTATGTCCATCCTTCATACAACATGGTTCTGTTTTTCCTGCTGCCAGGAACGTGCCTTTTAAAGATATGGAATCACAGATGTGCACGCAGTTGTGTTATCAAAAGTTTATCTTTTGGTTAGCCAAGGCAGAGAAAAAAGTGAGAAAATCAAAGGCTTCAGTTGCTACAGAAGGTGAAGGAAAAGCAAGTTTTAATTTTAAGCTGTCTAGAGTGCATACTGGAATCGAATTGTACTTTTAATTAAGTTTGTCAGCACGTTATGCATGGCTGAACCTTAAGGAAATACTACGGAGGTGTGAAAATCTAAGGAGAGAGAAGTTGGTATTTATCTCTTATGGTCTCAAGGAGAAACATGGTACATGTGAAAGACCAACCAATCTGCAGCATATCTAGATTATTTAAATTATGGTCTGATAAAACAGAAAGGTTTCCCCACCAGCCTTCCCTCACTCACATCCATTGGCATCTGAACTGGGCAGCGAGGGCTGCTGTAGCTAAACTAAAACTTCACTGGCGTGGAAATGAGTTGTTTATTTAGCACAGATACAGCAGCAAATGCACCAACAACCTTACAAATTCAACTAACAGAATGGATCTACCCCAGCTGGTGGTAATCCAAATATCTGAGCGGTAGAGAAGAAATGCAAAACCCACTGTTGTATCTTCCTCAGCCTTGGAGAAGTTCCAGTCCACGTCTCCAAAGGAAGCTCCCAGAACAGCAGGCCCTGAGCTGGCCAGGGCAAAGGGCAGCTGCTCCCCTGCTTTCAGCAGCTGCAGGGCTGCTCGTCCTTCCTGACCCAAAAAGGTCACATTTTCACTGAGCTCTAATTTAAGGATCTTTATTTACATGTTCCGGACTTGAGGATGTTATTTTACCTTAGTGCATGAACAAATGAGAATGTCTGTGGTGATCCTGACAGATCTACTCAAGCATTGATTCTTCTCCATCAGCAGGAACTGAGGCAATTCGTTGTCCTTACAAGTATCTTTTTCATCACTTTTTTGAGGAGTTTCCTGTTTGTTCATGGCCTCTGGGGAGAAGGGCAATCTCTTTCTTTAGCAGTGATTTGGTTTTTCCCCTCTGATCCACAGAAATTAGCAAACAGGGCCCTGTGCACCTCCATTTGTCACATCAGCTCATCCAAGTAACCTGAAGCTGGGGTGGGTGGAAGATGCAATTAATCCTGTTGGAGTAGGGCAGGAGATGTGGAGTTGGGAGGCCTCGTTGCTCTGCCTGCCTGGGAAAGGGCGTCTGTGTCAGAGAGCTTTGCTTTGGCAGGGCTGGTTCCTCTGAGAAACACACGGATGTCCAGCCTGGAAAGGGCTGGAATTCTGGTGCTTGTGTTACCAAAGGAGGTTTGCTGTAGTTTTTCCCCAGGAGTAGGATTTCATCTGAGATTTTTACTGTCACTGAGAACTGACAGAATCCTTGAAGTCTCAATTTCGTTGACATGAGTTGGCTTGCAAACTCTTATTTATTCGCCGTGCAGCATCCTCAATATGCCACAGGAATCATTAACCTACGTAAATTAACTGCATCCTCAAAATGTATAAACAAGCTAATTTTAAGCATCCTCTAGATCTGAGTGAAATGTATTTCGTGTGCTGGAACACTGAAAATTAGAAGACATGATGGTGAGAAGAATGGTGTTTAACACTCTGAGTGCTTTTCATCTTCAAAGAGCTTAACAAACTTCAGTTGATTAATAACTTAATAAGTGATGTATATTAAAGTGTAAATAGTGCAAATACAAGCCTCTCATAAAGATTTGGATGCCATGACTAAGGATTTTTTTTTTTCCAGATAAAGCTGGTGTAAGATTAATTGAGCAGCTAAATGAGCTTGTACATTCACTTACCTTTTAAGCTTGGAGTTTCAAAAGTTATTGCAATAATATAAAACCGGAAAGTATTTTAAAATAAGGAATTAAATTTACTTGCTTTTTAATTCCTGATTTGGGTGGCCAATAAACAAGGTGGCTGACAACTAAACAATAAATTAGTCTAGAAAATTGTTAGAAAAGTCCTGTGCTGGACAGTCACACTAGTTGTCATTTGAAAATGCAATTTACCATGACACGTCTTCCATTTGATACTTACAGAGCAAATTAGGCAGAAAAGCACCTCATATTCCCAAATACTTTTAGCCAGTGGCTTTTTCAAGGTTAAATAGACAACACACATGATCTTTGAAGTAGCAAATGGTGCTACTAAAAAATCCATTAATACACACATTAACACAAATTTGACAGGCCCTCGTGGCAGTTGTTGGAGACAACTAACAAGGGATGCTTCACAGGACCAGTCACTTTTCCACGAGGTTCATTTTGTTAATTATTTGTTACTCTGAGTGCAGTGATAAAAGCGTGCTAATACGCCATAGAAGCCTTTTCTTTCCTCTGGTCTAATTAAGGACAAACTCGTCTTTTGGGCAAGACAGTGCAGTGGCACGTCTTCAAAAAGGTACTTTTCAATTTCTTTTCACTGTGTTTCTGATTATTCTAGAATTATTATCTAGGAAGGAGCAATCCACTGACTGGAGCTGTCAAATATTCAACCCACTGAATAGCAGTAGCTGTCAAATTAGTAAATATTATCTGTATTTGCAACAGACAGCAAAAATACAAGAGTGCGGTGAGATTTCTAAGTGAATGTGTGGAAAATAGATCTCCTTGGCTCTTGGAAACTTACACCAGCAATGGATTTGCCCACTGCAGGGACCGAGCATGCAGTGAGTGCACCTCCATCGTCATCCTTTGGAAAATCTCCCTTTTTATAGAGAGCTCTTGTGGCTGACAGTTTTAGCTTCAGGGAACACCTGGGCTGATGTTTTGTGGCTCCTGTGAAAGTAGACTGGATGATTGCTGAGGCTGACGTTTTCTATAAACTCTGCTTCTGCTCACCAAAAGCTCTTCAACATGTATTCAGCTTTAAGCCAAGGATAATGACATTCTTGTCCAGCAAAACACTTAAGCAAAAGCTTACATTTCAAGGTAACAAGAGCCTTGCATTAAGTAGATGCTTCTCTTTAAATAGGCAAGCCAATATTCTTCTTTCTCAATATTTCCTTAGCTACAAAGTGTAGATCACCCAGCTCCTCCTGCACTTCCTTTGCAAGCAGGATTGGTGCCATTTCAACCTTTTGCAAGATCCTCAAAGACGTTTCTGATTCCTGCTCTTCCCACGAGATTTCCTCAGAAAAACAGCCTAGATGTGGCTGCCCATGTGGGTCTAGAGTTGGACATGAGGATTGTGCAGATATGAGGGAAAAGGCTTCTGCTGCCAGGACCAGCAGTTTTACCAGTCCCAACACAGCACATGATGGTTCTTGCTGGATCAGCACAATCTACCTCTGAGCTGCTTCCCCCTTAATCAGGCTGATGATCAGGACACTTGGGAATATTTTTCTTGTATCTCCACTTCTTTGTACAGCACTTCCATCAACCCTCAAGCATCCCCAGACGAGTTTTCAGTATGCATATGAAAATTGCAGTCACTGAGATCCTCTCTGGAGCCGTTTCGAACGCTCTCAGTTTGCTTTCACGGTGTCAGAAGTGTTTGTGCTGCTCTCATCTCCACGAGTGCTGTGGCTGCTGAGAAGCACTGCCCACTTCTCAGAGATGTCCTCCCCCTTCACCTTCTTCCCAAGGAGGTGACAAAAATCCTTCTTTGCTTTTGCTCTGCAGCACAATCCCCTCAGAGATCTCGAATATTGTCCTTGACCGTCACGTTGCTCAGCAGAGTGGGATCAGGCTTGTTCTGTGTCACTCTCCCAAGGCCTGTGAGGGCATCACGTTACCTCCCCCTTCCCACACTCTCAGCCTCCACTCTTCCCTCATTAAACAATGCATCACCACGTCTTCACTTAAGAATATGATAGCTCTTTTAAGCACTTCTGTTTCTCTCTCCCTTGGAATTACACGGTTAAATCCATTTGGTGTCTTGTCAGTTTACTCTTCCTGAATACTAAATTATTTTTTTCCTTTAAATAGATAGTCACTAGGTTGTGTCATTAAGAATTTTGGCAATGCTTAAGTCTCAAAAATAAATAAAAATACGAGTAAAGTGATTCATTATTGTGTTCCTGCACAATAGGCCACAATGTCCTACATAATCATCCTCTTTCCATATGTACGAAAAATTAATTTCCATTCTGTCTTAAAAATAGCACCTCGTTGAACCAGATTGACACTAAAATCCTTTTAAATGGAAAGATGATGTTAAATGTATCAAAACCACCTTCACGGGTATTCAGGTACCAAAGGGAGAAAAATAAAAGGGACTATGGAGTATTGATGAGGGAGTTATTACTAACGGCTTGAAAATTTAACAGTCCCCAGGCAGAGTGGGTCTTGGAGTAGGGAAAAGGCTTGAAGGCAAGTTGAGCATGGATCAGCTGGGCACACAAAGGACTAGAATTGCTGAACTTGCCACCAACCTACTGTGTGAGTTGAGCAGACCTCTGCCTTGTTTTGCCTGGTGCCAAGGAGAGGAGCCACAGAGCTCCGGGTTCGTGGGGATGATGCTTAGTCGCTTTGAGCTGCAAAATTTGCAGCTGGGTTGCTTTAACATGCTGTGAAGCTTCACAGCTTTAGGTGTGTTTTTTCCTGAAATGAGGAGCTGTTTGCACCCACCTTGTTGTGCTGGTGGACAGCCAAGGCTTCTGGGGACTGTGGAGCCCCCAAAAAGTCATTAGCAGAGCAAGGACCGAGACCTGCACCGTGACGTGCCCAGTGTTGGGCCATCCTGCCTCCCATCACGTGCTGTGCTAGCAAGGGAACAGGGTTTTGGAGAGAGCCTGTGTCTGCTGCAAATGGCAAGCTGGTGGTTTGAACCATCACTTTCCCCCACCCACGGAATCAGAACCGGATTCCTTCTCTCTCTGAAGCTGACTAACGTGGTTTTTCACATAAAATCCATTTACTCAGGCAGTATGCGGGAGGAAGAAGAGTGAACTTCCCCATAATGCTCACAAAACACTTTGATATCTTAGCCTGGAAGGCACCATAGAAGTGCAACGGATAATTATTAATGAATTAACTAAATGATTAATTTAGTTAAAAGCTAAATTATTTAATTATTCATTAAATTAGCCCCAAATGCGACAGCAGCACCGAGACAAGCACTCAGTCTGCAGAGCAGTAAAACAACTGGCATTAAAAAGTTGTTTTCCCCATTATTTAATGAATTAAAGCTTTGGTCATAAACAAGTCATCCAACAGCCTTTTCAGTCATGGGACAACTGATGCCTCTCTGGTGTGTCGTTACAGATGATAGCAGTGAGAGATTGGAGACAAGATGAGGTCGTTCCTAATGAAGACGAACTTAACCTTTTTGGTAGTGGGATGTCTAGAACTAATTAATCGTATTCTTAGAAACTCTAACAGAGGTGATAAAAGATACGTCATTTAACAGAAACTTCCCTCAGGAGAACAATTGAGGGTTTACCAAAACTGCAGAGGTTTTCCAGAACTTCAGCACGTTTTCTAAGTAAGACCACGTGTGAGAGAGAGAGAGAGAGAGAGTGAAGCCAGATTCACTTCTGGTGTGTGGCTCCACTGAAATCAAACACAACAAAAAGGAACCGGGGCTTGCTCATTTTTCAGCTGCACCTCTAAGCCAGGCTTTTAGCATGTACCTCTTCAAACAAAACTAATGGAAAGCAAAAATGAGGATGGGCTGTCTCTTGCTGTGTGATGGTTTACCTTCTCTAATATAACAGAAGATTTAAAATAATCACTTTTTTTGAGCACATGTGCAGGTGTGACAGCACAGGAGATCCAGCAGTGGCTGGAGGTCACTCAGAGCAGGGTGACACCCCAGACAGGCAGCACAGGCACTCAGAGGAAGTTCCTTTAAGATCATAATTTGAATGCATCAGGCAGACCTCTGCAGAGGAAAAATGGCCTCTGAGGAGTTGTTGAACATAAGTTCAAGGGCAGGTGTTCAGGTAATTCTCTATGTGCAGTGGACATGGTAAGAAATAATTTCTCTAGCGCATCAAGGGTTTATATGGACTTTATTTGTTAGTGGAACTACTGTAGCGTATTCCTTTTCCCCCAAAATAACTGCTGAAAGGAAATGACTGTAAAGGAGCATTTCTTTGATGGTGGGCACTCATCCAGGATGTGGGAGATCAGAGTTGAAGCCAGGCTTGGGCTGAGCTACCATGTGCTCACCCAGCTGCCTCTCCACATGGAGCAGTCCCAGCAGAGAGACTGGAGAAGCTCTGCTCCAGGGCAGTGGCAGGGAAATGCCTCTGGGACAGGGGAGAACAACTCTCTCCTTCCAAGATCACAGGAGTGTGTAATTCCCTCTCTTTAGGAGCATGGTCCAATTAGCTGTTTGCATCTTTCTCTCAAAAACGCTTCATTTTGGAGGTTAGAAACCTTCCCCAACAAACATTTTGATGACTTTGCTGCAAAACATGTTTTCTTTCCTGGCATACTAATGTTTGTGAACAGAAAGATGCTCCAGCAAAAATCCTCAGCCAGCTTTAGACAGCACTTAATGGAACAGATCGACTTCCGTGCTTCAACCTCCAGAGCACCTCTGGTCTGTCCCTAAGCACTGCTCTCTCTCCCTGGAGACTGCAAGGACAGGCCCAGGCAGGTGTGTTGGGTTGACCTGGGCAACCAGAAATGTTCCTGGTAGGGAAACATCTCCTCAGCCTCTTTGCAATACGGTGACTTTTATTCTCTGTTCCTTTTCCTCTCCAATTCCCTTCTGTGGACACACGAGCGCTGAGTGACACTGCCGTTATCATCTTACGAGGCAGAAAGGAGTCAAGCTGCACTTGGGAAGAGCTATTTAGCCAGTTCCATGAAGTCTCACAATTTAGATCATCTATCAGCCACTGGAGTCCAGTCCTTGATTCAGCAACATCCCGAACAGACAATTAAATCTATCATCCTAACTTGTCCTATTGAAGTCTGCTGGCAGGCACAAGGCTGAAGTTATGTCTGTCCTTGAAAGATTAGACCCCTTATTCTTCTCTAGTGCTTCAAATAAAATAGTTGGAAGCCAATTTCTTGTGAAGTTCACTGGTTTTCCACCTGCAGAGCAGCTGTGGGCAAAGGGCCTTGTGTTTTATGACTATTAATAATTCTAGCCTGCGCTACAAAAATATATGAGAAACTTCAGCAATTTTTTCTGTTCAGTACTTGAATTCTAGAATTAGACTTTGAGACATCTTGTTTCACACATACTGCAGAGGCGGAGAATGGAGACAAGTTGTCATGCATGAATGAAGATGCTGGGAATTAGATGAAAGAGATTTTCCCACCTCCTAATAAAAGTCAAAAGTGACTCATCTGAAACACAGGAGATTAACAGTGGCCAATAATTTCAGTACTGCTTTGTAAAAGCTTGATGTTGGATATTCTTATGAAAAATACGACCCAAGAAAATCTGTGTGAAGCACCCGAGAGCCAGAAACTTGGTGGTTTCGTGTTAGAACCATTTTTAGGCCAAAATTTCGAAACAGAACTCTGTCTGCTCTTTTCTTCCTCAAATCCAGAGTTCCTTAAATCTGAAAAAGCTTTTAGAAGGATTTTTTGGTCTCTTCCTGAAACAGGAATTGACAGGTTTCAGAACATCTATTTTGTAAAAGAAGAAAGAAAAATGGTCTCAGGTTAGTGGACATTAATATGCCAGCTACATAAATCAGATATCTTCTACCATGGGCCTTAATATTAAACATGAAATGTCTACATGGGACAATGAAAAGTAGGAAAATAATCACCAGTAGACCTTTATTTCCCCCAGGTTGCAGGGAGGAGCTATAGAAACATTAACTATAGAGGCATTTAAAAAGGCATCATTTAAATTTATCTTTGTCATGATTTCTGGCTGACAAAGTGTTCTGGCTGACAAATCCATCAAAAAGTGGGTCTTCAAATGAAAAGATTTAGATTTTTAATGCAGGTCCATAAAGTCTCAAGGACTTTTGGGCAGTGAACAACAAGGTCAGCATCCTCTTAGGAAGCCAGGGTTATCTACAGACTCCAGAGGTTCTGTGTCCCACTATTTATTGCTGCAGGGAGATGTTTCAGGACCTGTGTGTTTCACAACACAGAGGTCTCAAAAACTCACTGGAGTTTGGCCTGGGTTCTTAGAACCACCCGTAATTTCTAGCTCTTCAACCAGGTGGGAGGGGATTTGCAGCTGGTCTAGTTCGGGAATTTGGATTTGAAGTAAGAGGAGCTGCCTTGGCACCAGCAGACAGATTCTGGAAAGGTTTTATTAGTGTGTTGTGCAAGAAAATGATCTCTTTCTTCTCCATTTCAAGAGGGAAGGGGCCATAAATTTTGTCTTTTTGAGGCTGCAGAGGGGGAGGTTTCCTGGCTCATTCAGGTGCAACTGTCAGTGATGGAAGCAACAAGTTTAGAAACAAATACTGTCCAAACCACTGTCCTTCTGTAGATCAAGGGGAGAGCAACAGGTCAGTGGGGTCTCCTCCATCCTTCTGCATGAAGATAAACCATGTGCTGAAGGCTTCCTGTTCTGAAGCCTTTTGAATAGGATTCCCGAAAAAAAAAGCCACAGAACCTTTTCCCTGTGAATCTCCATCCAGCTCATCTTACAGCTGAGCTGCTTTGCCGACAGGGGAAGAAATCCCCAGCTCCAGTTCAAGCTGGGGATTTGCAGACCTGGAGGTCTCAGCCTCTTTAGTGGGAGAGTGTTAAGAGAGATGACACAATCATATATTAACAGCACAATAAGCTACTTACTCCTCTCTCTGACACTGAAACTTGGCTCTGGGGAGGCAGCCAGACCATCATCTGTTTGAAGGAGCAAAGGTGAGGCATCACACTGGTGTTTTTATGAATATTTCATAGCTCAGAGCAGTAACCTGTCTGTTCCCTTACAGATGCCTAGTTATGCTTCAAACAAAATGCAGAATGTAGCTATAAGCACATGTACATTTGCTTAAATTTTCCTTTGTACATCAGTAAGTTGAGTGAAATTGCTCAGAGTGTGAAAACATCATACAGAGTGGAGGAAGAAGGAAGGAGAAGAGACCTCGAGGATCTGACAGCAATTTTCTTGTACATCTTTCAAATGAGAGGGAGGCACATAACCAAAGCCCTCATAACAAACCTCATGTGCTGCCTGTGCCCAGCATGGGGACGTGCTCCCTGTGGCAGTGGCACTGGTTCCACTGCAGGAGACACCAGTTCCAGGCGATGCTGGAGGAGAAGAGCAGTCCTCCTGTGCTGCTCATGATACACAAACAGGCAGCTTTGACTCCACCACGTCAAAGGCAAGGGTAACACGTGCCTCTAACGGTGATTGCCCTCTCTGTGACTCTTCCCTTTTCATTTACTCAGCACTTTCGGTCCAGGCTGTTCCTTTGGAAGATATGACTAGAATAAAATGATAAAAAATAATCCAAAGTGTTTCTCAATAGCATTTTATGCCCTATACTAGTGTTAACCTCTAGCAGAGTTCCCCAGAATTATCATTGATGGTGGCCCATGGATAGACTTTAAATTTTGTTGCCTGGCTTTCTCTGGACTTCTTCACAGTATTAAGTACTGGTGGCTCCGCAGTAAAAAGTGAAAATTCTGTGTAGTTTTTTGTTATTAAGATAATGAAAGCTTGCAGCAAATTTTTTATTGCACAAATTTTCACAGCTAACAACCTCCAAAAGTAGCAATATCCTGGTGCATTTCCTACGTGCTTGTACTGCAAGAGGAAAGCAGGTAGCTCAGAGGACTAGCAAATGCCACGTGTAGTAATTTGATGCACAACTGCCATTAACAATAATGGGAATCGTATGCCTGATGATCCATCATGCAGAGCAGAGAAGATTCAGCCCTCGGGGTTTGCTGTGCAGCGTTCAAAAGTGCAAGGCGAAGTGTGGAGGCAAGTAAAGGCTGAGGAGATTGTTTCTCTTTTCCTGCCCATAAAGAGATGCTAAGAACAGCATTTTTAAGTCTCGTGAAAAATCTACATCTCTTCTTTGTTTTGTTATTTGGGCGGGGGGGTGGGGGGGGGTAATTGATAAGGCAGAATAAGTTTCTAAGCCTAACTATCTAAGTTCAGACCGAATTAACTGCTGGAAACCAGGTGATTAAAGACCCTTCTGCTCTCAACCCCGGGGCTCAGCACTCACAGGGTCAAGAGCTTTGCTCTCTGGCTCTCTTCCCCCCTGAAATAAGCAGGCTAAGCTGTGTAAATGGCAGGAAGGCCCAGAAGAGTCTTGGCCGAGCTCCTCTCCCCGGTGTTGTTTGATGAGCTACCTCAGCATTGTAGCTGGTTTAGAAAATAAAATAAACCCACAGTTTCCATATGAGTTCTTCCAGACAGCTTTAATTATTCATTTCTTGAAATCACAAATATAAAAACATTCTGGGATAATTTTCATCTTTGTTTAGCTGTTTTTTACACGGATTTGTTTCCTCAAAAAGAGTACTCAGTTTCCTAACGAAATTTAGTTAGGACCAAGTTTGCAAAATTTGTCCCACATCCATCTGAACAGAGAGGCAAAGTGTTCCCCATGGAAGAGGATCTCATTGAGGAAATAGGACAGTGCCTGGTGCACAAGGACAAAATCTGGGCCCACACAATTCATTAGATTTCTAAAAACAAATGGGTCACTGCATCATCTCCCCAGACTTCTCATAAGGAAGCCTTTGGAAGTGCAGCCTGTTCTTGATTGCTGGCCCAAAAGTCCATTGTATGGTGATTTTTAATTTTTTCTTATTGATACTTTTATTTAAGGCACAGCCTTCCTCTGAAAAGTCAAACTCTTGGCAAAAGGTCAGGCTCTCTTTGTGCTCTGGCCTCTGTTATTCAGTGTCAGCCAGAAAATGTGTTTTCCCTCCTTGTTGCTCAATCGGTGATGGAAACCAGGCACAAGTAGAGGGCAAATGTTGGATCTCAGTTTTAGGTGCATGTGCACCCTCTCACAAGCTCAAATGAGTTAAAATGGGCCCACTAAAAAATGGTGAATTGGTGATTTGGGAGTCCAAATTGACTTAAAATTCTTTTGCTATTTGCGACTAACTGTGGAAAAGAGAAAATGGGAGAAAATGAATGTGAGCTTCAGGTCGAAAGTAGAGCCTGCAGATCTGTCAGGCAAAGATGCTTTTGAGTTGGAAATGGGACACATCTTTTTTTGAGGCTTCAGAGAATTAATGCTGGTCTCTTGCGTGTCACTTCTACCTTCATGTTTTGCACTGAGTTGGAGTTCACCTTCCCTGAAGGTTTTTCCCTTTAAGGCTTCATTTCTCATCTATTTGCCAGTACCTGGGAAAAATAAGTTACATGGAAGATAAGCTGAAGGATTGTTCTTAGACATAAGGGTTTCTTACAGTTTGATGTAGTTCCTCACCCTGCCCCTTTGAAGGTATCTCTGCAGTGTGACACTTGAAAGGGAATAGAAGAGCAGCCATGGGATGCTGCCAGAAGAATTTCGGTTCGAAATCCTTCTGTTGGCAATTTATTTCTGTTTTGGTTTTTTATTAGCGAGTAGAGTTGTTTCCCAAAGTGGCAAAAGCTCCATCATTTGGAATATTTAAGAACAGTGAATAAGGTATTAAAAATTCATTGTCTGGCTCAGCAGTAAGGGGTTTTTAAGGCTTAGATGCAGAGTGTGGACAAAGTGGCCTAATAGCCTTTTTTCAGTTGCTGTTTTCATGGCCCTAAAAGGCACTTGACTTAAATAATTCACTGCCCTGTGCTCCCAATAAGCTCCCACCTGTCCCTTTCAGAGCACATACTTGTACTGTATTAATAAATGACTTTACATTTGTGTAGTCATTTTCCTACTACCTGTCTCCTCTACTTTTTCTGTATTTTTTGTGAGCTAAGAAGTCTTTTGGGGAAAAAAAAAAATCTTGCTTAATCTTTTCTACGCATGTCTCAGTGTTTTATAGCCACAGCAAAGGATGGAAAGATGGATATTTCTTAGCAGTATAAATGCAGGATCAGGCACTTGGTCATATTCCTGATTAGATCATGGAGTGGTGGTGACTGCACACAAATGACCCAATTACAACTTATGCACTTCAGCAGTCATTTGTCCACACACTGGCATGCACAGTGGCACATATGTGATGTGATACACAGTTGTTTATGCCCTGTTTAGGACAAATAAAGTTGAGATGTTTGAGACCTGCGTTTATTTAGGTTTTTTATTGCCACTTTCTGATTGACAGCTATTCAGAAAATTGTTTCCCTGAGCTATGTTTGTATTCTCCAGGTAGAAGTGTATACTGCATCTATTGAGACCTTCTGGTGCCTGTCACTTTTATTTTACTGAATAATGTACCTGCCCTTTTAGCTAAAACCCGATTCCTATTTTTGCAGGAGCTGTTTTTTCCTTTCTTCCAACATTAGCTTTTCAAAAATCACGGGCTGCATCTTCAGAACCAGCCCCTAAATCTGCTCCAGCAATCAACTGCAGGTGCAATTTTGTGAGTACAACCAATTGCAGGAGGAAATTATGGAGCTTAGAGATCAAGCATGGCCCTGATTTGTAAGCACAAATAGCAAGGATAAACGAAGTCGATGGGAACTGTAAGTGCTCGGTTTCTCAGTGTAATGCTGCTGTTTGCACCCACAAATTAGATGATAAGAAATCAAATCCTGCTATTCGCAGTGTCAGTTGATTGCAGGATTGAGGCAGGAGACTGAAATGAAGTAAGTCCCCCTAAAACCGTGATCCTTCAGGCTTACTTGTGCTTTTCCAATAAAGGCAGAATTTGTCACGCACTGTTGGCTAATCTGTCTGATTTGGCATCTCCAGCAGTGGGTGGTATCCCTTGCTTCATGTTTTTTGAAAAAATTAAATTAAAAAATGGGGAAACAAAACATAAAGCAGTGGGGATGCAGAGAAGTTGCTTGCAGGAAGCAAAGGGGTAATTTTATAGGATACGGCCCCATACACACTGTTCCCTTACAGTAAATATCAATTATGAGAGAGAGTTCTCAAGTGCTGGGACAAGAACTGGGCAAGAAACTCGCCCTGCCCCATTCTCCTGCCTTCCTCAGTGCATTTGGGTCTTTGGAGCACCTGTTCCTCAGGCCAAGACTGTCTCCCAGGATATCTCTGTGCATTTATAGTCCCCACCTCAGTGCAGCCTGGTGGCAACAGAAATTGCAGTGGATAAATCGCTCCATAATCACTGTGCCTTCTTGTGTGTTCCTTAAAGATGAGGTGTAAAACATTTTATGTAGTCCCACTGTTGGGTTATAGGTTAAACTCAAATCCAGACGTATTTTTTGAGCCTCTTACTCTTTGGACTAAAAGGTAATCATTTACTACTAGCTATCCAGAATTTTATATCTATATATATCTCAGGGGTTTCCTAATATACACTTAGTAGTTTGAACTCGACCATAATTACACTGTTATTATCTTCATAAGCTTTACTTATCTCATTATCAACTCCTTCCCATGTCGGAGGTCAGTGGAGTCTCCCTTCTATTAGCCATTTAATCCTTTTACCCAGTAGCTCTGTTCTCATTGATTCACTTACCGTATTTCTCTGTAGCTAATATTTCTGACATTTCAGACCAACCTCTTCCCCTGCCTTTTACTCTGTCCAAAGTAATCTCTACCCCTATAGATTCCCAGTCCATTACTGCCTGCTTTAGGAGCGCTGCAGGTCGCCAGTAAAACCTTTATGGTTTTGCCTTTGGGGTCGTGCACGGTTTGCTGGGGCTGCCTGTCCTTGGCACAGGCTGGGACTGGGAGACACCACCAAAATGTGCATTATTTGCAAAGAGGTAGGTGAAGGCAGCCGTGCTGGTGGCAATAAATAAGAGGAAGCCGTTCCCATAACTAGGAAAAATTACCATTCTCATAACACAGCTCTTACTGATTTATATCAGATATCTTTGCTGATGGATACTATGTTGTTTTAGAAATAGCATTTATTGATTTTACTCTCCCTTTGAGATACAATTAACATTTTTGAGGCTTTTTTTCTCAGTCCCTTTCCATCATATTGTCATTCACATGTGATCCCGTTTGATGTAAATCCTGGTTTGTATTTCTGACTGGGGTTGTTGCTGCAGAAAGGAGATTCTGTGGAGGAAAGAAAGAGTTTGGTTTTGAGAAGTCTTCCAAGTATTTTCCCAAAGAAATTATTTCCTGCATGCTAGCTTGAAGTATCATTAAATTATCTTTTTTTTAGTTATTTTTTTTATTTTAATGAGGTGAAACTTAGGCATCCGAAGTGTTCTTCAGTTCTTGGCAGTCTTAAGCTGAACACGTGCTAAGTCTAGCAAGGATAATTACACCAGCCGTGACCTTTTTGAACACATATTTGGACCAAAGTTGTTCTCAGTCACTTTTGATTGACTTAGAGCTTACTTGAATTTGCTTTCTGTAAACTTCAAATATTACCTTCGTGGTGCTGTGTTAAACTGGGCTGTGCATGTGTGTGTCGTGAGCGGTTTCATCATTTGATATTTGTTCCTCTTTACGATGCCTGATGGCTTTGGGGAAGCTTTACAGAAGGTTGGGACACAGGTCCGGGTGCTGCTTTGGGCTCAGGTGGCTGTAAGAGGCTGTGAAAGGTGTCCCCAGAGGTGGGCACTGGGTTCCTGCCCCTGGGGCAAGGAGGGAGGGAGTCCACCCGTGGTGCCTCAGCAGCTCAGTGGCTCCTCTTTTAATGCCGTGTGCTGTGTGCCTCAGCTCTTAGGAGAATAAAGGGGAGATGAAAACAAATAGAAATAAAAGTTCTCTCTTCTTGGTTTTGGTTTTGGTGTTTTGGTTTTTTTTGAGGGGGTGGGTGAATATGTTCGTTTAAATCAAGAAACTATTGGTGTCCCTGAGAGTCTCCTTGGATCCATAGTGGGGTTTTGGTTCTGCTTCATGGGTTTTACACCTGTAATGTTACATCCTTGTCTCTGGTTTATTATTAAAGGGCAGCTGCTTAATTAAGACAGCTTTATTCAAGAACAAATGTCCTGCGAGGTATTTAAGAGAAATTTTACTTCTGTTTTCGAGGTACACCCCTGAGTGTGCATACTGGATAGCAGAGTCAGTTGATGCAGCATTATTATTATTAATTTAATCTAATAAGCAGGCTTATCAGTAAGTGCATGAGAATAATTTGTTGCTATTTATGCGTTCCTCCTTCTCAGCATTCCTATGCTCACAGGATATACATAGTCACATTTTATTATTTCACCTATTTTGGCTTCTGTGCTGCAGGGCAGGCAGAGCTGGCAGCGTTTATCGGAGATGGTTTCTTTCCACTAAACAATTTCACTGTTGACCAAACAATGCGTTTGTTTCTCTCTGGGAGGGGTGTGCTCACTGTGAAATCCAAGGAACTGTCAGAGTGGAGGCACGTAACTTCAGGCTGCTGAAAAGATCCTGGGCTTCACAGGGCGTTGTAACCTCCCAGTAATTGCAGCTGAGTCCACCACGAGGTTTCCATCACTGTTGCTCTCCTGTAGAAAGGAGCTGGGTTTTGTGGGAGAGAGCTTTTTCCAAGGAAGGTAAGCAGAGGTAATCCTGTTGTTGGGTAAACTACTTCTAAGAGGATTAAAGAGGTGACATTTGTATCCCCTCCGTGATCATTCACTTCTGTTTAAGGTTGGAGAGGGGGCTGTACTACTTGGAATGCACCAGTCTCGTGTCTGTGCCTGCCTGGGGCTGGCCAAGTGAGCCCCTTCCCTTGAGAAGTCCATTTTGGGGACTTCTGTGACTTACCAGATGGATTCTTACAACAACAATAAGGCTTGTTTACGCTGGGAAACCGCACAGGTTTGCAGAGTAGAGCAGTTGCTGCTGGGGACAGGAGTAATTTTAAGGGATTTTACTCATGGATGGCTCTGATCTGATCGTGTTGGCTGAATGTTCATTAGCGCTGGGAGCACGCTGCACGCCTCTGGAGCACATCTTCCAGGGTTGTTTCATCCCAGCACTTACATCCTTGGGGATGCTCTGCCACATGGACCAAACCAGAGTGGGCGTGACAGAGAGGGGTAGCTCAGTGGTGCGCTGCTGATCTGCAATCGAACCCTAACCAAGAGTCACGCTCTGCATTTTGCAGCAGTAACAAAGCTTAGCGAGTGCTTTTAAACCAACCCACAGCCTGTACAGATCCGTCTCACCTAAAACCTTCTCTCTGTCTCAGACAAGTCACTTGTGTTCAGATCCAGCTCATCTAGCACCAGGGCCACCCCTCCCCTGTTAAGCCTTGATGATATTTTTTTGTCTTTGAACTCCCTGGCTGTGAGCTTGGCCAGAGCTACTCCTGCTGCTCGGCAGGGTCCCTCGGGGTGGAGTCTGCGATCCAATTACCCAGGCTTTGCCTCCATGCAGCCCTTAAGTGGATGCTGAAGGGATGATTCATCTTAAATCATTCTTCCTGCCAGCCTTCTTGCTCTACACCGCACTCTTGTTTGTTTAAACCACTATAGCCACATATAAAACCCTGACAGCACACGCTCAACGTGCAGGTAGCAAAGAGGGCATCCTCTCAACAGCTTGTCCTCTCCAGCAATCCTTATGTTTGTGTACTGCTGTTTCCACTGAAACCCTGCAGGCTGGGATTTTGCTTGCCGGGAGGCATCAGGCTGAACATTCCTGTAAATCCCACCCTAAACTGTGCACTTGGCATAATCATGTGGTCTTAAAAGATGGGAAAAGCCAATAGATGGGATGTACTATCCCATTAGCTAATCATGCATGCGCCACCGAGCCGGATTTGTGTTCCATGCAGGTTGTACGCAGTGCTATAGATATTGTGGCCCAGTTTTTCCCTGCTCCCAAAATTTTAGCACAGAGATAGACTCTGCTGGATCCCGTAGGTGGAAGCGGGCGATGAAGATGTGGCAGTGCCCAGGTGTGTGACCCCTGCAGCAGCCACCCTGACGAAGGCTGTTTGACCCAGCAGTGCCACGCATGAAATTGGAGCCTGGTAAAAGTTCCAAGCAAAACTGCTTCCTGCATTTGTGCAAAACAAATGCCCAGCATGAAGCAAATTCCTTCAGAAACCTGGATGCTGACAGGTTTGCACCCAGGAGACTACAGTAAAAAAGTAAAATGCTGCATTGACTTAGAGGACCTGGAAACAAAGGAGGCTGGGAGGTTTTGGGTTGGTTTGTGGGATTTTTTCCCCTCCTGGAGCACTTTAAGCATCCGTACTGAGTAATGAGTGTGACACAATGTGTGGCACGTTTCAGGGTCCCTGTCTCTGACCCACCCCCCACTGGGAAGATACAGATAAGAAAGCCCAAAAAGTTCAACACTGGCTTCCACTGCAACACTTTGTGAGTTTCAGCAGTGTTCTACAGAAATCTTTATATTTTCCCCTGCACAATCTGACCTGCACAGTCGGTGCTGGGGGCTGTCACAAGGTGAGCACCGGGAGCAGCATCCCCCTACATCCGATGTGGGGGGAGCTGGAGATTTTCCTAGATGTTAGTGTTATGGGCCATAATATCCTGAAAGTCTTTCTCTCAAATATATCTTCGGATATATTCCCGAGAGGTTGTTTTTTTTTACCTTGGAGAGAATCCAGGGCTCGTTCTCTTAGGCTATAAATTCTTCAGCGCAAGGATTTTTGTTTTCTTTTATGTCCCCAGTGCACCTCGTGCCACTGCACCACTCAGTCCAAGCCAACCAATATATTACCATATGAAAACATCATTTACATTCAGCCAAGGCTCCTTTTATTCTCCCTCGGAAGGCTCTGAGAGGCAGATGGGGTAAATCACACAACACTCACTCTGAAGGCCACCCGCTATAACCTGGCCCAAACCCAGCGCTCTGCCCCAGGCCACCCCACCCACCCACACTCCCAGATCCCTCAAAACACAAAGGGGCTACAGAGCTGGCCTTTATCTGAGTAAGAGTTTAGCTGGGGGATGTGGCCCCAGGTGGAAAATCAAGGGACACCACACAGACTATCCAGTGAGGGAAAAAAAACACACTCTGAAAATATCTAAGTCCTGATGATCTCGTGAATTCCTTTAGTCTGCATAGTAACAAGGATCATTAAAACGAAAACACTCTGCCATTACAGCCAGGAAAGGAATCTATACCACTTATATGATAATACTGTGAAGCTACATAGAGGTTCATGAAATATGGATGTGCTTATTTGCACCATAGTCTAACTTACATTTGTGATGCTAAGTAAAGTATCTCCCTGCAAAACACACATCCATGCAAAAACATTCCGGTGGAGAAGGCTTAGTTTGATTTACCCCAGGTTAGCATTCTGTTTTCTTATTATTGTGACATTTTGTTGTGCTTGTTATGCAGAAATTCTGGCATTGAGTCTTCTAATACTTATATTGATGGATGGGAGGTCACTGAGGTTCAGCTCTGGGTCATTTTCTACATCTCCCTTTTCCTGACATCTATCTGTACTGTTAGCTTCCTGTTTAAATCTTGGATTAAGATTTAAATCTTGGATTATTCTCCACTTTAGAAAGTGCAACTCAATTACACATGCTGCATATTCTATATGTGAACATGCCTCACACATGGATTATGAGGGATTATTATTATTTGATAACTACATATTCGCAGTTTAAAGATGCTCATGGCCATCAACAGGCATTTATACAACACAGTGTCCAAATACACAGGAAATTAACTTCTGTGGCAGTGAATTTACAAACTAAAACTAACAAAAGTTTAGTTTTCTACACTTTAGGCTTCATCTTCCAGCATGGGAAGGTTTGCATGAGTGCTATAAACATTTATGGGTTAGTAGCCTAAATGCATTAAATGAAAGAAGGATGTGATCACAGTGAGAGAATTAAAAAATACATCCTGAACTCAAAGAGGGTTAGGGCAAAGATTAAGAGACTGGATTTATCATTTTAATGGGAGTTTATATGGCTGAATTATGGCTTCAGGTTGCAATTGGTGTTATGTCGTAAGCACACAAATTCGTGGAAACAACCCAGAGGAAACTGTACTCTATCAGCAAATGAATGGTTGGAGATTTAATGAAAATAATGGTGCCTTAGCCACGAAAGACTTCTCTATTGCTCATTGGTCCTATATAATTGCTTTTGAGTGTCACGTTTTTGGAAAGGAAAGGAATATTTTTTGGATGCTAAAGAGAGAACTGGACAGATCCTGCAGTGATGGTGGACTCCGCCCAAGCCACGCCAAGCACTGCCACTGGCATTGCTGGCCCTTGGCTCTCTTCCCTCAGCAGCAGGAGCTGCAGCCCCGGGATGAATTTGCAATCCAGCCCCTGTTTAGTTAAACGGGCTGACACTGCAAATGTTTGACACAAAACGGTGCTTGTCCACCTGAATGTCCCAAGTGCAGGGTGTTAGACAGACTGGACATTCAGTCTTGTGGGGAATTGGGGTATTTTTAGGAATTAAACTTCAAGATGAAACTGTTTCAGGATACTTCTCCCAGCAGGGTCTCTCTGTAGAACAGCTGGCATTCGTTGTGCTGCCCCATGGATTTGGGGATGCTTGAAAAATCTCCAGTGAAGCTTCTTGTTCTTCCATTTGCCACGGGGATTTGGTGCACGGGGAGTCTGTAATGGATGGACCCCATGGGATGCTCAGCCTTGCTTTTGCTGATGCTTCTTTTCACTGCCAAGAGGTGACACATTAAGCTCTCAAATACTGTATCTCCTTTTCAGTGTGGAGTTTTTTTGGGGTTTTGTTGCAGGACTAAACCCAAACCTCCTGTGGCTCCTCAGGATCCTGGGGCCAAGCCCTGCCCTAGCAGAGGGGGTCTGTAATTGCACAGAAAAGAACCACCAAGGACAAATCAAGGATAAATCCTGTTCCTGCAGTTTGATACATTTATAAACCGGTTTTTTTCTTGCAGCCTTTAGGACAAGTGTCTAACAGCCTATTTTTCCTTGGGTTTAGTTTCTGAAGTCTGTTTCTCCCCAGGAATGGATGAGCAAGAATTTGATATTATCTGCCCCTTGCTGTGGAAAATGTCAGAGGCATGCCATGACGAATGCCACTGCTCTCCTCTTTCAGAGGCAGGAGCATCAGCTGCCAGTCACACACAAACTGGTGGTGTATATTACCAGGCAAGTAAAGCTGGCTTTTACCCAAATCCGCATTTGTGGAAGAAAAAATGCCTGTGCATTCCTTTGTGGCAGAAATGAAAACCAAGATCAATGACTGACTCTTTTTAAGTCTTATGTGCAAGGTAAAACTACTCTTTCACTCTGTGATAATGTCAAGTGCAGAGAAATATACACCCAGTGAGGTCATGGTCAGTTCAGGAGAAATATGTTTGAGAATAAATCGCCTGCGTTTTCTCTCTGTGTGGGGGTAGGGAGTGGCCTTTTTGGTTATGAAAAGTATATTTAATGGATGGTTGCCATATCTGGATGAAATATCATCAAAATTAACAATTATGGAAATTTTTTTTCTATTTATTTTTAATCAGTGTGATATTTCTGCTCTCTGCTTCCTGGCCGCTCCAGGTTTTTGGTGGAGGCAAACTGCTCCTGGCTGGCTTGACATTGATTTAAATGTTGTCAGCTGCATTGTGCAGCACAGCCTCACAGTTCCTCTAGTATTTACAGCAGCATGAGGGCGAGACACGCATGGAACCACTGTGGAGAAACTGCAAACACCGTGCCCTGGAGGGAAGGAGGGGAATTGCCCGGCTCAGATATCTGCCGGGAGCTGAGTGCAGTTGCCCACAGGTTTTGAATAGTGGTTTCTTACCAGGAATACCAAGAAGCCACCCTGAAGGTGCTAATTGGGTGAGAACCAGATCCATATCCAGGTCTTCCAGAGCTTTAACCGCAGCAAAGAGGTGATGGAGAAGCAGGGGGTGCAGCTCCTTGCAACTTTGCCAAGGTCAGGGAAGAGTCAGCCACTGCCTTTGCCCCCTGTCCTGCTCTGGGCACCGTTTAGTTTAACTTCCTCTGTTCCCAGAGTCAACTGAGAAAGTCAGAACTTAATTTAAAAAAAAAAAAAAAGTCGAAGCTTGGAACATCCACAGCTGAGGATTTCCCCAGGAACTTTTCTGCTGTGACTTTGCACCCATCCAAAATCTGAATTTGCTGCCCGTGTAAACCATCACTGCTTCGTAAAAGAGTTTCTATACAACACTGTGTGATAAGTGTTCCAAGTTCTTTTTCCTTAATAAACAAACCCTGATCTTGTCTTTATTTTGTGCATCCCTGTATTCAATTTAGACTTCTTAGTAATTTAGCAAGATTACCATTGGACAAGATCTCCCTTCTTGGTCCTGGAACACAGCACAGCATTCCAGTTTGGGAATCCTAACGCTGCTGTGAGATATACAACAGGTGATGGCTGAAATGAGCACTTTCCTTTCTGTGTGCAGTTCTGTTCTTCCAGCCTTGGGCACCCAAGGCTGGAATTTGGATCCCTCAGGGGGGTAGATTTGCCAAACCACTGTTGGCTTGATTGTCTCTTTATTAAAATTAATTTATTAAACAGGCATTAGAGGAAAGGCAGTGCTTATAATCAACCTACATTTTATGACAGGCCAGCTCCACAGTCCTACTTGGAAAAGAAGTGTGGAGGAAGCTGGTGGTGCACATGATTGCATGGAATCTGTACTGGCTGAAGGACAAACTGTGGTGTATCAATCTGGAGAGAAATAGTAATTAGGGGTACTTTGGGGATTGGTGTTAAGCCTTGTTTTATTTAATGTAATGAAAGCTGGAGTAAACACCAGGTAAATGCAAGGTTTGCTAAATTGTGAAGGGTTGTATCACTTTGAAAAAAGGCATAAATGAAGAAAAATAAAAAGGGGAGGAGGAAGAAACTCCCTGGTTTAACACCGTGGTAAAATTCAGGTTGTTGTAATGTGCAGCCAAAACAGCTGGAAAAGAAGAAATCTAGGGGGCAGGAAATCATTTGGGGAAGGAAAAGGGATTTAGAAAGCAGCAATGACTTCAGGCAACTGCAGAAAGCAAAATGAGAATAATGTGGGCACGCAGAGCAGGAGCACAGGGACGGCGCCCCGGGTTAGTGCTCTGTGTGTGTGTCATGAGGAGGTGTCTCTTTAATGCCACAGAGCAGGGCACCACTGAAATATCGAGGACATTTTGTCCTGAAGGCTGGAATTTTCACAAATGCTCTGTACTTGCCAAAACCTGCTTCCAGTGAGGATCCCGGGAGTTTTGCCATTGATTTCAATGGGAGCAGATTTGGGCCATTGCTGAGACCTCTCTAAAATTGACCCTTAAAACACAAAAGATGCTGACGAGTTAATTTGGCCTCAGAGGTAGGCAGCCGGGATGATTAGAGCGAGTCATTTAAAAGACAATATTAAAATAATTGACTACATGTTGGCTGCACGGATGTTTGGCAAGATAATGGCCTGAGCCCCGGTTATCTGTGGGCAGCACCCAAAACTGAGGTGCTAAATGTGGATCAGGAATGTCCAAAGGGCGAGCATCTGGAGTGAAAAACCACTGTGAGAAATAAAGGTTGAAATGCAAACTCCTTTGCCAGGATGAAGGGCAGCCAAGGACTATTCATCAAAAAGAAGTGCTAGGTTTTAAAAGACAGTGAACAGAGCACATGAAATTAGAGTGTAGCACTAAGGGGACTCTTTCTCTCCTGGTTTCACTTATTCCATGGGAATTAATTGGATAGATATTTGTGGACAGAAGTTAGAATGCATTTCGGTCGACAGCAAACATTTCTCATCCCAGACGCAAAGCAATAATTTTACTTTTCCTTGCATCTTTCGGAGTGTTTGCACTTCTCTAAATCTCTCCTGTTATCCTCTTGTGATGGGGCTTTAAGAGGACATTAGAGGCTCAGTTTCTTTTATGAAGTGGTGACATTTGGGGACAGGAATGTGCAAAGACACTCCCAAGCCTGCAAAGAGTACTCGGTTTGTATCGCCCTGTTACTGTTCAGGGATGGAGAATATTGGACTGATCTCTCTCTGAGAGATTTCCTCTAAAGAGATAATACCCCTCATGGAAAATAGCTAGGTATGGTTTGTCAGTACAGCAGGAAACACTGTTTAGAAACATCTGAATGGAGGTGTTTAATTTAGCTTTCATCTGGGGTCCACTAATGGACTCGTTGTTAAATACAGCATTTTACATCTCACTGCAAACCACCCTGTGCTGCTGGGAACTTTTCAGGGCTGATTGTCACTAATGCCCACCAGCATGAAAGGGCTCTGGAGAAAATAATGCTCCTCCTGACATGGGATGAGGGGTGTAAAGCTGTGTCAGGAAGTGCTTCCGTTGAACCCTTCATGCAGAGGTTATTTGAGGACAGCAGAGAGTAAATTCTGGGGTTCACTGAGAACCAAGCCAGGGTGGAATGAACCGAAACATCAAAAACTGTTAAATCCAAGTCAAGGGGAATTTCAGACATCTTGTTCCTCAGATATCTACTTTTGGTTTATTATAGATCCTTATTTGATATTACATATTTCATATCCTCACCCCAACCCAAATATAGTGAAATTTGCATTACAAAGGAGGTCATTGTGTTATTACAAATGAAAAAATTGCTACTGCATTTGTTAGCCTTAATCTATGATCTCATCTACAATATTTTATTCATAAATGCATATCTGCAAATCTAAAGTTAGCATCCACATAAAGTATTATAATAAACACCTATACAGAAATATTGGAGGATAAAGAGGTGAAATAAATCTTTTTACTGCTATTCTGGATTTAAAAAATAAAATTCAATCAGCTCCTATAATTCAATGTCTTGGCAGTGAGATGAGCAACAGATTTAAAGGGCTTGATGCATTTCAGTGGAGATGCAGGAAGTTTGGGTATGAGGAAAGAGGCATCTGACTATGAGTCAGTATTGCCATCCTTGAGTACTCAAAGATTTTGATTTAACTCTAAGGAAAATATTTGCAACTTCTTTTAATAAAGAATAAAAAGAAGTAGACAAGAATAAAAAGACAGTAGATAGGTTTTGTCACTTCAGCCTTACATTTCACTCCACCTCTCACCTTCCTGTGCTATTAACCAAATGCCAATATCCTTCCCTCATTCTGAAGGAATTGTTCTCAGTATTGGACAGTGGAAGAAGAAAACAGCTGAAAAATTGTCAGATGCGTGCTCTTGCCAGAAAGCTGATAAAAATTGAACATGATAGGGAAACGTGAAAATTTCAGCTAGGAAAAAATGCTTGAAAAATCCTGAAAGACAGAGAAGGGGCAGAGCGTGGCCCATGGATATGCTTGTCACAGGGGCTGTCTGTGCTGTTGGGAAGGGATTTCTGTGCTCCAGGTGAAATCCCTACTGCTCGAGTCCACAGAGGACTGGAGCTGTGGTGACAGTGCTGTGTCACCATCGTGCCTTGGTCTAGAAGGTGAATGGCACATGCATGATGATTTTACAGGCATTCTGTGTCAGCACTATAGCAAGAACTTCTTATTTTGCTAAGAATCGTGAAACATTTTAAGAGCGATGAAACAGTTTAAATATTGCTCAAAAATATTTTTGAGAGATTACATTGCTGACGAATGAGGCAGCTTCCCCTTCCCCCCCACTTCTTTCCCAACAGAAAATTTTAAAATGCAATGCATTTATTCCAAAATCAAATTTGCAGCTCGCTAAACTTTTTGTGTGTGTTCAGAATGCACTCACAGAATGAATTTATCAGAAATAATTAGTGTTTTTATAGCCGATGCTGATTGCTGCAGCATCACATTCCAGTGCTGGTTTGTATAATTGCAAATCATTTCCTAGAGGTGTCACACAAAAGCAGAAGATGCCTTTTGGAGTAGTGTAGTGCCCATGGAATATAAGATTAACACTTGTATAGTACAAGAAGATATGTAAAGACTCACTATCTTTTTTTTCCTTTCTAACCTTGTTGATGTCATGAATATCAATTTACATCTTTCTTTTTTTGAGATAATTTAACACTCCATTTAGTCATCCTTGGAAATGCAAATCATATCAATTCTGCTGCCAGACTACAAGGTGATCTCCATTGTATCCCTTGGAAATGAGAGATCCATTTTTCTTCGTTTATTTTTATTAAAAGAAAAATCCTCCTTTTTAAGCCTTTTGATAAGAAACAATTGAGAATTCCAGGAATTTTAATCAGGGAGCAAAGTCGTAACCACCCAAAAGTATTACCCTTTCCTCCTCAGTTATTCTGTCTGCCTCCTCTCCCTCCCTCCCGCTCGGCCCATTTGCATAACGTGATTAAGAGAGCAGTAATAATTACAGCAGCACATGAGGGATGTACAGCCCTGCACGCTCCTTGTAGGAGGCAGCGGTGCTGCCCTGCACATTTCCCAAACGTGTGAAAGAGCCTCGGGGGTCCCGGCTCTCTCCCAGCTCCACCTGCAAGGTGCTCCAGCCTCCTCTCCACGCAGCTGGGGTCACACAAGGCCCTCTCCCACCCCCGTGGAGCTCCTGCTCTCTCACATCATCCTGAGACCCCACAAAGGTGCTGATCTCCTCCAAGGCAGAGCTGTCCCCTCCCTGTTTTGCCCTCCTGAACCACAGCCCCTGTTAATACAAAGCCAGAAGATTCTGAGCATGGCAAGGGAGACGCTTTTCCGTACAGAAATCAGTGAGCAAAGGTTAGAAAGCTTTGCAGAACATTTTTTCTTTTAGTTTGGTTGCTTTTGTGGTTTTTGTTATCATAGCATGAGTTGCAGGCATTTCATGTGCTCGTGTGTATTCTGTTCATGCCTTAGCTTTGCCCTACCATTAAAGGCTACCAAGGCAAACATCATCTCAGAACGAGGAAATTCAATGTGGAATTTCAATATTGTGTTACAAATCTGACAACCAGGACCAGTTCATTCAATAATCGTCATTGCTCAAAGCCTCTGAGGTCGTTTCCAGCCTCACAGCCTCTCCGTGAAGGGAGAAGTGTCCAGGCAGGGATTGTTAATCAAAGCACCAGAATAATCTCCTCCTGCAGCAGGACAGCAGCACCTGCTGATTGCTGCCTTCCCATCCTGCTGGACATACACCTGTTTATATTAAAGATGAAAACATATATTGTCTCTTTAATTTTGATTCTCATTACACAAATGCAAATATAAGGGCTGAACACATGCTGTAAAAGAGGAAAGACCTCAAGGACTTGTACCTTTATGGCCTAAATCAGATAAAAATATATTCAGTGTTTCAGAGGGGAGAGGAAATCATATCTATGAGAAAGTAGGGATTTTTTTCTACTGTGTAAATCCAGGTGCAAAAAAGAACCACAAAACCATTTGACTGTGTCTTCAAGGCAAATATAGGTAATGTTGGGGTTTTTTTTCTTCTAGAAAAGATAATCTGTTTTGGTTGTTCTGGGATGGGTTTGCAGCCAGCTACAGATAAGGACTGACACATATGGTATCTGATAACACTGATATTTCCGCCTGGCACACAAAGCCCGTTGTTGCAAAGTGCAAAGGTGCTGCAAACACTCGTGAAAATAAATACATAACACCCAGAAGGAAAGCGGAGCACGTCAGAGCTGAGGAACAGATAAAAAACCTTCTCCTGCTTCTGCAGGAAAGCCCAGAGGAGATGGGCTCCCGGGGACCATTCAAAAACTCTCCCGTCCTGCAGCGCCCAGTGATGCTGGGGATGGAGATGGGCTGGTCCAGGCTGCACGGACTCCTCGGGCTCTTGAGCAACTCGCCAGGGCTAGAGGGAGGGAGGAGGAGAAGGAAGAGGAGGAGGAAAGCAAGGCCGAAGATCTATTGCATAAAACATGACGGCTTCTTGGTTTTCTATGGTGAATGCTGAGGGGTTCTTTTGATGCAAATACGTCAATGATTTCTTTTTCCATTTATTTTCTGCTAGTTTTTTTTTGTTAATTCTTCAGCAGTTCACCGCTTGAGCACTATTTTGCATAAAGACAGGTCGGCTTAGTCTGCTGAGTGAAAAGGCTGACAATGGGAACTGGCTTTCCAGGAGAATGAATACCCTTTGATCCCTGCGGTGTCTTGCTGAGGAGGTCACTGTGGAGAGCTGTACATCCAATTGTTTCCCTTCCAAGAGAGGGGAGGTTCGTGGGGACAGACCTGGAAGCACGGATCTGCACAAGGAACGGAGCGTGCAGAGAGAGGGGGCAGCTGCCTTCCCCTCCTCCTGCGACTCAGTGCTGCAAAGGAGAACCCCTTTCCACGGCTTCACATGAAAGCAGCACGTGCAAAGGCATCCGCATAACTGATAATTAGTTATAATTAACAAGAAATAAAAAGTCTAATTGCATACTGAAATATTATTAAAAATCGCTTTCTTGGGCCATTTCTTGGGGGTTAATTTGGGGACACCTTTGTGACAAATCTTGTGCAGAAGGCTTTGGCTTTTAAAATATAATGGCACTGCTGATGTCTGATTTCACTCAGGAGGAAATGCCTGAGAAATTTTCACTCTAGAGGAAAATGCACCAAAAATATTCTTTTAAAGTTCTGTTTTCCATGGTTTAAAAGCTGTAATTATTTTAAATGCTTAATGGTAGCTCAGTAGCTATACTGGTGACTGTTCACTTCTGTTTGCCCTGTAAATTTATCCTATTAGTACACGTGTGTGATGTGTGCATTTATGTATATTTAAAACACATATGGTATGGAAAAAAATATAAATTTATCCATTAGAAGTTACTTGTTCTTCCATCTTTTCAAGTGTCTTGCTGCCAGCTGCCTGTATCAAAGGAAGTGAACAGCTGAAACATTACAGCACTCTAATTTTATGTCTATTGGGCACTGCTGCTTTGCTGTATATTTTCTAAAAGAGTTTATTGTCCACTAGGGCTCTTTTAAAGGGAGGCTTGGCTACCAGGAACCTTAAAAGTGATGAAACTTAAATGCAAATCCATTCACCTTTTCTCCCATGCAGTAAATTCTACTACCTGCACTCTGAAATGCAGAAGATAACTGTTATGGTACCCTATTTTTCAATCTAACGTTGACTCTTTTGGGCTAATTTTCTTATCTTTACTGTGTCCCAATGTGATGCAAATCTCGGGATACAGAAATCACTGAAAGACGGTTGTTTGCTCCTGGTAGAGGAGGATTTAACATCCTTGGTCACTGCTGAGCTGGTAATATTGCTTTCATTTCATCCTTGCTAGAGGGCCTATTCCTGACTGATGGTGATGTCCCTGGATTTGAAAACACAGCTACGGGAGAGGAGGTGCTGGTAGGAGAAAGCGAGGATGGGTGAGAAATACTGAGGTGGAGAAAATATTTCTTCTTCAGATCAGCAGAGTAACAGATGTGTTTCTGCTCTGTCTTTTGACTCCTCATGACTCATCTCTACAGTTAGGAATCAACACTGCATCCTCCAGAAGAGATTGAGTCCTTGACTCAGAAATTCCTGTAACAGCCTGTGCTTAGCTCTGAGCATGTGCTCAGCTCTTAGCTTGCCCTCACTGCTGCAGGGATGGCAGAAATAATCATCTGTGATGCTCAGTTTTGTTGGAAAAAGCTTCCATCCATCCGGGAGATTTACATAATCGATTCCTGGGGCCACATTTTCAGTTCCAACAACATTAGTCAGGAAAAACTTCATCAACAGCAGAGCTCATCTGTGTTCATGATGCTTGGTGGGACCATCCCCATCAAGGGTGGCCCTTAGGCTCAGGCAAGATGAGCAGGCAGACAGCAACACCTGCTCAGCTCTTTTTAGGTGTGTTTTGCAAGTGGTTTTTCCTCTCTTGCATCACCTCAGTGATGTTTTTAATAATGATCCTCATCACGAGCAACCTTTTTGCACGGTCACGGGGATGTGCTGAGGCAAGCAAAACACTGTATATCGACATGAAGAGCTGTTCTTTTCGTAACAGGGAGCTGCAAGTGGAGACTTGATGCTTCATAAAATTCTGACATCCTGGAAAGGGAGTCCTAGATCTGTTTTATACTCTGTAGTAAAGGTGATCTTTGGAAATTGCTTGTTGAATAACTCCGCAGTCTGCTGTACATCATTTTTATTGATGATAAGGAAGATGTCATCACTATGGCTTGCCACGGAGAGGAAGGTGGAGAGGCACTGAGTTGGCTGAAAATATGATATTCCGTGTTAAAGACCTCGGTGCCTATTGTGGAAAGAGAATGTTCCCACTGGTACTCCCGGGTGTATTGGCTGCAAAGTTTATCAACATCTCCCAACGCTGCACAGCCCAGTGACACAGAACTCTGCAGCTTCCAGGAGATCCTTCGCTCCTGTGTTAGGGATTCCTATTTTTCAGTGCCATTTGGTGGTAGTTTGTGTGAATTACTGATTTCTCTTTGCAGTCCAGCCATGGGGATGGACCTGTGCGGGTCTTTAACCTTCAAGTTCAGAATCACACTCCTGCCTGCTAAATATTGTCAGGGTGGGTTTTATGGTGGCTGCAAATTGTAGACTGTTAGGGAAGAATGACTGGTTTTATGAGTGGAGCAGGATCTATCTCCTTTGCTGTGTGTGCTGGATCATAAAGGGGTCACCTATCCTGTGGGGGATTTACGTGGGCAACTGCTCACTGTGCTACTGAGGGCAGAAAACCCTTCCAGGGTATTATGAGAAGCAGTTTATAGATTAAATTTTAGAGCATGCACTGCTACAAGAGGACTTTGCAAACGGTCTCTCCCTTACATCAGTTTGTGTCCACTGAAATAGCACGAAACAATTAAAAATTAATCATTGTTAAAGCAAATGCTTGCTTTCCCCTTCAGATGGGCCCTTAAACTTCCTTGTAGAGCATTTTCTCCTGGACTTTTCCACCTTCAGAAGTATTCTTTTAGCCCTGGGAATAAGAGATGTGCATACAAACCAGATTTGTCACGTTTCTATAGATCTCTGGGGTTGCAGCCTCAGTACCAAGGCATGAACACAGTTGGTTTATGCTTGGGAAAGGAATTGTGAGGCAACATCATCTGCAGCTAGGAAAATAAGGACTTAATGACTCCATAAGTCACCGTTCTGTTTTATTATTTAGTACTTGGGCTCATAGCTGCAATTTCTGTATATCCCACAGTCTTGCATTTTCTGTACTTTTAAATCCTGTATGTTTTCTCCCTTTAGATAATATGTGATAGAGGCATCCCAGAGACTGGAGCCTTTGAGAATCTCCTGTTAGAGGGCAGCTGCCACAAGCTTCCTTCTAAGACATTCAGCTCTTTTTCATCTTTTCCTTCAGGAACCTCTGGAAAGAGGGCACACTAGAATCTTGAGAACTCACAGCATTTGCCGTACCTGCGTTTCATTTTATAGCTAGCACTTTCTCAAGGCATTTGCTTTCAGAGGCATTTTCCTCCTATTTGTAGTTTTGATGGATTTTCAGCTTTTCCCATCCCTTACTGAAAACAGGAATCAACCTTGAGTTTGAAGATTCATGGTCTGGTCATTACAACATCCACAGCTGAGAGATCAGTCTTGTGTGAGCAGGGGAACGCAGCTGTTTGCATCCCAAAACATGGCAGGCTCTTCCTGTACCTGCTGCCACTGCCTGCCAAAATAGATTGATTGGTGTGTGCCCTAGAAGCCTGTACCTTCCAACGTGAAGAAAATCTGTATGGTAACGCTCATGAGATTTGAGTTTTCTCAGTGCCATCTGCTTTGGGGTCTCTCGGTCTGGCCACTGGTGCCCACCATGTCAGAAGGTCAGAAAAGATGAAGGAAATTCAAAATTTCATAGAATCATGGAATGGTTTGGGTTGGAAGGGACCTTAAAGCTCACCTAGTCCAACCTCCTGCCATGGCAGGGACACCTTCCACTATCCCAGGGTGCTCCAAGCCCCGTCCAGCCTGGCCTTGGACACTTCCATGAATCCAGGGGCAGCCACAGCTTCTCTGGGCAGCCTGTGCTTCATCAGCCTCCCACTGAAGAATTTCTTCCCAATATCCAATCTAACCCTGCCCTCCTTCAGTTTAAAGTGCTTTCTAAAATCTGGAGAAGCAGCAATTACCTCTTGGGTGAGACACCAAGGACTTCTTGAGACCCAGCATGTGAGAAGCCCAGCTAGGCAGCAGTCTCCAAAAACAGGAGTCATTCCCTGTGCTGGGAAGAGAGGATGTCCCATGTCAGCATAGCAGGAGCCTCCTCTGAGCTGCTGGCAGAGCTGCTGCCGCTGAAGGGCTGGGCAGAGCTGCCACGGAGGCTGCACGCCGCTGTCAGCAGCCATTAAAAACATTAAAAAGGTGAAAACTTACGGCAGCACTTAGTAAATCCCAGGTTATTTGCTCGGTGTGCGAGGAGACCTGCGTGTCACATTTTATATTGGTGCATGCACCAGAAGCACGTTTAATGTGCTGCACAGAAAGCTTATTAAACACTCTGCGTTTAATGAACGTGTGTGTGTGTGAGTATATGGATGTTCAGCACTCGGCCGTGAGAGGAGCAGCCTTTTTTTTGCAAACGAGGCCACCTGTTCCTCCTTCCCTGATTTGACAGGTTTTAGTCTCTCTTCTCTGCGAGTGGGCGGACAGTTGGATTTGATTTACTGGATACTCTCCTCTGGTGTGATTGCAGCATAATTATATCGATAATCAGCTCCGTTTGTGGTCAAAATGTTCTCCAACACACACACACACTCTCAAATCCCAGATCGTACAATGCCTGGAAAACCTGCCCCGCTTTCTGTTTCACAAAGGTTTGGTTATGTGATAAATATAGATCGATTTCTGAGGGCTCGAAGCCGTTACTCAATCGACCAAGGGTGTGTGGTACATGATGAAATTTACAGTTACGCTTTGTAGGTATTTCATCAGGTGAGACTGGTCCTTGTTAGAGAAGTGTAAAAAATTGGAGAATCGATTTATTTTTTTTTTTTTACTTATTTTGATGTGCAGGTTCACCTGGAAAATGGGAAAGAGACTAAAACTGTGGAAGAGGGTTTTATGCTACAAAGGAAAAATATATACATTTTTCCACCAAAAAGATTGATCGAAATCACTTTGGAGAACATAGAGTTTTGCACTCATCTGAAAGCAAAAATTGTTCTATTTGTTTAGGCTTCGGCTGGTTTTGCTATTTTGGAACTTCAAGAAAGTATAAAGGCAGATATAATTAGAAGCGTCCTTTCATTTTTAATATGTATCATTGAAAATACTTTTTAAGGGTCGTGGCTTTTTTTAGATAGAGTTATTTGTCAGTTTTGTTATTTTTAAATGGTTGCTACATTGGATGCACACTCATGGATTACCAACTGACCAAGTATTTTACCATGGGAAAAAGTTGTTCCAAGCGCTTGGACTGGCTTTAAAAGACACACAGCACTTTGCCATCAGCGTCCATGCAATGAGTGTCTTGTAAATTATACTTAAAGACAACCCAACTGCTTAAATGCTTTGGAAATGAGGGATCTGGAATGGGTGTGTGCTGGACTGGTTAAACTCTTAACTCAAGCCAAAAGCAGACACAGGAATGTGCTGGGATAAGAGCTGAGCAGCTGGAGAGGTGTGGAGTGGTACCACCTGCCCTCAGTGGCACCAGGAACTGGCATTTAGCAGGTTTTTTCTGCACTTTTGTCCTCACCACTTCAGCTGCTCCAACAGAGTAGCCTGTGGATGAAGGTGAGGATGAGTGGTGGTTTCCAGAGAAGCTTCTAGGCAGGGGTAACCCGGCCCAGTCCCCACCAGAAGTGTCCCTTGTCATCCTGCAGGCACAGCCAGACCTACCAGCTCTCTGCAGTGGAGCACTTCCTACCTCCTCCACGTGCCCTGCTTTGAAATACACCTTCGAACCTCCAGCAATGCTTGTACAAAACTTTTCAGTTGAATTTCTTTTTTTTTTTTTTCCCAACCAACAAAGCCATTCCTGCTGAGTGCTGAATACTCGAATCAAGGCGCCTCCACTGCCCACACTGGGCCTGTTCTGGATAAAAAGGCAGTGTCAGGACTGTAGGACTGGTGCTTTGCAGCATGCATGAAAGCAAACAGACCCTCTCCAACTCGTGCATGCAGTGTGACTTCATCAGCACTCAGTGGATGATGCTGTTTCTCTATCCCACTGCTCCTAAAGCTCCTTGCTTGGTTTTAAGACAATCAAGCTGTGCAGAGCCAAGTGTGAAGATGTCCAAGGTTACCCCACTCTCTGTGTGATTCATGCCACTCTGCAAGACCATGACAGACAAATGGTTGTTGCATTTTTGACAGAAAAAAAAAAAGGGAATTGCAAAACCTTAATTAATTGTTGTAGCAAAAGCTCCCTCTGCCTTCAGCTCCGCAGTTCTCTCCTCGAGGAAAGGCCAGGCAGCAGGGAAGGGGAGGTTTTCCTCACCAAGAAATTCTTCATGAGGTTCCTTGGCTCACACTCACTGCCTGGCAGACCTGGAGCCAAGGCAAGCTACAATTGCCTTGATTTTGGGGGAGCTGAAATGAATGACTGGCTATAAAAATGAGCAGAAGGAAACAGCACTGAACAATGTCACTGGTTTTGATGGCTGGCCAAAGCCAGGCTAGCAGAAGAAGCTCCAGAGAAAGTTGTGGCTTTGCCCTGTCCTGTGGCCAGGTGTGGTGAATCAGCCCTCAGCAAACTCCTTGTGCAGTACCTTGGATTTGAAAGTATTTAATACAGAAAAGAAATCCTGACTGGCTGGGGTTTATACTGTCTTTCTGCCCTGGTCCTTCCTGCTTCACGAGTGACATCCCAAAACACCTGTCTGGGCGAGGAGATGGCACCAATATCTGTGACACCTGTGGGGCTTGCGGCATCACATCACCACGAGAACGTTTCCAGTAAATAAGGCAAGACTGAGGTGGTTTGCCAAAGTGGAAAATTTAATTTTATTGTTGACTACACTGAAACCTGGATGTCGTAGAGCTCGTTTTGCCTCTGTGCTCTTCCTCTCGAAGGTAATTGTATGTTGTGCATTGCAGTCTACCTGCAAACACAACTAATAACAACAAACCTGACACCTGCAATTAAAGTCCTTCCTGGTACCATCCTGTATGGGGTCACACAATGGGTAGGACAGAGGAATAATTCATCAGAGCACTGGGAAAAGCTGATTTCTTTATATACATGCTGGAGGGAAAAGGTAGAAAGGAAACTTGGCAGGGAGGGATATCTAGTACCTTGCTGCAAGTGATCTTAAAGATCACACGTCTTTAATAATATAAAAACCCATTTTATATTGATTTTCTGGCAGTTGTGTATTCTTAAATAGGCCAAGCAAAATTATAATATTTGTTTTGCTTTGTGAGCAGAAAAGTTAAATCATTTCAGTTCAAAAAAAAAAAAAAAAGGCAACAAACCCAGAAGAATTATTCCCCCAGCTAAAAGGATGAAAATTTCTCAAGATCTTAAAAGCATCTTTAAATAAAATGCATTGAGAGACAGTAGTTCAAATAAGCTCAACCCTTTTTACATATAAAAAGCTAGAAACTATTTGCAGAGACAAATTTGTCTGATTTGATGTCACCATTTTAGTGGTGAGGGGACTAAAATTCATCAGAGTCTAGCTATGACTCAGTTCTTCAATTAGTGTTTTGTTATCCTAAAACTAATGGAAAACTCTAGAAAGGCTGGAGACTATTGGGTGCCTGCATGTGAGTGTGTTTATGTGAGTATTTAGTAGGGGTAGGTCTTTATCTTTAAAATTCCTATTTGAGTAGAAATTTAACCAGACCTTTGGCTTCTTCGTGCTGTGAAAATGGAATGTTAACATTTTGCTGGTGAAACACGTGCATTCAAAGCAGAACACGGCCTTTAAGATCCCCTGGGAACCTTGTTTGATCGTTTTCTCCCTGATAATGTTTGTGTTGCTCTTGCATGGCTTTCTTCTTGTTGTTCCCTTACTTTCACCGTGATTTTATCTATTCACTGAAGCAATTGTTTTATCTATTTTATGAACCTGTGCCAGAGAATTTATTTATTAAGATAATTGGTCCAGAGAAAGAAAGATCGGGAGATTTCCTCTCTAGATAATTGAACTTTAGTTAAGTGAAAATATGGAAAGGAACGAGCTTCTTTCTGTTTTTCCTTCTGTGTGAAGTGGAGGTGGGCATCAATTCTTGCCCCCTCCAGCCTTGCTGCTGTGTCACCCTTCCTTTGAAAATCCACCTGCTGACTGCAGGATCCTCCTCTGGGAAGGAGTGTCTGCAGTGGGTGGATGTTTAAACTACAAAGGTAGATCAGATCCAGGGTGCACCCTGTTTCATTTGATCACAGCAGCAATAAATGGATGGCTCAAAGTGTTTGCTTCACTTCTCATAGGGAAGGATAACTGCAGCTCATCCATCTCCAGCTACCGAGATTCATCCATCACTGGTGGCTTCTGCAGGATATGACCAATCGTACCCAAGTTTCAGGTGGTGAGGCCTCGGAGAGCTGCAATTTTTTAAAATTAGGGCAGATTCTTTCAGGTTTTTTCGAGGCTGTCCTACTTGAAATACTATTTCTGCATCTGAGACTGCCTGGCATTGATATCCACTAGACATAGTCCAGCCTGAGATGAGAACTCAAAACAAACCCTACTTGTAGCTCCAACACTTAGCTTCCATCTCAAAAGTACAGCTGGAAGAACCTTTCACTGCAACCTTCCCCTTCTCCTTCCTGTAGATATTGCAGCTGTTATCATCATCTCTAAGAAGGGTCTGTCTCACATGCAGTACCACGTGAAGTGTAATATCTCAGCCCAGTAGAATCAGTGAAAAAAAAAGAGCTGCAGAACTGAAATGTTTTCCTGTCTCTTGTTTTAGACTGTTCTGGTGTCACTGTTGTGTTATGTGTAAAGAGAATACAAAGAACAGACTGTGAGAAACTTTTCCTTGGTAGAGTTCCTCCAGCAGCAAACAAAATGCCAAAAAGCAATATCCATGCTCTGAGCTTAATATTAAAGACAAGGCTATTTTTAGAAGTTTTACCCAGAAAGCACAAACTTTTAGCAGCACAGTGGTGTGCCAGTGAGCCGACTGTGTGCTTTGGAAAGCCTTTCTCATGGTGAGTGCAGACAAACGTGTCCCTGCTGAACCTCTGTGCTCAGCCAAAGCCTCTGCAGCTGGAGCCAGGCAGCAGCGAGCAGCTCCTTTCTGCTTACAGACCGTGCGTGGTGCTAAAGAAACCGGGGACTTTCTGAAGAAAACATATGGGGCTGTTCTCCTGTCTGGTGATCATGCTAATTTTTCCAATTACATTGTTTTTTGACTCAGTGCTTGCCAGCATTCCCCCAGCAGCGGTGCCAGGCACTGGCTTTTTTTTGCTCTAGGGGCTGTGACACAGAGGGTGACAAGATGCTGCTCTCAGCACAGCCAGATGGAGAAGCTTGAGTTTTTCCCTGCAAACCCCAGCAGCAGTGCAGGGAAAACCCAGGCCACAGCAGCTCCATGTGTGCTCGGCTCTGGTTGTGTTCAGAAGTCCAGATATAAAAGGTGTAAACCACCATGTGGGGTTCTGCAGCTGGGATGTAGATGTGGCAGGAAAGTTGAGATTTTGGGGAAAGCAACGGCAAGGAGGAGGTGGCAAAGCCAGGACCGTGGTTCCTGCAATGCCCAACGGCAAACTGATGAAAACTAGAGAAAACAGGAGGAAAACTAGAATCATCCAGGGGTGTGTGTGACCACACAGGCTCCACTTCACCCCACCTTGGCATTTGGTCAAGTAGGAGCCAATCCTTCTGCTCCTCTGGTGAAAACCAGCCTGGCATTTAGCAGATGCTGGTTCCAAGAACTCTAAGAGCTACTGACTATTTCAAAATTTAAGCTTGTCTTCAGATTTGTATTTATGGAGCCAGCACCGACCTGGTGATCTTCCCTAGCAAGAAATAGATTGTAATAAAAAAAAGGAAAAAAATGTTCTTTACTGATGTCTCAGTTTGAGACCATTTAAAAAAGAAAAAAATGTTCTTAAACCAGATTTCAGAGTGATTTTGGCAAAAGATAGATGAGGATTTTTGTACATTGCTGTTACATTAGTTAGAGGGTGTGATTTTTTTTTTTTCTTTTTTTTCTTTTTCACGTTCTTATGTGTCAGAGCTGGGCTAGCAAAAATTCAAATATAGACCAAGTTTAAGAATGCAAGTAGTATTTTACCATTACTCGTCAGGCTGGGAGTATAGGACATATAAAAGCATTTCACTTCCATGAGTAGCAGGTGAAATAGAACATCCATTTCCTTTTCACGCTCAGAAATAGTAATAGTGGCTGGAGAAAGGAGATGACAATTTATTTTGAACACCAGTCATTGCAGGATGGTTATAGCGGAGTTAGGGCTGGTCTATGGTTGTGCTGCAGCTGGCAGGTTTTCGAGTGGTAATTTTGCCTGTCTGCTTGCCTGGGGATTGTCTGGAGATTTTTTGAAATGCATCTGTATCAAAAAATGGTCTTGGATCAGTTTCTGGGACAGGTCCTCAAGCCTATAATACCTTCCCTCCACCCCAGTAGCGTTCCTGTCTGGAGAAGTTACAACAAGCTGTGCTCTGCCATTTGCTAACTGGGACCAGTTCAGTGTTAAATATTCCATCCTGACTGCCCATCAGGTTTCTCTTCTTTGTTTGCACAGGTTCTGATTCAGCAAGATATTAGCATATATATGAATTCAACTCTGTGACTATTTCCACTGAAATATAATAATAGCAGCTATAAAAATGATCGTAATTATAATAATGAGATGATGATGGTGATGATGATGATGATGATGATGATGATGATGATGATGATGATGATGATGATGATGGTAATAATAATCATCTTTCAGGCCTAAAAGTGAAGCTTATGCTGCATTGTCCCATCCAATCCTTGCCTGAATGCTGGTGTCTGAGGCATACAGCAAAAGGCTTTAATGGAGCCAAAAGCTCAATCTGAACTGTTCTACACTCTTAATGAGCCAGGTGTTGAGTTTCTTGTTTAGCCTTGAGTCAGGCAAAGCTCTCCCTGAGCTCTGCAGAAGCTTTGTCAAATCTTCAGGCTCTTGCTCATAAGGATTTTCCTTTTCTTTCCTTCTCCCCATCTCGGCACGTTCACCATCCACCCCCTCCTGACAATCCCTTCCACATCACTCTGCTGCTGGGAAGCTCAGTAGATTTAATTCACCTCTTTACACTGAGGGGGAAAAAGAGAGAGAAAAAAGGAAAGGAGACAAGGCAGAGAGATCCATCACATCAACTTTGGGAGCCCTGGAACATTTTGCCTCTGGTTTGTGATGTTTCCTTGTGCTGGAGGCGCTTTGGGCAGGGGCTCTGGTCTCCCTCCCCAGTCCATCCCACCGGGCATGCTTGCAGCAAGGAGCAGTGCAAATTCCAGATGGCATCCCACCTCCAGAGGGACTTCCAAAGCTTTTTGGGTTGTTGCTAAACAAGCTGCAGCCTTAACCCCTAGCAAAGGGGCTAGTTGCAAACAGAGAGAGGATTCAGAGCAATCCAACTTTAAACGGCAGCAGCAGTTTGTTAAAGCAGCTGCTCTGCACACCAACTCGAGTGATGTGTGCCCTAAAAATGCATCAAACAGGTAAAAAAATACGCTTCAGTGGCTCATGCTTTCGTCTGAGGAAGGCAAGAGGGAATTAAAAATCACTGAAAAGCAAAACTCAATTCAATGTAGAAAGATATAAACTGACTGAAAAGGAAAGGGGACAGAAGAGATGCTGAAGGGAGACTTTGCTCAAATGTATCAGGAATCTGACCAGCAGGAAAGGTCCCCAGGCTGCCACAGAGACGTGGGTGACCTTGGCCAAGTCTCTTTGCTTTTGCTGGGCTTATGTTTTATCTAAACTGTCTTAGGTATTCAGGCTGCAAACTCTTCCCAGCTGGGACTGTCACTGCAGATTCATACGGTGTCAAGCAGGAAAGGTCCTGAGTGATTCTGCATTTCTGGGCACTGGGTAGAAAATAGCTAAAAGGGTCTGGGGTTAATGCATGAAGATCAGGCATTACAGTGGATGTGAAAAGAGAATACAGCCTGCACTGAGTTTTTCTCTCCAGAAGTCCTATTTATTTATTTTTTACATCTGCAAGGAGCCCTAACCACAGCTGAAAACCAGTCACTTCTGAGCAAAAATGAAATAGCTATTTTTGCATCACACAGGAGTTTTGGACAGGATATGAAGAATATTACATCTGATTGAAAGTATAACAGCAGCAGAGGTGGGCAGGATATAATTACCCAAATCGTGGTTTGGCCAGGACAGCAAAAATATCCAGTATGAAATGCCATGAGGCTGTCGATTCCTTTCAGTGTCCAGCACAAGTATCTCACAGGGCATCCAGAGAGGGCACCTCCCCCAGCACGGGTCATTCTCCATCCAAGGACAAGCGTAATCAACTCAATTGCTCAGCAACACTTTCTGTTTTGCTTAATAGCTTCCTTTTCCCAAGCTGTGCAAAGCCAAACCCATTCGCTTGCAAAAGCTGCCCAAAACACTGCGGCTGCAGGGAGGGAGCCAGGACATCCCTAAAACCATGGAACACGTGTAGGGTTTGAATCCACTCTTGTTCCATGGGGTGGAAACTGGCTCCCTGGCTGGATTAGGCAAGAGAGGTGAGTGGTAGTGATGTGCATAAATTAACTTTAAAAAGTGCCTCATGGGCAGTGCCTGGGTTTGCCTCTGTGCTGGGACAGAGGAACTCATCAGATATTTGGGGCTTAGTTAGGGGATCTTGCTTTAGTCAAAGAACCAGTCCTGAAGCCATGAACTGTAACAGGAGCAGGACGAGTGAAGTAAATCACCAAGGGGGGGAAAGAAAAAAAAAAAAAAGGAAGGTACTAGATCTCAGGTTTTCACACTCCTTTCATTATACAGAGCCTGCAAGGGTAACCCACGGAAGGGCCAAAGCCCTTCTCATCTCTCCCTGGGTCGCAGGGTGGTTGCTCCTTCTTTTCTCCCTCGGAGAATAGAGAGGCTCCTGCAATAAGAAATTATTCCTTGAACTTTGTAGGCTGGTTTTCATACGTGAGCCTTTAGACAGCTCGTTCCCGCTGATTTCTACTTCTGGCAGTACTATTCATGCAACCAGACTCTCTTTAGTAAGGATTTGCAAGAGCAAGCTGACAAACCCTTTGGCAGTAAGGAGGGAGAAGAAAAAAACAGAGCTTTTTTGCTTTTTTTGCTCAGTAGAAGTAATTCGTGGCTCTATATTTGAAAGCAGCTTTTTACTGAATATAAAATTACTGTAATCCCAAAACGGTCTCCAAAGTGCCACAAAGTTGTATTTAAAATGTATGTTAATCTTTACATCACAAATGGCCTTCCCATTTCCCACTTTACAATTCCTTTTGCTTCTAAGAATTGTTTTTATTTACATCTCTATGAAAACAGAATCAATTCCCCCATACACACAGTTGCATATTCTTTGGAGTGAATATATTGATTGAAAAACCTTCTACCAGTCTTATTAATCTCAAGGAGTATTGACTAAGTACAGTTGTACATATCAGTTGTACACGTGGAAAGCTCACAAAATAACAATATCAATAATGTTCTGCAACAGAAACAATCATTTTATAAATAATGAATGTGCCATATTGAATTTTACAGGTATTTGGGGCACTTTTTTACTTTTAAAGGCCCCGTGTCCAGCTTTGTTGACACCAATATAAATAAAAAATAAATCCGTTGCATTCAGTGCAGTTACATTTGTGCAAGGGCCACTATAAGGGAGTCTTAGAGCAGTCGTTTGTCAAATGAGAAAGTAGGATATGGCATAAGTACCATCTGTGGAGAGTGATTCATAAGACAAGAATGCAGCATAATCAGTTAAATAAATACTACCCTTGTGTTTTCTAGTCTAAGTGGACCTTACTCCAGCACAAATCACAGCGCAAAGCCGAAGCAATTGCAGGGACACGTGGAATTTGTTATCCCAACGCCCTGAACTAGGAGGAATTAACTCCACTTTAAACTAGAGAAAAGCCAGAGACCAGCAATTATTATTCTCCTCGACAAGCAGGATCTCAATTTCTGCCTGGAGGGACATGGCAAGAGAGGCTGGAGCAGATCTTAACCAATAACTGACCCGAAGACATGGGTTTTTGAGATAAGACATCTCACAGCCAGTGCTAACCCATATTTCGGCTGTGCTGGGCCACCACGGGTCCATGTGGGCACACGAGCAGCACGGAGAGGCTGGAGGGGTTGGCTCCCTTTGCAGGGTGAACCAGGCAGCCCCTGGGCCATGGGAGGAGCAGTGCTGGTGCACAAAGGATCCTGTGTAAGCACAGCTTAAAACCAGACCCAGCTCTCGGGGCACGGGCAGGTTTGGTGGATGAGTGGATCTGCTGGTGCTTTTAGGAAGCTGTAGGAGTGTCTGAGGTCTTGGAGACAGAGGTGAGGGGAGCTGCACAATGAAGACACCTCTCAGGCTGGTTTCCCATCAGGATTTGACCACAGTGTGCATGTCCAGTGAAGGAGATGAGAGGACGGCAAATATAAAAGCAGTGCTCAAATGTCATCTGGAAAATAAATAGGGAGACTTGTGGGGAAAAGCATTTCATGTACATTCTTCTATTTTTCTCTCAAGATTGGGTTTTGCAGGGAATTTGCTTCCTGTGTTTTCTGCTTAGGAGTAGGAGCCTGTGCTTTTCAGAATTTTGACTCCATCAGAGTCATTATATCCTTCACAGCTAGAACAAAAATTGACATAATAAATACTTTTGCAATGAGTAAGACATTTAAAGTTACTTTAAAAGATACAAGATTATTATATTCAAAGACACCACATTTCTTTTATTTTTTATTCACTATACAATTATCACTTGAATCATCAGAGGTCCTAAAGGTCAATTATACATTTAGTGTTCAGTATCACCAAACCTGAGTGGAACAAAACCCCTTCTCAAAAGGGGTCTGAAATGTCAAGTGATCAGAACAAGAAAAAAATTAGAAGGAAAAACACAACATGACTTGTCCCAGGGTTATGCTGCGAGCAGGCTGCAGAGCAAGGAACAGGCCTCAGGTCCTGTGGCTGAGAGCTGTAATTTTTCATCCAGCCTCCATGGCCTCTCGGTTATCTTTTCTACTCAGATCTGTTCCTTCACCCTTTAGCTATTGTCACACCGACTGTTCTGGACTGCAGTGGACTTGATCCAGGAGGAAAATGCCCTTTAGTTATCAAGGATCAGATGGATATCTGGAGATTGGGTGCTTTGATTTGTACCCTCCGGCTTTAAATTCTAATTTCAGCAGTGCTGGGGCTTGGGTGTGCCACTGTGGACCAGCTCCCTCATTCTGATCTGGTTAATCACAGCTACAGTGACTCAGGCCCACACGGGCAAGCAAGGCTGGGACCCAGGAGAATGTGTCTCCCTCTGTATTTCTAGAACTTTTTGTTCTTGCTTGTTCCAATAACAAAAAGGGGAAAAGCCTTTCTTTGGTGGCATTTTGGCATTTCTGCTGCTGTGACTCATCAGAGGTATGTAACAACGAGAGGAAACTTTTTCAAACTTACTGGCACTGGAAGGAGGCAAAAGTTTATTTTAATCCAGTTGCTTACATTTTCCCTTGCCTTTTACAATTCCAGTTGTAAAAGGGAATGCAAATTACTGACACAATCTTAAACATGCAGAGAAGATGAGCATTTAGAAAACCGCATGGAATGCACAATTCTAAATCTCTATGAAAGTGCAAAACACTACACTCATACATTAAATTCTAGTATTTGGGCACTGTCTGAAGGACAAAGGATGCTGAAAACATTACAAATTCACTAGCCTAATTTTTCAGTTTGTGATGGATTAGCTTTAACATGCATTTTAATTTGTAGTTGGATTTTATCAGCTGTAGACAAAGTTTGATAATCTCTTCTTGTTTAATTAGCACAATCCTCTTAGGAAGGAGAAATGCACAGACAGTAGTAATTTATGTTCTCTGACAGTTTCATACTGACAACCTGAAATATCTTCTGTCATTAAAACATCCCTACATGTGGTTCTTTCAAATATCTTTGTCCTACCTTCTCTTTCTGTAGTGCATGCACTTGTAAGGGGAAAATAAAGAGAGGGAGCTTACACTATAAAATAATTCCTCTGCATAAAGAGCCAAGAGAACGTGTAAATAGACTGCATAAATAACAGCTGGCTCCCTAGAAACCAAGAGGAACATGCAGAGAGGCTCCTCCGTTACGCTGCTTGATAAGTGAATCCACTCATTAACACTGGGGCTTTACTCTGGGTTGTTTTTTGTGGGGTTTTTTGCATGGGTGGCAGCTGAATTTGACCCTTTGTTTCCATGTTTAACAAGCGTTTGTTTTTCTGGAGAGTTGAATCCTTTACCTTGGATGGGGGGGCTGGTATTTTCTCCCAGTATAAAGCAAAGAAAGTTTCTTGCCTCTGTTCAAGTTCCACTCCATAAATCCATCCTTTTCACAGTGGTGCTGTTCCACTTTGACCTGCTGTGGGCAGGGGCTGCTCGTGGAGGTCCATGGGGCTGCCTTTGTCAGGAACAGGGACCTGTAGCCTCTACATCCCTTTTGGAGCTAGGCCTGTGTCACCACGTTCATGAGGTCGGCACGGACCTCCAGGAACATGAACCATTGTAGGGGAAGGGAATGCCCTGAATCCCCCCACCCCCAGAGGTGCTGGGGAGCAGCAGAGACGCCCTGAGCTCCCTCCTCCACGCCAGTGAAGCCTTGCTGGGGCAGAGGGCAGTGACCTGTGGCTGTTCAGCTCATCCACACAGCCAACACGGCTGTCCCTGCTGGCTTCAGGCGGGCCTTGCCCTTCCACTGGGAAGAGCTCTTTGAGTCCCGTGGCGTGTAAGGCCAGCAGGAGCAAGGCTGAGCTTGCTCTATATTGCCCTATATCACACACGTACATACGTATAACCATAGAAACCTGACATAAATTTTTCAGTGTGTATTTTACACTGCAAGGCTTTTTAGGTCAGACTTTAAAAGTACTGAATGTATCTTTTTTTTCATTCTTGCCTTCCTTCGACTCTGTTTTTAAAAACCAAAATCTTCCCCTCTGATTCCGGCCAGCCCTAATGGTAAATTACTGCTGTTGTAATAACTTGGGCTGTGCCTTTGGAAGGCATCAGAAGACTCTTTCCTTGCAGTTGCATCCAAAAAGCTCTATCCTGTTCCCAGCCCTCTCTGAGGCTGTTTTCCCATCCTTCCCAGACAGTTTCCAACATGGAATAGATGAGCTCTGTACCCACGGATGGCTGGAACAGCACTGTCAGAGGTATCATTTTCAGACTTGTGGTTTCGGTATGCTCATTCTGACCTTTAGGGGAAGCAACAGTGCCCTGACATTTAGGTTGGTTTATATCCCCTGCAATCCCTTTTCAATTAAAACTCATATCTACAGGGCTCCCTCTGAGCACCCCACAAACATTTATGATAAATCCCTGATGAACCAGCACTGGATGGGCCGGACTGTGCTTTCGCCTGGCTTCCAGGCTCCTCTCAACGTCAGAAATCCTTGACGTGACCCTCTCCGGATGTATTATTTTGGTCGTGAAAATCCCAGAGCTGCCTTAAAAAGCTGTGGTGTTTCAGATGGAGGCAGCGTGGGAATACTCCAGCCTTCAGTGATGCAGAGCAAGAGGGCTGCTTTCCATGCTGATGAGGCTGGTGGTGGTCTCCGTGGGGAGCTTGTCTCTTAATGATGTGTAAGAGTGGCTGCTGGATCAGGGAGAGGCTGGGAGCAGCCAGCCACGGAGATAACTCCATCCTCTGCCTTGCAGTGGCTGCCCTGTGTCATTGTGAGCTGCTACATCAGAAATCCTGTGCAAAAATGCACTTAATGAATTAGCTGCTAAGCCCTGCTTCCCCTGTATTATCTGGTTCACACCGATGTCTCTACCTTCTCGTTTTGCCTTTGAAGTACCTTCTTTGAAAATTCATATTCCGTGTGCTCAGGCTCAGTGGACTGGGATCACACTCCTTAGACTCCTTGCCTTTCCTGATTATGCTTTTCAGAATAAATATATGCAGATATTGTTGCATTTTCTTGCTTAATCTCAGCAGGCAACTTCACTTTAAAGTATCTTCAGGCAATTACTCCCCAGCCCTTCCCACAGCAGCTTTTCTGACATAGGACACAGCTTTGGCATGAAAAGACCCAGATCAAAGGGTGCTCAACTGTTGTCTTTGCTTTTGCACTAACACTGCATTGGGCCAGCACGTGAAGGAAGATCTCACCCATGTTTGGAGACTCCAAAGCAGAGCATAATTCAGCTTTTGAAGCAGTGATTTATCACTGCACATGGGTGACTCTGTGGCCAAGGGAAGGGTCTCAACAGGAACCTCAGCTGAAGGGACTGAAGCTTTAAGGGAGGGCTGCAGTAAAATAAAAAATGACAGCAAGTGTACCTATTTCTATCCGGGGAGGAATAGAGTTTATTTACTTCTCGTGTGTACCAAACAAAAGAGTTTGTCTCCTTTTTTTGTTCACCTGTATTCAGAAGCTTTCCTGGTTAGTGCAGGACGTTTGCAATATTGACTTGTTCAGACTCCCTGGGTTGTTTTTAGGATGTTTTCAGGCTGTTTTTTAAACAGGTTGTTGTTGTTGTTTTACGTGTTTTGCTGCTGGCCATAGCCAGTAACAGGAGTTAAGTGCATTATTCATAGAGGTGGTGTGAACCCGTGAACAAGCTAGATAGAAAACCCAAGATTTCTGCTACAGTAAATCACATCCTGCCTTTGCCTATCAGTAAATATTACTACAATTATTATTAAAATGTTAATACTATCAGCCGTGTTTTGCAGTGCAGGCATTAGGAGGCACAGCTGAGCTTGTCTGACCTGATCAGCTGAGGCAATGCATGCATACTAATGAATTCATTGCCTTATTTGTCTCCTAATATGTTTTAAAAGGTAAATTAATGTTCTTCTACCTGGTCTTTAATGAATATCTTACATCCTGCATTAGGAACTCATTTACTTTCCTAAACTATTGCCAGCACCAGTCACAAGGAACAGTTAGAAATTTGCTGGTGCAGGAAGCTGTAGTCTTCAGAGCTGCAGATTGCTTTGATAATGGGATTTTTTCCCTTTTCACACCTATGCTTGCAGCTAGGATAGTGTTTATATCCAGCTGATGAGCTGCATTTGAAAGATTACTGGAATAATTAAGATTTCAAACAGAAACAGTTGCACATTCCCCTTTTCTTTTCCTGTCAACACCTACATAGGCGGCTGTGTCCTCTACTATTGTAAATAAGGAGAATTATTGATGCTCCCTTGACATTTAGGGGCTGTCTTAAATGCAGCGCTATCGTTTCCTCAATATAGCAGTTTTTCAGAGAGAGTTTTCATTTTACACAACAAAAATGGGTTGTTTTGCTTTGCCTTGTGCACCCTGACATCTCCACAGGCACTGTAACCACCTTCCCTCAGGAGTCACAGTCGGCTGCAGCTCTCAGACACTGCTGGGATACAGACTACTCAGTATATGTAGTTCATAATAAAGCCTTTTCTTTTCGGGGATGATAAAATATAAGGAAACACCACATGGGGAGAGCTTGAGGTTCGTCAAATCTGCCCTGGCAATGGCTATTAGCAGATGAAACCAGGAGCCCTCCAGGTGAGCTCCTGTAGTGCATCTCCTCCAAGGAGCTGCTTTTCCCCGTCATTCTCAGGGCCTTGCCACAGTTATGGTCTTTGTGAGCTGGCTCAAACCATTGGGGTTTGATTGAGGCTGTGGCTCCCGAGTCCTGTGCCACAAGAGCAGGAATTCAGGAGGGAGGGCTGCGAGCAGGGCACCCTCCTCATCAGCTGCTAAAGGCTGGAGCATTTTACATGCACCCAGTCACCCTGGGCTGTCACATCACAGCCAGTGCCTAGATAAATATGGGATGCATGTTTTTAGCTGAAAAGTCTCACCCTGTCTGTCTCTGCTTTCACATCCCCACTCAGAAAGTGAAGATAAGGATCCTCAGCTGCCTCCCGAGAGAACAGTGGAAGGTGTTTGTTTATGTGACAACCAGAAACACAGAATTACAAATGTCTGTTTTAATGTTGCTCTGGGGGAAGGGAGCGGACTCGAGGAGGTGACAAGAGGGAAGTCTGGCTAATGAACGACGAAGTCCAGGTCCCTGTCAGTCACTGCTGATCTGTGACAAGGTTTATCACTCTTTGATTTCATGTTCCAGTAATGTGAGCAATGCAAGCACAGAGCGAGAGAAGGCCCATGGCTGGGAGAGTTTTCAGTTTTAACTGAGCAAGAGATGAAAAAAATCAAGGCGAAAAAGAAGGCCCAGGTGGAGCAGGATGCTCACAGCACAGGGTGAGGGGCCAAGCCCACATCTCCAGGACTTTCCCCCATTGCTGTGTATGTTGGAGCAGGCTTTTCCCCAGAAACACATTGCAATGGCCCGAGACACATGGCATGGGATGTCCTTGTCACTGGACAGCTTTGGTGCAGATGGAATTTGCATCACCAAAGCCCTTGGGTGCCAATGAGAGTTTTCACGGAGATGATAACTGGTACAACAACCAACCCTTGCTGGATAATTTCTTCGACTAATTTAGTCACTAAACATTTTCAAATTAAATATAAATTTAAAAAGAAAAAAAAAGTGAAGAAGGAGTAAAAATATGGTTGGTTGCCTACTACTCATTTTAGAGTGTAATATTTCTGACAGTATGTGTAAGTTTCTCCATGGACAAAAGATCTCGTGATTTATTAAGCCATTTATTAATTAGAAGATTACAGCATGACTGCTTCCCAATAGCACACAAAAAAATAGACTTAGAGTTAATTATAAATGCTGTAAAAGGGTATAAGAAGATTCATAATCCAGCTCGCACGTTCTTCTTGCTTGAAGTTATCCATGAAAACACTTAAAATGTGTTCAATATTAAACCTGTTATATCCTCTTCAGCAAAAAGACCTTGAATTTAGGTAGATGCTGTTATGCCCATTCTTAGATAGATCAGGTATAGAGGCATAAAATATGACTTCAGCATTAAAATCTCTTTGCATCCTTTCCTGGGCTGTGCTCCTCACGGAGGCTTCTGTGTTCCAGTGTCTGGAGAGGTTCTGTCCATTCCCGGTGACGTTTCCTCCAAGATTTTCATCCCTTTGCCCTTCAAGGATCAGCACTGTTAGAAACTGCAGCTCCTGACACCTGTCCCTCCAACATCTTCACTTTTGTGAAACAAGAAAATCTGATCCTTGTCTTTTGCTAAGAGTTTTGTTCCTATCTCCCACAGGATTTCTTTTTTTTTGTCAGTTTAATAGCCACGAGCTCTCTCTTTGCGCTTGATAATCCCTTTGATCTTCTTCACTCATTGCTCAGCACAGTGCCATAAGGATGTTACTACCTTTAATCTTTTTGCCATTGATCAGTAATATTCCTGTCTGCTGCTTCTCTGTGATTCCTTTGCTGAAATTGCCACTACATTCCCTCTATGTTTTCGTGGAGGAAGTGTCATAACATGGAGAGCGCTGCAGGAGAAGATCACAGATGCTGGAATTAGTTAAAGAGCTTGAGGGGAAGGGTTAGGAAACTAAGAGCAAATTTATTGGATGCTTTACATATTTGTACTCTAATATTTTTTCCAGGTAGGGAAAAAAATTACATTTAATCAGTTTCTGGTCTTTTGAGCTGTTTCTGCTTCCTTTCTCTTCAAGGCACGAAGAAGGAATTCTATAAACTCTATGAGCTCCCATTTCTAGTGTCTCTCAATGGTTTGTGGGTGGAATGACATGCTTTTACAAGGCAAATAGGAGATTTCCAACTCAACTAGAGATCTGAGAATACCCAGCTTTCCTGCTGCTTCCTGAAGTAGCTCATTGCCAAGAGCAGATTAGCTGATGATGTCGCTGGTGATAACGGGATGCAAAGTAAAACCTAACCTTCTTTCCTCAGCTATATTGCCTAACAGCAATAGTAATAACTAAAAATTAATATACTGTGAGGAAAGTGAGGCCAGCATGACTCAGAGCCTCACAAAAGGTAGGCACTGGATCAAGAAGAAATCTTTTGCATATGCTCATTATTCTGGGTGTAATTACACTTCACTGCAAATGGGCTTCACCTGCCACATTTTGTATATAGGTTTTTAATTGTCTAAGTTGTGAGGCGGGGGAGGAAGGAGGCAGATTTGGTTGTGCCCATTATATGTATGAAGAGCCTTTGCAAAACTGTAATTCAAATATGAGTCAGAATTTTGAGTGCACCGAGGAGCAAACCACAATTACCCACTTTTATGAAACTAAGATTGTAATGCATCAGTGAGACAAATAACTTTATGTTAATCTGTTAATCATCTAAAACGGGCAGAGTCTGGGGTGTTAGATTCAGCTCACACTTTGTTACAAAGGTGATCCACAAAGCTCTGACACAGGTATGGAGATGGAAAAGGGGTGTCTCCATTTTTAATGAGCCCTCCCAGATGGAAGGTGGCTGTGTTGGTTGGCGGAGATCAGATGAGCTTTGTTGGATGTTTATTCCAGTAGTGCCATCTCTGCCTGCTGTGGTTGAGGTAGTGTCATCTGACCTGCTTTATCTCTTTTTCTTTTTCTTTAGTTGATTAAATAAAGAAAGAACTTCCTGCTTGTTTCAATTCTAAGCAAGCAACAGATACTGCTGCTCCACTTACATTGCTGAGGGTCTTCTATTTCCAGAGGGCTTCTCTTCCTCACAGCCCTGTGTTCAGATTTGATTTTTAACCAGGAGTGAAGACAAGTTCCCCTACCAGACCACAGGCTGCTCGTGCTGAAGTGTTGGGGTTTATGATGTATGGCAGAGTGTCACCTGTACGGAGAGGAATTATCCTCTCCACTCCCTCTGTATTTACACCTTGTATCTGTGAGTTATCACATATTTTCCTGGCCAAGGTCTTGATTGCCCGAGAAAAGAGTAATGGGCCTGAGGGAAAATTCCTGTCTGGCTTCACCTTGGAACGTGGAGGGTGGTTATTTCCAAACACCCACCCAGGCTGTGCACACAGAGCCACAGGCAGGGCTTCATTCACCTCCTGATCCCATGTGGTGCAATTCTGCAAAGCTGTGCAGCCTCCTTACTTTTTCCCAATGTTCCTCAGTTTGGGGAAAGTCATGGATTTGAAGGGAGTCAGGGAGCCCACCTGGGAGCCAAAGACTGGAATCACAAATTTACAGGCTAAAGCCAGGCTGTCAGAGGGACTGGCTGCCACCTGCAGCCGCCTTCGGTCGCTGTCGGTCCCGTGGGCACCCACAGTGCTCCCAGCCCCAAATCCCACCCTGGCAGGTGTCCCCTCTGCAGGCCACAGTGCTGTCCGCTGGTTGCAAAGCTGGAGGCTTCGCTTTCAGCATCATTTGCTGTTTCTTGAATTATTTATTGCAATTATGCTGGTGATCCTCACAAGTGGTGCTGCTGTGCATTGTATCCAGATGACTGCAAACACACTCCCAGGGCCAGATCCTAATTTTAGCTGCCTCTGCAAAATATTCTCCTCTGGACTGAGGCCCTATTTGTGTTCCTGTTGAGCTCTACAGCCAGGCAGATTGCTGGCTTAGGGAGCTAAATACTGCTCCTCTGAAAGACAGGGATCATGAAGGGCACAGATTTGAGCTGTGCAAGATGATTAAGTCAGGCTTCTTCTCCACAGAGACCTCTTGCATGGCCAAGAGGCAGAGAGTGGATCCAGGGCACACCAAGGGTGAGATAACCTGCTCTGCAGACACTGCAGATGTGCAGCCCTACCCCATCCTTCCCCCATGCATGGCAGACCCCCAAGCCTGCAGGTCCTGATCAAGCTTTGGTGTCACGTGGGAGCTGCAGATGAGGTCCTGGAGCTTTAGTGAAGTCAGGGCTGTGATACTCATAACACCTAAACCTGTCACCAGGAGATACTGTCATCCACCCTGCTGTTCCTCATCTGAATGAGCTGCTAAGCATGCATAATGAGATGCATCTATTTAGCGACAAATATAAGTTGTTTATCAGGAACTTGGTGTCAGGATGGGTTTTGCTTTGTTCAGTGACATGTGGGGCCAGCCTGGGAGATGGAGCTGTGTCCCATTACCTAAAAACTCCCCAGGGAAAATGGCCACACAACATATGCCAGAGTCAGGGGTTTATTTATTTGGGCAGTTCTGAGTTGTTCGTATACTGTTTTGTTAAGATTTTTGGGCTGAAGTTTATTTCCCTGTTGTCCTGATCAGCTGGCTTGTAGGCCAGGTTGAACAGTGGGTAGGAAAGGAGTAAATACAGGAAAATCCACAAAATGTGTGAGATGGAGAACCAGCCCTGTTTCTTCTCACAGTCCTCCTTGCTTACCAAATTAAGCAACTAATGTGTTATGAAGCTGAGTGTGTAGGAGCACACCAGGCTGCCCCAGCATGAACAAGATTTTGCACTGGACTCACATCTCTATTTATTGTTGTCATTATTATTGACACCAGTGGTAATGTTGTGTGTACAAAATTTCCAGGCTGAGCATTTAGGGCACAGTGCAACTTGTTTCAGAGTGATGCAGAAGGCTTAACAACATGGGATTCAAACCCTTGCTGCTTGTAAAAAGCATAATTTTTGTATGGTGTGTTATAATTATTGTATGGCATGTTTATTAATAATAAAAGTCACGTTGGGAAGCTTTCTGGCTGAAGTGCTGTGAGAAATGAGATGCTTCCACCATCTCCCAGTGGGCCTTCCCATCCCAGACAGCAATACTCTAATTAACTTTTGTCAAGTGGCCCTTTGAAACTAGGAAAATGAAGTGATCTAGAGGTGCCTACAGATTTGTAGCTGCTACCTGAAAAATTGCTCTCTATTCTCCACCAGGAAAGAGGGGGAAAACCCACTTGGTAATGATCAATTTTCTAAATGTGGTCTGTCCTGGGACAGCAGACGCACATGAACTTGGGGGAATGGAGCAAACCCCAAAACTATCAGGATTCATAAATGAAAGGACAAAAGGGGAGGAAATAAAAAAGGAAAATCTTCCCCAAGCTGTACGGCTCAGTAAGGAACATTTATGCAAAAGGTGGTAACAGCAGTTCTCTTAAGATGGAAAATAATGATGAACTACTGATACTGAAATATTTAGTGTCCATTTGAGGAAGAGTTAAAAATCAGCAGCACAGCTTTCCCAGAGTCTGCATACATATGTAAAATCAAAAGCTTAAGTCATAAATTCCCATCTCACTCATCTTCCCTCTCTCCCAAACTCATAGATTTTAATACCAGAAGAGAATATTATGAAAATTTTTTCTGGCTGCTGAAGAGACCTTATTTCCATACAAGGCTCCTGCTGAGCCTTTCTCATCCCTACACTTTCCTCCCCACCCTTGGGGTTCACATTTCCCTGGGGTCCCGCAGCTCCAGTGGCACGTCTGTGTTCCCACTGCCATCCCTGTGTACACAAAATTGCAAAATTGGCACCTTTGATTGCAAGCTTGTCGGGACAGGGGGGGTGTCTTCTGTTCCATGAACTGCCTAGCACATTTTTAGCCCAGAAATGATAATAATCACAATTTTGAAATGTGTTCTCTGCGCATAAAGTAACTTCAATGCCTAGCAAAGTTCTTGGCTGCTTCTTTCGACGCTTTAGATCTTGAAGACCCTACAAGGAGCAAAGGGTGCAGTTTTTAACCTGGAAATATGCAATATTTACCCAACACCAAACCCACATCAGGAGCAAGAAACTTGGCATTTCTCTGCTGAGACGCAGCCCAGTAGATGTTCTCAGAGCCTCCTTCCCTTTTGGGTCCAAACACACCGCAGCATCTCTTAGTGCTTTCCTTCGCTGCATTTCTACACACTTTTCTCTAATATAGCATCTCTCCTGAATGAAGGAGGTAAGACTTTTGGTCCCCTTTGTTCAAACCTCAAATCTTCTGTTTTCGAGGGAAGAGCGGGGTCTTTGTCAATCCTGTTTCCTGTACACAAATACATTTCTTATATTGGTAGTGTTCCAGCTTTTATACATGCCTGTGTGTGTGTGTTCATCACTTTAAAAAAATCAGCATTTCATTGTCTCTGTGTGTATATGTAATAGGAAATGGAGATACATTTCAACCTCAATCTTGTTATTACTTCCACAAAATACACCCCTCATAACATACATAAAACTGCACAATTTTATAGTGCTGAATTGTTTTGACTCCATTTTGAGCAAGGAATCTGGGTTACAATGAGGAAGTTCATGAGATCATAAATTCTCACTTCTACAGCTGTGCCAGACACTGAAACCACCAACTACTCCTTTCACACATGCAAGTATTATAATTATGGACTTTGTAAGGTAAATTTGAACACAAATGCTTGCTTTACAAATGTAAAGACATGGAAATGTTAGTTATATGGTCTTTAAAGATAACCAATTAATTTCTTAAGGGATAGGTTTGGAAAGCCCCCCTTTGAAGGTTGCCTAACAATTTGAGCAGCTGTTGACATCATGTATTTTTTGCTGCATATTGTATTTTCTGGTGATAACAAAAATTTGATCCATGGTAAATGTAAGAATGAAGATAGAATTTGAAATTGTTGGCTCTTCAAGAGGCTGCACATGACATTTTATTGTTGGACAGTATTTCATGTAAAGCTTAGAACAAGTCTTTGACTGTAGATGCTTCTTTTGTTTAATTTAGGTCTTTGAATAGTCTTTTAAAAGTTATTGTCAACTTTTCAACTTCTTGCCTTGTGGAGCCATGATATTAATTTATACAACCTGTAAACCTGTGTCATTTCCAAATTTGAAATTCACCATTCCTCTCTGCTTGAATAAATCATGCCAGTTTTTAAATGTAAAAATCCTTTTTCTGTCAGTGCTCTATTGCAGCTTTTTGTTTAACCCAGTTATTTTGCAGGGTGGATTTTTGCTCCTGATAGAATTATCTCTAACTGAATGTGATTAGCTGCCCCTCAGTTTTGGACAGGAGTGGTTCAGATGTGGGAAGATGACTGTCCCTGTGCTTACCTGGCTAAAGAACACCCCATGGCCTTACCCAGAGTTGGGGTCAGACCTATGAGCTGGGAAAGCTCTTGCCTTTGGAAGTTGTGAGCTCCCTGCTCTTTGTGCATATTTCATGTATTTGTGGGAGTTGGACAGAGTTTCTTGCTACAAACTCATGGTCTCCTGGTTTGTCCAAGCTTTCTTCAGATGATCTCAAAGCAGGCTGGATGTCCTCAAGTGTGCAGGAATTAACACACTACACAGCAAAGTGGGGCTTCCCACTCAAGGTCGGCCAAACCCCACCCATCTGACACCTCGAAGTCTGAAAGAAGAAGGAACAAAGGCTCTGAAATTGCTTTTTCAGACCCGGTTTCCTCCCCTTGGACAGGGATGTAGCACCTTGTGTGAATAAGCTGCTGCTCTGCTGGGTGTTGGCTCTGTTATATCCCAGCACAACGTCGGGTTCAGCAGAGGAAAATTAATTAATTAATTAATTCTGCATTATTAAAGCAGACTGCTGGCTTTGCTCTTCTCCCTGCAGAAGTGGAATTCTTCACGGGGAGAAGGCTCAGTGTTGCTAGTAGGGATTTTGGACTGCTTGGTCTCCGGTGATGTGACCCTGCTGGAGAGTCACACACCTCTGAGCTCCCTGCCAGCCCTGCAGCATTCCTGGAGAAAGGAGGGTTTGATCCACTCAGGTTCCAAAATGCTTTCATCTTTCGCTTTGTGGGATGCTCACATGCTAATATTTTGGAGAGCTGGTGCATTATCCCTGTGCTGCCTCCGTGCCTGCTGTATGGAAATTCATCTTCTCCAGAACTGTTTCTGTGTGAAGCTGTGGTTCAGGCCTATTATCATTATTTAAAGTCACTTTTGCAGCAGCGTAATACTAAAGCTTTTTATAAAATATATTATCATTCTGAACTTTGTTGTTAGCAAGAGAAAGCAGGAATAACAGCATGCTGGGTTCAGCCATCAATATAGAGGGTGTATCATCAGTCAAATCCATAAAGCTTTTAAGCTGTCTTGTTTTAAATTAAGGTTTACAATGCATTACAATGGGATATTTAAAACTGTGTACACGTTTTATCAGGTCCTCGTGACTCTGTAAATACTCTCTGATTAGTAGGTCTAAACAGAGCAGACTTGATACAAAGCTGACTTTTATAATTAAATCCATTTAGTTTGAAGGATACTACCTGTATTTCATGGGGTGGCTGAGGACTCTGTTTTCATTTCTCAACCGTGGCAAAATTAAATTGGAAGCAACTTTGACATTCACCAAAATCTAACAAGACTTGCTAAAACTGTTGAATCAGAAGATTGGCATTACATGGAGACCTTGGGCAGGATGTTACGTTGTGGTAGTGAAGGGGAAATATACAAAAAGAGGCAATATTTATAAGCCTGGCACATATGCCGTCCTTTAAAACAGTGCTTCCATGTCTCAAACAGTGTCAGGGCTGCACAGTGCTAAATGCCCTTTGGGTACATCAGGGTGACATTAACGTGCTGTAAAGACCTCACTTTCATTTAGACAACCCAGGCTGGGTGGAAAGGGGAACAGCCGTGAAATGACTTGTCTGCAGTCAGAGACCATCCGGCAGGAGAACTGTGATTACAGCCAAGGCTCCTCATTTGCAGTCTGGTGCTCTGAATTCAACCAGACAAAATACACGTTCTGTTCCTGGTCATATCTGCATATCCTGGCAGCTGTGTAGAAGAATTTCTAAGGGTAGATGCATCATTGTCACTGGCAGAAGGTCCCACCTAAACCTCCTCCCACACTGCCAAGCATCTGCTCTGGATCTAGGTGCTTAACACGGGATGGGAGACGTTTGGTAAGTAAGGTTAGTTTGGTTTCCAGACCAAGGCTTTCCCAGCAAACCTGCCAAAGTGGCCTTCCACCTGACAAATTTGGTGATTCACGCAAAGACAAAGAGCAGGGAGATGAGTTGGGATACAGAGGCTGTGGACGCAAAAATAGCTGGCGGGAAAATTTAATTTGGTGCTGGAAAATAGCTTTCTTCTTTCCTTTTCCATTTAGAAATTTGTAGCTCCATTGGTTGAGCAGAAGGTCTGCAGACAACAGGAGTGGAGGAGTAGAGAAGAATACACAGAGAGATGGCCGTGGAAGAAGGTGTCTGTGGGGGAAACTAGGGTGCACACAGACCTGGGAGATGATTCTCTTCCACTGATGGCAGTGGAGGAGATCAGGAGTTTCAGGTTGAATCATAATTGTATTTCCAAGTGTGACTGCTCTCTGAAATATTGGCTGGCATTGTTAGGCTAGAAAGAATAAGCTTCTAAGTTTCACATTCAACCCACACTACATTAATGGTATTTGAGTCATGCCTACAACTGGCGCAAAGGCGGGAGAAATCAGAGCCAGAGATCAAAAGCTCAGATCAAACCTAAATATTCTCTTCACAGCCTTACTAAAGGTTGTGGTCAAGGCAAGAGTTGGCATTTAACTTTGACTATACAAGACTGACAACTAAATGACGGGGAAATCAAAAGCCAGTTTAATTGTTGCCTGCTGCTATTGTCAAAATGACCGGCTAATTAAATATTTATTGTTTACTGGTTTCAAGTATACATTTGGCATGTTGGGATTCTGTGTAATCAGTAGATCATACATTTCCCCAGAATGAAACAGTAGCCTCACAAAAGCCTGTTGTGAGGATTAGCTGTCTAATGGGCTTGACTCACCCCCCTGAGCAGCGAGGGTGCAATCTGCAATTGCGGTTCTGAGCTCCCAGCTGGAAGTGCTTCATGCTCCCATTCCATCTCCCAGCAGGGGGATGCAGCTCTTCGCCTCCAGCCTGGGCTCTCTCCAGCCCTTCCAGCAGAAGCTGCCCGCCAGAAGCAGTGATTTAGCACAGCTGGCTCCATCCTCTGCTCCCTCTCCTGCCTTTCCCTCCCGTCTGGCAACGTCCAACTCCTGTGCTTGATGGCTCATTGACTGCCCTGAGGAATGAGGTTGTGTTGCACTTCCCTTCCTGAATGGAAGCTTCACAGTAAGTGAGGATTTCTGAGACTCCAGAAACCAGGACACTTCTGCTTGGGCTACAAACTATTGACTGTTTCCATCAGCAGGAAGAAAAGAGATCCTACAGGATCCCACACTCCTGCCAAATCTTAGATGAACAGCGGTCCTTTGGGGCACAGCAGTGACATGTGAGAGACGGGGATAATGCAAACACCTGCAAAGATGAACAAAGTCTTAAGATGGGCAATGAAATGCAAGAAGGGCAGCAAAGCTGGGGAGGGGTCTGGGGAACAAGTCCTTTGAGGAGCAGCTGAGGGAGCTGGGGCTGTTCAGCTTGGAGAAAAGGAGGCTCAGGGGAGACCTTATTGCTCTCTACAACGACCTGAAAGGAGGTTGTAGTGAAATAGGGGTCAGCATCTTCAAAGTAATAAACCACAGGTTGAGGGCAAATGGCCTCAAGTTGCACTCGGGAAGGTTAAACTGGATATCAGCAAAAATTTCTTCACTGAAAGGGTGATCAAGCACTGGCACAGGCTGCCAAGGAGAGTGGTGGAGTCAACACCCTCAGAGGATTTAAGACTTGTAGATGTGGTACCTGGGGACGTGGGTTTGGCATGGTTAAGGGTTGGAATTGATGATCTTAGAGGTCTTTTCCAACCTAAATGACCCTGTGTTGCTTTGTGCTCCCAGCTGCAACTGCAGCTTCTTGGGGGTATTTAAGTGTGGGGGAGAAAGAACATCTGCACCACACCATGGCTGGAATGGCTGGCAGCACGTGGGAGTCAGACCTGAGAGATGCTCCTGTGAGCCCTCAATGGATGCAGTGCCAGCTGCTCTGGGAGGAGGAATCACACTCACATTGCACAGCACAAAACACTTCATGCCTCCAAGGAGCCTTTCTGTCTGATTTCCACCCCTGAGCAGCACAGTGGGGTCCCAGCAGACTGTCAGCCTCCCTCGTTCCTGCCCAGCAGCGAGGAGGGCAGGGGCAGCAGGGCACAGGGGGTGCCAGACCAGCCCTTCTTAGCTGCAAACATTGCAGGGGCACAGTGCCAAGCTGCGAGTGAGCAAGGCTTGGGAACGCTCACAGGCCTGCAGACAGCCTCACTAGGAAGGAGGAGGAGAATCCAGGCAAGCCAAGCCAGAAGGAAGGTGGGAAATTCTGCAGAAATGAGAGTGGGCTCGTTGCAGGGAGCTTCAGTCAGAGCTATCCCCACTAACAACCCAGCCTTTTTAGTAACAAAAAAAAACCACAAAAAAACCAGAAAAAGCAAAAGCTGATATTTCCAATTCCTCAATTAAAATGTAATTTACACCCCGCGCTCTCCCTCAGATAAAAGCATGCTTTGTTCACCCAAGTGTGAAACAATATTTACAGAAACATTTTGTGGCTTAATGCGCTGCTCTGGCAGAGGAGCCGTCTGTGCACGCACGGACCAGACCAAAGGCAGCTCCCACTCCAGGGTTCCAGGGCTGGGGACTGGGGGAGCACTGGGACAGGGCTCTGGGGACCATTAGAAGTGGAATTTCTCCAGAGCTCAGGGCTCAATTTGTGGCCATGGGATAAAACCATCCTGCTATGAGGTGCAGCCCATCAAAGGCTGTGCTAGCTGGGCAGGCTGGGACCTTCCTGAGAAGCCATCCCTTCCTACAGCAGCTTCTGGGCCTCAGCAGACAGTGTTTGCACCTGCCAGAACCCGATTTTGAGGATCTTTTTCAGAGTCCATAGGCAGTTTTGAGCACAAAATGAGGTTTTACTGGGCTGGGAGGACTGAATAGGGGTGGGAGCAGGGATGTTCTTGTAGTTAGAGCTGCCTGTGTTAAGTAGGAGCTGAAGTGCTGAAGGATGCTTTCCCCTCCAGCAGCTACTCAAAGACGAGAAAAGATGTGTGGAGAAAGGGCTGTACTTTGCTACCTCATTTCTGATCCTTTTGATTGGCTTGTGAAGATAATCACCTTCCAGGTCTGTCAATCCCAGACTGAAGAGCTTCTGGCATAAACAGGATTGGAAAAGCTTTCTGGTACTTACCTGTTTGGTATGAGGACTTGGCATGAGGTCTTTCAATGCAAGGATTTAATTTCCAGTACAGAATCACACACTCCTTTCAATACCTTCATTAGAAAATTCTGGTTATTTCAACCATCTTATTTTTCCACCTTACCTAAATGCATTCAAGGGCAATGAATATGCAGTTTGTGTTTAGGAAAAAAATCTGCATGAAAGTTAATGGAAATCTGCTAACAAGCACCCCACTTCCATTAATTGATTCCCTAATCCAGCGAAGCATTAGTCATATAATTAATTTCAAGTATTCGATCTGTACAATCAAAATTGCTGGCTCTGATCCGAAGCCAATCAAACCACCAGCAGCCTTGCCATTGATTTCCATGGATGAGATCCAAAGGAACTATGCACATGTTAAAATTAAACACATCCTTAATTGACTTGCTGGGGGCCATATTTAGATCTCCTTAAATTACCTGTGCCAAGCAGGGCCCTACAAATGCCTGAAAGTGAGAACAAAAATGTACCTACCTCCCAAAAAATGGTGCCTATCCCTGAGTGTACAAACTTACCCAGCGTGCTGCTGTGTTTTCCTGGGGTTTGGCTCTTGTCCCTAATCCACTTGCTAAATTAGAAAACTCGAGCCACTGTGACACAGGCTGTCTGAGACTGAGAAATATTTGGGACCAAAACCTCCCTTAGCACCTGACCTGGTCAGGGGGGTCAACCACCTCTCCTTAGCTCTGTGACAGAATGACTGCATGTCTGCAAAACCAACACAAAAGAGTGGCACTGCAGCCCATGGGGGACCTGGGGGGCTTTTTGTAGCGCAGAGCTTGCTGGAACAATGCTTCTGTCCTAAATTACCATCAGAACCCAGAGCACAACGCTGGACTGATCCCATCTCTTCTTATTTTGGATCAGTTCACTTGTACTTACCGTAAGACCTTTGCTAGGAGCACACGTGTCTGTCTTAGTCTGGGTCTAGGGGACAGCAGGGCTTCTCTGCAGAATCAGGAATTGCATCAGGGAATTCAGCCCTGACCCAGAATATCTCCCCCTGCTCAAGAGACCAGCGCTGCAACAGCTGCCTAAAAAAATTACTCCAGACTAGAAAAACTCTCCAGTTAGGCAATTAAACCAACAAAATACCTCCAGTTGTGAAGAAATCTAATAATTTGTGGGTTGGGGGCTTTTTGTGCTTTTTCCCCCTACTATTTTTTTAATTATTATTATTATTGCTAGAATGGATTAGCTCTACACACTCCTATCTTATTTGCAAGCCAAAGAATTATAGATAGTAATTGGATAATCTCTCAATTATCCCCAGTGACTTAATTATCATCATTAACTGTATTTATTTCACTAATGTGGTGGATTTCTTTTGGGGGTTTCATTCTCCAGGCCTATTAGTTTGACTGATAATGGGGTATACTGAAAATAGCAAGGCAGAATTATACCATTTTGTGCAAAATGATGGGTCATACTTTCCAAAACACAACAAAAAAAGCAAAACCTTTTCTATTTCAGGGATATGTCTAAACCCAGAACTTTCATCTCAGAAGTTGATTATGTAAATTATGGAATTTCATCTGCATTGCGCTGAGTTTCTGAATATACGGTGAAATTTGTTGTGTTGTGCTACAACAAGCAATGGCTACTGTAAATTGAAAGTCAATGCAGACAGCAAACACAAAGCCTGAAGGAGAGAGAGCCACGATCTGAAATTTCGGCAGGTAAAGCAACTTCTTTGTCTGACTGGTGCTCTTGTGCTGGAGCGTAATTAAAAAGCCCTGGAAGTGAAACTAATTCCTGCAGCTTTCTACCAGGAGATGGATTGCCTGACTAATGAGAAAGATCTCATCCACTCAGCCTCCAACACGATGTCCAGTGCAGGGGGGCTCTGAGCCCCATCTTGCAGCTGCTGAATCCCAGAGGGGGCTTCGGCTGGGTATCCAACACTGCTAATCCTAATAATTAGGAACACACACGAAAGCTGGTCCAGCACCAACAAGCAATAGGTGACAATTCTTATTCTTTTCCATGCCAATTTTCTATGTGGCTTTGTTTGTCTTTTCAAGAGCCTGAAGCAGAAAAATAGAACTGTTGGAAATTGCTTTACATTAGTTGATTATCTCTGGCTAAGTTGAGAGCATTTGGCCTTGCTTATTTAGAATAATTTGACGTGAGAACCCCACGGAGGGTGGTAATTTACAGGGTATGGGCTCAATTGTGGGATGTACACATCGCGAGGCAAAGGGCGGGGGAACTGCCAAACATATTTAGATAAATCTTTGAACTGCTGCTTATTATTCCAGGCCTTATCTTGTTTCAGTAAACCAAATGCTGTTAAAGTCACTAACGTGCTCATATTAGAAGCAAAATCATTTGATGTTCTTTGTCTTTCAGAGCCCTAAAGCCTAAATTTTCAATGTAACCCATTCAAATGGGCTGTATACACAAATATATTTGAATAGATTATGTGAGGAGCCCTGCTATAGATAGAGGGTTGCTTTTTTTTTTTTTTTCCCCTCCCCAATTTCTCCAGGTTATTGCCTCATGCCCCTTTAGGCTAAACAACCCCATCAGCCATCACACTGCCACCTCCCACCTTTGGCAGTCAGAGCTTTGTCACTGCCTGCGTTGGGGACCAGCCAGCAAGGGCACAGCTCAGTACCAGCACCTGCCACTGATCCAGCTTTTGATTACCTGAAGGATTATCTGGAATTGTAATTGTTATTTTTTTAATTACAATGGGTGAATTGCAATGCTGTTTCAGTAACCAGATTTCCATTTTATACATAAATATTGGCTTTTCAGTCTGGTGCAGCGGGAGGATACTCACAGCTCTGCCAATAGCTTCCTCCTATGTAAGTAATTGGTTTTCTCAAGGTTATTTATTTAGATGATTATTTGATAGCAGACTGCAATTTTGTTGTCTTCAATACACGAAAAGCTAATTTTTTTCTCTATAAATTTGTCCTCTGAACTTTATTCCTTCACTCAAACTAGAGCCAAAAGACCAAGCCCAGTCATAGATCAAACGCCAATATCGGCTGTAAATCCATGCAAACCAATGGATTAAACAAGCAGAGAATCTGGGCCCATCTATATTAGAGAATGAGAGAAATAAATCTCACCTGCACTGAGACACTGCATTAGCTCATTGTGCTTGTAAGACTTTGGAAAACCTAATATAGATTCGTGTAGTGGATGAGCACGGGGAGCTCCATCATTTCCTACAACCGCTACAAAGTCGAGCCGCTTTGTGCTTTTATTTTTGCACCTTGTTAGGAGGAGGCAGAGACCTAGCTCAGGTGGCAAAGTTAACCAGATAAACTGGATTTCATCTCGCAGCAAAAGGAGCTGGGCTGAAAACAGCCCCATGTCAACGTGGAGCATCAATGTCAAAATTTAATGTGCTTTAGCCAGAGCACTTTTAAATCACATCTCGCTTAACCCAATGCCTTTACCGAGTGTCCCCTGAGTGGCCACAGCACAAATTTAGCCAAGATTTTCTTTATTTTCACAGAGTGTAGGAAAGGAGGTGGAATTTAGGCTGGGGGCACCGGGACAGTGCCCACCCATGCAGGATCTCATCCCTTTGGCTCATTCCAGTGTTTCCAGAGCAAATTTTTCCCCAAAGGCAGAGCTGGAGATCTCTGTGCTGATTCTCTTGACGCCTGGTTTGTCTCTCAGACCTGGAGCAATTTGATAAGGTGAGAAGCTCAGCTCTCAGCTAAGACACCTTGAGCTTTCCTCATTGCAGAGAAAAGCCTGAAGGCATGAAATGGGGATATCTTGAAGGACTCAAAAACTGGATAGCAGAATAAACCTCTTGCCTCAAATATTAACACTTCAAGCCTTTTCTCACGCCTTTTCTGAGGAATGAGGGCAGTGTCAAAATTTTGGGGAGACCTGAGCACTTGTGCTTAACCATGCTGCTCATCCTTAGAGAAGGAGCTGCTAAATCCCATGAGGTTTAGTAGCCTTAGTGGCAAATGAGAGGTACAAATGAGCAGGAACAAGGGTAGCATATCCTATCCTTTTCCTTGCTGTTGCTGTTACATGGACTTACAGCACAGAAGGATTGTCTTTAAATCCCCAAAAAGGTTTTTAATTTAAAAAAAAAAAAAAAAAAATCAGGTTTTGTAAAGTTCACCTTTCAGTGTAATCTTCCAGTGATTTAGAAATGTAATTATAAAGCAAATTGACAGTGCCCTTTAAAATATGTCATGTAGGGAAATTAATTTTAGTATTTCTTTCCTCTCTTTTTTTTTCTTTTTTTTTTTTTCTTCACTGTCATATTTTGCACTAGAGAAAAGCCATCTGAAGGTCCAGCGAATCTTCCTTGCAGGAATGGGGAATAGAGAGGCAGGCACACACAACACCATCACATTCCTCTTTCTTGCACCTCACTTCAACATTTTCCTGTGTCACGAGCCAGAAGCTTTTTCTCCTGAGGTCTTTCAGGCAGCACTGAACTGTGAGTTCCGTGGAGTGGGACTAGCACCTTGGGCAGTGTCTAGGTGACAGCACATAAGCGCTTTGGGGTGAGTAGCAGGGTGGAGGGGGCAGCTCAGCCCTCCCACACACACCTCCCCGCGTGTGGAAGGCGCCTCTTCAGCCTCTCCCGGCTTCCCAAGCACAGCCTGAATTAAGTTGCTGCAATGGAACTTGCACAACTGCAGGCTAATATAATTTGTCACAATTAGGGCTTGATTGGATGTTTCCATTCAGGTTGATCCAGGCCAAACTGTTACAAATGGCCTCTTAGGCTCAGAGCATGAAACAGATTTGCTGAACCAAGGGCGAGGCTGGAAGGAGGCCACGGGGAGCAGCCGTACCCCGTGGCCACCGCCTCGGTTGTACCAGTGCCATCCTGACTTGGAAGCACTTGAAAGCAGGGAGGCTATGCAGGGAACACCGTTTAGGAACATTCCTAACTTAGGAGGAGAATTTTAATCTCTCTGAGCATTTTCATCTCTGCGAAAGTGCAATACATGTGCTTCGTGCCTGGCATCCATTTGGATGAAAAGATGAGAAGGGAAGGTAAATGGGATTTTTCCCTGCAGCCCCTCCAGGTCTGCAGCGAGATCAGGGGCAGCAGCCCGTGTGTGTTGGGCAGAGGGGGGCCCTGCTGATAGGTGAGGCAGTCACGGACAGCCTGTGGGAGCTGCCCAGTTGGGAGCTCTGGCAGAGAAAGGGGCTCCAGGCTGAGCCTCTCCCAGGAAATCATTCCGCTTTGCAGGGAACGCTACTATAAATATGAAAAAATGCTCCCCGGGCCATGGATGGGAATTGTCCCCTCCACCCTGGTGAGTGCCCTGACCCACATTACCCCTTCAAAGCTCCCACAGCAGAAGACAGAGCCCAGCCCTTTGTTTCCAGCTGGGAAGCTGGTGGAAGAGCTGCCAATCCCAAACACACGCGTCCAGCTGCAACCAGCTGCTGGTTGCAACCAATCTGAGGCCTTCAAAGCCCATAGAGGACAGCTGGAGGCAGGGTGAGGTGCTTCTGAATAGAAAGAGAAGTTTGAGGCTCCAAGCTTGGCTTGTTTTTTCGGTGCCCAGGGCACGAAGCATCCGCTTCACCTTGGCACTACTTCGCTCCCGAAATAAGCGCTGATAATGATGGGATGACCGCTCTGCTCTCCTCCTCTTGGTGGTAATGATGCTCATTATGCATTCAATAGGCTATTTTACAATATGAATTCATTTAGAAAAGGATAATTAGTCCACAGCTTGCTTTACATTTTATTTAATTTTCTTTACTTCTGTTTGAGGGGGGAGAAAAAAAAAAAAGCATGTAGGAATTGTGTTATTTTTGCAGCAAGGAAAATGGAGCTCTTTGATTATCCTCACTTGCAAGAGATATCACGAAAATGGTGCCCTGGTTTTTGCTGAATAATTTCTTGCCATTGAGCATCCAAAAGAGCATTTTAATCTCAATGTACGCTCTGCTATTGTATCAAATTAAGAAGAGCAGGCACGGGAGGCTGCTCAGTGAAGAATCCTCTTTTCCATTAATTTGGATGTGTTAAGTGCACTTTCAGATGCCAAAAATATTCTTGTAAAAACATGATTGCACAATGGGATTTCTTTCTAGGGCTTCAGTCAACTACCAGCATTCATCATTGCTAAAATTGAAGCGGGAGTGAGAGAGTAACATCTCCAATTAACAGAGGCACATCGCTGAGCTGTTTGTTTTGGTTGGGTCTGTTAGTGAGATCCTGTGGGGAAGGCTTCCTACAGACCTACCAGAGCAGAGGATTTGGGGCTCTGAGTCCTTCCTCGCACTTCCCAATCCGTTTTGCTTTTCTCACAACAGCCCAAAACAAAGCAGTCCCTGCTCAGAAGGCATTCAGACAGATTTTCAGCCTGTAAAATGGCAATCGTTATGCTCCAGGGCAGTATAAATATATTAATTTCTATATTGGCAGCAATGAATTGATACCTCAGGGGAGGTGGTTCCCAATGGTTTCCAGAAGGTGAGGAATAAACTTGGTACTGGTCCCCTCATTGCTTCAAGCAGGGAAGGGTGTTGTGCTGTCCCTGGAGATGTCTCTGCTTCCTGCATGGCTCCAGCTCCCATTCCAGAGCCAGAGATCCCCTGGATCAGGCCCCTCACCCAGATGAGTTAAGGTCTGGTTAAGGGGAGCTCCCTCACCCCATTTTTGTGTGATGCACTGCACGTGCAGGCAGCAGGAAACTGAGGTCAGAAGGTTTTCTCTTTCTGTCAAAGGGAAATGGAATCCACATGTTTGGAGAAAAATACCTGGAGCTGCACTGGTGCATGGCAGAACTTCCTGGTGACCCATCCATTTATTGAGAGCTCAAGTATGATTTTCCTAAAGAGTCCCTTGAGTGTCTGGCCAACCCCTGTTCCAGGAATTTCCTAAAGGTGCTGTCTCCTGTACAGCTAGAGTCAATAAGGCATGAAAGAAATGAGATCTGAAACAGTGTAATGTATGAAATATTAATTGCACAGCAGCCTTGGATCACAGCTAGTCCAACTGCAATGCCTGGTGCTCCCCTTTACTTTTTATTTCTATTAATATTCCTCAAGCAACAGCAAAGATCGATTTGAAGTCGAGAGCACAGAGAGTCATGGGAGTTTCATTAGCATGCAAATCTGAGTGAATTCATTAGCCCTGCAACTGATGCTGATGCTCCTGGAAACTAGTAAAAGAGTAAAGTCTGCAGAAGTAAATCAGGCCGTGCTAATGAGCCTGTTAATAAAGCTTTTGTAAGCCTTTTCCAGAGCCAAAGTGACAAAGCACATTGTCAACGTTAAACCTCTGGTACTGAGCCTTAGATGAGGGACTCATATTTATTTTATTTTATTTTATTTGGTGCTGGGGAAGAAAGCAGAGGACTGTAGAGAAGGTAGGGAATGAGACAAAGGCAGTTACAGAATTTTCTCATCAGAGATAAAAGTATTGTGTGGCTGCAGAAAAGAGATGGAGTGACAATTGCAACCGTGCAAATAAGATCATTTGACTGAAATTATATTTTAAAGAAAAACAGGAGACCAAATTTGTTATAATAGGCCTTTCACCTTCTGGCTCTATGTTCTCATTTTCCCTTCGCTTTATTAGGCATAATTTCAGGTTTCTGTTTTGTTTCATCTTCTTCTGAACTTGCAGGAATGCTTAGGGCACTGATGCAGTGCCCGGCTCGCTGGGGCCAGCACAGCCCCTGCGCACCCTCACTGTGTGGGGTGGTTCGAGGGGAAGCTGGGCACCCCTGGGACTCCGACCCCTTTGCTACAGGGGCTGGAAAGACCCGTACCAGGGCAGCCTCTGTTCCTGGCCCCTCATCTGTGGGACACGCTGGTCTGTGGCAATTCTGGCGGGCTCTGACAGACCCAGCCTCCCCAGATCAGGAGCTCTGTGGTGCAGGGAAGGGCCCTGCTGGGAGCAGCTCAGCCCAGCTGGGTCCGTGGCTGCTGGTGCAGAGGGGAAAGGGAGCTGGGAACGCTCCTGGTGGGAGCAGCAAGTGGTCCTTGGAGGTTGCTCTGATTGTTGCTGGTAGAAACAGAGCTGAGGAGGGGAGCACATTGTGTTTAACAGAATGAGACCTGCATTTCAGTCCAGCTTAGAGTGGAACCTTTCTCTGCACATATATCAGCATTTTTCAGCTCTGTGGTTACAGGTAGGAGGATGGGAACCTGAGAGACTGGGTGATGTTTAGTCTGAAGATCAAAGCTTATTTCAGCACTGCAGCACTTCTCCCTTTACCTTCCATTTTGACACCATTTCAGGTGTTGCAGAGCTAGAGATCTCCTCTCCCTGCTAGTGCACCGAGGCTTTAAATTCTCCAGGTGGGAAATAAATTGCAGGGCCCAATGCACAATCTCAGCCGTGACCTGCACCACCAAGCCGGGATGAGGCTCATCCCCCTCGACCTTGTGTGTGCTTTGCGTGGCAGCAGCAGCCACAGCAAGCAAAAAGGCTGTGGGTTCACCAGCCTTCGAGGCTGAGATAAGGGGGAGGCCAGGTAGAAATCTATTTGGTTTCTTTTTGCAGCAACCTCTTTGTATAAAAGAGTTTGATGCAGGGGGAACCTGATTACTGCTTTCTCATCAAGTGGAAAAAGAAGTGCTTTATACACAGGCTGATGGAAAACTACTGGAATGCTTTTCAGTTCCCCTCTCTAACCCTTAGTGCTTTCTGGTGCCTTTAAGGGAACAAAAATCCAGGCTGGAAAAAGGGGGGAAATATATCAAAATATATTTGGAGGTAATGGCAAGTAATACAATAGACAATGCAGCTGGGCAATAAAAGAGAGGCAAGAGGAAGGCATCAAAAATACCATCAGAGAGTGGCAGGAAAGAAAGAAGACAGAGAGAAAAGGTAAAAGCAAGGGAATGAAGAAAAAAAAGCCACTTGTACAACGAGGTGGCAAAGGACAAGGAGGAGGTGAGGGAAGGCAGGGAGAGAACAGTGCAAGTGAAATGAAGAAGAGGCCCTGGGTGAGCGATGGAGTGGAGTCCTGGGCAGGCATGAGCAGGGAGGAGAAATGAAGTGGAAACGAAGCAAAGGGAAGTGTGGAATGGCCATGGTGGTGCTGACCTGTTTCTCCTACAGCTGCAGAGTGATGGCAAGTGTTTGCATTAATAACATCAATGCCTGGTTACGCGAGGGGAGAGCGAGCCATGGCAGCTGCTGCCAGGGGCACTGCTCATTCAGTGCTGTGCACTGAGAGATGTTGGGCCTTCTCCACAGCCTCCTTGGGCTAAAAGGGGAGGAAAAGCACTAAGAGGTAGATGATGTCAAGGTCTGGGCCAAGACCCGTAGATCTGACAACCCACTTGTACCCCGCACTTTTTTCTCCAGGGCTGGTATCCTGCCCAACAGCTCTGGAGAGCTGAACTGAATTTGGTAAAATATCAGAAATCTTTCTGCCCTGTTCTCACACACAAGTTCACCCAAGGAGTCCATCCTGCCTAATCCCACAAGGCCAGTGCCACAGCGCCTGTGCTCAGCTCCTTTTCTCATCACCTGCTGCACACTGGGCACTCAACAGGCCACACTTGAGGTGCAAGTGCACTGGCACCTTCCACACCAACTGCACCATCTGCTTTGATTCTTCTTTCTTTTATATTATATCACAGTTTTGGGTTGTTGGGGTTTTTTTTTGCTGCAGCTGCAAAAGCTTTGGGAACATTCCTATAATAACTCCCATACAGCTTGGTTTAGCAGATATTTGGGCTCTTTCATTCTTAGCTGCTGAATTACATTTGGTTATCAACATGCATTATATCTGCTGTCAATTAGCTGTTATCTAACACCGTGAAATGACTTAACTCCTTCAGCCTGCTCAAAGATCTGTCCCCTACCAGCACATGGCACAGCTTGTATCAGCTTGCAAAGATCCAGGCAATTTTGTCACTTTTTTTTTTACCGGTGCTCATTACAGCTAAAGGTCAGTTGTGTTTCCATTGTAAGCCTAGGGATAATGGCATGATCCAGCAAACTCTTTCTTGTGTAAAGTTAACAGGACGATTTGCATAAAAATCCTTACTAGGGGAGTAATTTGCAGGATTGCACCTTTAAAACCTTCGCCTCAGGAGCAAGGCAAAAGCTGGAACCTGGAACAGCAATCTTCCAGAGCCATATTTTATCAGAGGAAACGATCAAAATTTAATGAGGAGAAAAAGGTACTTAATGGCTGTAGATAGTGTAATTTCAGCCATAAAAATGGGATCATCTTGTGAGGCATCTTGCTGCAGCCTTTCCAATCAATGGCACGGCTGCCAGCAGCCTCGGCCCTTACAGGATTAAACCCTACAAGGCATCAGGCAAAAAGTCCCAACCCACTGCAAAATGCACGTGATGGATGAGTGACTGGGGCTTTTCCTCCACGAAATCTGTGCTTGGCTGCAACGTCGTGGCATGGCAGTGTTTGTAATCAAGCCCAGTGAAACCTCAGGCAGAATGGCCCTGCAGTCATGGCTGGTGCCACTGGCATCTCAGGAGGGTTTTCCTCTGCTCTCCCAGCAAACATTTCAAGGGTTTCACCAGCTCCTTTGTTTATCACACTGGAGACTCCCTGAGGCTCAGTGCTAGCCTTGAAAATCTATTTACATTTTTAAATATACGCCAAAGCTTAAGCCCTGGGACAGTTCGGAGAAGTTAGGTACGCAAAGCAACCAAAATAGCATCAAAAAAAGTCCCCTAGCAAGCCTTGAGTGAGTATTTCTGCATATTTCCTCGAACAGCCCAAATGTCAAATGCTAGCCTACATATCCCAGGTCACAGCTAAGAAAAGCAACGGATGGATTTGGCCATCAGTGAGCAAATATTAGTCCTGGACAAAGGCACTGCTTTATTTTCCAAGTGTACCAAAATTAGAGAACCCCCTAGCGCTGAATAATTTTGTTCTGCCTTACTGTGAAAATTCCCAGTGTTCAATAGCCCTCCACAAGTTCTCATTTGATCCCTGTAGTGCAGTGCTCCTGTGGCTATATGTCAGCTGCAGTGGTGGTAAACATGTACACACTACTCATTGAAGGGCTTTTAAAAGGCTTCTCACTGTGCCCAGAAATTACACCTGTGCTTTCTTTCTTACCCATGCTGTTGTCTTTGTTTCTCAGGCTATATTAAGCCCTTTTTTTTCCCCCCCATTGAAAGAGTGGTGATGTAGAAACACCTTTAATCCTGCTTTCTCTCTAGCAAGCAACTTGTGCAGAGGGACAGAGACAGTTAATCTGAACAGAGAGGAAAAAACATAGGGATGGCAGCAGATGTCTGCCCCTCCTGAAGACACTTGACTTTTCAGGAGCTCTGTGGTGTTAGCTGAAATCCCTGGCAGCTGCAGTGCCTGGTTTCCCGGAGACGGGGACCTGTGATATTCTGACTGTATTTTCTCTATCCAGAAATGATGAAGGGAGACAGAGGATGTGGAAGCCTGAGGAGCTGCATCAGAGGAGGGGGGAAGGTGGATGCAAGGGTGCCATGAGGCGCTGGCCTCCAATAAACTCTTGCATTGTAGGAGAATCTTTCAATATTAAAGATGATTTGACAGAAACAAGAGCAAGGGGAGATGAGGTCAGTAACGTAAAATGCCATATCTAAAAGGCTGATCTGTTTGCACTACACTGCTAAAAAGGGGAATTCAGGTAGAGGTCCTGCTAATGTCAGTGGTCAGATTCTACATTGATCTCATTGGTAAATTTATGGGGGAGCTGTCACTTGAGAGAAAGACAAAGAAATCAAAGAAACAAAAAAAGGAACCAACTTCAACTGCTTGAACATCTCTGATAGCACAATGGTACTTTGGATGGTGTGAAGTCGATCAGTGAAGCTCTCTGATGAGGAAGATGACTAAGAAAATTACTCTAAAACTTTTGAAGTGAAGTGGTGATGTAGGACAGGTTTGGTACCTCCTCTCTGGCAGGGACAAAGTGCCAACTGTGACCCTGCACTGAATGTTTGTGATCCAGCCCACTCCAGTGACTCTCCTGTAAGAGTCCGTGCATGTTCGTGGCAGTGGTGCTGCTGTCAGCTCCACACCCCAGTCCCAGCAGGCTGTAGTCTTCTACAGCTCTTTATGTGGTTTTTTTTTCTATAGGACCAGATCCAACTTTTTTTCCCAGCACATGCCCAATTTGCAACGTCAACATTGTGGTTTTCTGTTAAATATCTGCTGATGCAACTCTGCCGAGAACTTAGCCTTCGAGTTTTATCCAATTCATTTAAAAATAATAAAGCTCTTGCTCTGCATTTCCCAAAAGTGAGAACCGAGCCTTGGAGGCATTTGCATTAATTATGTTTCAATCTCAAGAAATGCCTTCTGAGCCTTCCCCCTCGATTCACTGCAGTTCTTGAACCTCTGACTGATCACACTGGGAGTGATCAGCACGTCTCCTCTCAAGCTCAGATCCTGCCTCTCCATTCTGCAGGTGGAATTATCTCTCTCTGTCTGCACCCATAAAGCCAAGTGCACTTGTGCTTCCAGCTTCCGCAGAGTGCCAGGCAGTTCTCTGTGCTAAGGCTCCTATTAACGCCTGCAATTAGCACTGACAAAAGTGCTGTTCCCCCCTCTCCTCCTCCAAACCACGCTGCCTTGATTGGTTTTTAAGAAAATCCCAGGGCACTGTAATACCTCCCTGGTAGTCATGTTTCAACAGAATAGCAAAGTTAGTGAGGCGTGACAGTGCTCTTTTTTCTAAACCTATACTGAACATCCTTAATCAAGCTTTGCTTTTTAAAAAATAATGGGCCTAATTCTCTTTTGCCTTACAGTATATTCATGCTTGTGTGATTCCATCAGGACGTATCCTCAGCTCCTGTAAACCAGCAGAGCTCTTCCGACTCCATTTAAACCCCAGGAAGACTGTTAATAGCTGAAGATTTGGGCTGCTGATTTCCAAGCTATTCCTGATTTATGCCAGTTCTAAAGGATAGTGGGTTCAAGTTTTGTTGGGTTGGGTTTTTTTTTGCCGTTAGGTACACAGTGTTTACCTCATTTATGTCAAATAACACACGAAGTACATCCAAGCAACTGCTTTTTTCCTGACCTCTTGAACCCTCTCCATTCCTGCTGACCCTGTTACAAAGCTTGCACACCCAGAAAACATCCACCCTAAAGAGCCTCAGGACGATCAGGCCAGACCATCAGGGAAAGTTGCCTCATACCACTACATATACATTGCATTTTTGGTGCTCTCTAAATTAGATGTGTTCTTCCCTTATGCAGACACACAAGGACGTTTTGCCACGGCCAGACTGTGCTGTCTCCGAACATCTCCCAGGAGGAAAGCTTATGGATGCTTCAGCACATCTCTGCCACAACCCAGCGGTGACAACAAATCCTCAGCCATTGCACTGAGCGGGTCCTGCAAGCTGATTTAGTTCTCTCTCTCTCTCCTTCCATCCCGTGTCCCACAGTCATCTGTCTGAGCAGCACCCGCAGCTCTGGGAGGAACAGCAGTCAGGTAAGGAAAGTGAAGAGGAGAGACACAGCATGTTTCCTCTCAGTAGTGTCAAATTCGCCTTTGGTAAGGTCCTGACCAATTTGAAATGCAAGGAAGATGTGAACCAAGACAGAAATGTGTTGAAGGGCTGCTGGGTGTAAGTCTGTTCCCACGATCAGAGAGCACAGTGCTGTGGTTGTCTGGTATTAGACTGACGTTTAAATTAGGTACAGGCTCAGTGATAACTCTGATTGCACCTGGGACCTCTGAGTGAAGCACAGGGCAAATAAATAATGATGTCTGTAGCAGTAGATAGAGATGCTGTTACTAACTTTGATACAGCAGTGTGAAACACTGGGTGAAACATCACACAGGCTGACAGATCAGAGATTTCATAGGCTTCAGGTGCAAGAATAAAGAAAATAAAACTTGAAATGAACTTTCTGTGACAAAAGTAGCTATGGAAGAGGCTTTTACACCTGTAAAAGCTACCATGTGGTTCCCACTACTGTCTGCACCCAATATTCAGTGTAGAAATATGAACTGTAGAAATTGAGCTGTAGTTCTGCTATAAAATTTTTATAAACTTGGGCTTTTATGGATCTGGAACACTACAGAATAGAGAGCATGAAAGCCGTTTCCGAGGGAAAGTGCCTAACTGTTGGTTTTGCACTGACTCACTGCATTCAGAGACATAAGCTGGGATCAATATCGTACTCCACATACCTGCAAAAATATCCAGACTTGTTAAGTCAGTTCTGAACTATCAGTTATTCCATTGTTTCTCATCTCCCTTCCCAAAGAGCAAGGACAGAAGGAGGAGACACACGAGGCAGGTGCCAGAAAACAAATCACGGGAGTGTTTGCATAAGCTTTCTTGATATGTTACACTGTATAAAACACTGAGCCACCTGTCAATACATTTTTGGGACTCCCACACAGCAACCTCTCATGGAGGGAACCACTTCAGTACTCTGGGCACTCTCACAGTGAAGTCAGTTGCCCCCAAAATGCTTCACTGCTCCCAGTTGTGCTTTGACATCTCCGTGGCTCCGAGCCTCCAGGACCGGGACATGTCTCCCACATGAAATCAAAATGCACTCAGCTTTCCAAAGCGCTTCATTTCTCTTTCGTGTTTGGAGCTTGGCTGCACAAGTCAGAAGAATCTGGTATCATCTATTTTGGAGGACAAGCCCTGGCACTTCGAATGTTTCCCTTCCTGTAGGTTTATTGTCACCATTTATCATCCCGTATACGTCTGAGGGTATGAATCCTTGCTCCTCAGCCCACCAGTGACATCAACAGAGACAACACCACACTTTCATGCAATTGTTTCCTCTCAGCTGCTGCTCATCCTTTAACAGGGATCTGGATGAGCAAATCAGGACAATTTTATGGTGTTCTGCCAGTGGTGACTCACTGGTTTTTCCAGCACTTAAGACACCAATGTTTGTGTCTCGCAGAGAGAAGCCTTTGCACGCATTACTTCAGCCCAGAGAGAGCTGCTGAGTCCCTGCTGACACTCTGAGCAAGGCTGCCCACACCTCTGTGCCCACCACAGGGGCCATACGACAGAGGGAAGGTGCTGGGGAGGGCTCAAACCAACATTTATTAATAGTGCTAATTATTAAAAATTGATACAGTGTTGTTTCTCCATCATCTCCCCAGTTGTTTGGTTGCCCCATGATGTTAGGCAGTGGGATTCAATTTTACTCTTGATTTTTATGTTTTCTAACCTATAGAAGAGCAGGACTAACCATCATGAGCACTTTTTTATAGCTTCAGCCTGATTCAGAGACCACATCCTGAGATGTAAATCAGAACTCTGATACACTGGAATAAAACTGGTTTATGTTAGAGAGGAAAAACAGGCTCAGTTTGGTCTAAATTACCCTCTTGCTTGGTGAAGGAGCACATCAGTACTCCTCCCCAGGAAGGCAGGGGTTCTCCAGGACATTAGCTGTTTTCTGTTGTGGATAAGATATATTTGCTGACATCTGCTGCATGTTAGGAGGCCTCTTTCAAGGTGATGTTTCATGAAATCAAGTGTAGGACAGTGCCCTCCCTCTCCCCACAGTACATTAGGGTTGAACTCATGGAAATAATACAGTTCTTGAAAAACACTTGGTGAATCTACGTAATTAAAAATCTTTCCTGCTGGGGGTTAATGATTTGGGGAGATTAACTTGATAACGTAATGTAAAATGTCGAAATCAAAGTGTGCATGCAGAAACACTGGTGCAGCCCTGCAATGGAAGACAATTTTAAGTAAGCAACCAAAGAAAGTATTTTGCAATTAAATTAAAGATGTTTCCAAACTACTGTACTTTGCTATAAAAAAGCATCATCTTGAAAAGTCAAGTTTCATTTCTTTTAATTAGCGCTGTCATGAAGTATTCCATTCGGCAAACACTGACTAACAAGCACTTTTCCAGACACTGATTTGAAATCTAATAATAACAAAAATAACCACAGACCCTTCTCATGGTGCCTTCTGGCCCAGTTCTCAGGTAGCTGAGATCAGCCTCACTCTAGCAAAGTCATTGTGGCATCCTGATTTACAGCAGGTGAAAACAGAGGCTTTACCCTCCCTGATGCGCCCTTTGGGAGGTGATGTGAAGTCTACTGACATCAGTTGCTTTCAGAAAGACTCAGGTTCAAAGCTGTGTGTGCTGGGATGCATCCCTGGTCCCTTTCGCTCTCCTCACACTGCAGTTATTTAACTGGAGAGGCGTCAGTATCAAACTGATGGAAAGCCAAAGTGATCTTGATCCTCCTTTGAGACTTATTGTTGAATTGCATTATATATAAGCAGAGAAGCTTTTTTATTATTAATGGGATAGAAAATCAGAACCATCAAGGAAAATGATATAATTCCTATTAAGATGGATGAGTTGAAGTTAAGTCTGTGTGTTCCTAACAAGATTGTTCTCTGCGACTCCTGCAGAAGCATGTTGCCCTCCCAAGGGGAAACCTCACCCTGGTGGGGAAGTGCTGGGGGAAATGCCATGAACTCCTCCTGGGCAGCTGCCCAGCCTGGCAGGCAGCTGTGCAGGCAGTGCCCGCACATGTCCAGGTGGGAGGCTGCTTGGGGGTCTGCTCCAGGGTGGTAAACCTGGGGCTGCCACCCCAAGCGCTGACCTTCCTTAGGATCTCTTGTTTAAATCCTTCTCTCTGTCATCCAATTTGTTTTCACATCTGCCAAGTATTGAGGCTCCTTCTGCATGTCCAATGAGGGGATTATTTTGCAGGCTTAAATCTCGCTCCTAAAAAAAGAAAGTTACACTGATAAATACTTGTTGTCTACACTGGGAGGCTGGTGAGGAATAAATGGAAGTGAGTGCGAAGGGCACTGTCAATTCTGCAGAAATGCCTCTTATTTCACATGGCTCCCACCACATCCAGAGGGCTCAAAGCAGTCTTTGTGCAGCAAAAAGTGTCCTCCCAGGAGCGAGGGAGGAGCAGCTGTTCTGGCTGCTCCCTTACTTAGGTAAACCCCCATATATAAAATCTAAATATCCCCTTTTGATTTCATCCTGTTGCCCATATTTAAAACCCCCTGTTCCACCTCAATTTATCCCTTCTGTCTGCCAACGCCCTTCAAATACTTACAGACTCTCAAATACTTGCAGACTCTTGCCTCTTCCTCGCCATTTAGCTTTGCTTTAATCTCACCTCTTTATTCATTCATCACAAATCAATCTCTCCTGCCCCTAATCAGGGCAGTGCAGCAGCTCTGCCGGGAGCTCCCTCCCATCCCTATGCCACTAATGAGCAGGACCAAGTGCAGGAGCCTGGCAGGTGGTGCAGCCTCCTGCTCTGAGGGATGCTCAGCACCCAACCCCAGGGAATCATGTTTTCCATGTGCTGCCCCCACCTGCCCCCCTGACACCTCCTAATGCAAAATCAAAGTCTGTTTTCCTCCTGCTGGCAGCCCTACGTACCTTATCCCCATTAGTGTCATTTGGGGAAGAATGGCTTTGTACAGATAATAATAATTTTCATTTCCCCATTCAGAATCTCCTCTCCTACCTGTGGGTAACTGATTGAGTGCTAAGAACACTCCCTCTTTCCTTCTTACCTTGTAATAAGCACCAGCACATCTCTGCCGGTGTTGAACTCAGCAAGTGAGCTCTCTGCACCTTCGAGTGGATCCTAATCCAAACATTATATGGCTGAAAGCATTTGAGTGCTTAAAGGATTCACAGCTTTTCCCTCTGTTCCCCAAGGGTATTATACACAGACCAGCCTGGCAGCAGGTCCCTCCCCAAACCTCTACAGCAGCAGCAAGACCCTGAATAGTCTCCATCTATGCAGACTCTTGTATCTGATTTCCTCTCCACTGCTAATCTGCCATCTTCATCAAAATTGCTACTCCTAGGTTGCCTTTCACTGTGTTATTCCCATTCTATGAAATCTTCATTTGAAGAATATCTTTGTCTTTCTTAGTCTTGCATTTATGGTGGGCTGGTCCCTGTCTGGTGGGTCTTTGGGCACCCAGGAGCAAGCTGAGTGCTGGATTTGGAGCCAAGAGGGGAGCTGCCCCCCAGACCAGGGGTTTTGTTCTGGTTTATTTTCTTGCCTACTCCTTATGGGAACAGAGCAATCTCTTTCTGCTGTTGAATGCATGCAGCCAAGGGATCCTTCCTGCTCTGCCTGGGTACTTTATTGTTTTGGGGTTTTGCCTCTCACTGAAATACTGCATGTGTTAGATGGTGAGGGGGAATTCACAGCTGCAGATACAGGGTAGATGTCACACAGACTCCTACGGGCCAAACTTTGAGCTCACATCTCCTCAGTGGTGGCAAGCTGGACTGGATGATTGCTCTGATCACTCATATTCTGGCATATCTACGCTTCCTCAGTTTAATTTGCTCATGTTTCACCACCACTGGGCTGATTTGGATATTTTCTGTCCTGTTTCTGGTTCCCACGACACTCCTTTTCTCTTCTTTTATTATTATCTCCATATGGGGGGACCTGGCCTTCCCCTTGAACATCTCCTGTGAGTGACCACATCTTTTCCCATCACAGTGCATCTTCCAGTCACTAAGAGAGTGCCACACAGTTCTGTTCTCCATCTCCTCTTCTTCTCTTGGGGAGTTTTGGCCCCTTTGATAGCATGTGCTCTTTCACCAGTAAATCTGTGTCTCCTGGTGTCTCCCTAGCAAGCTGCCCTGCTTTCCCACCTCCTCCCAGTTTTCAAGGCAGCGCCACCAAGTCAGCTCCCTCCCCAGTTCACCTCACATTCAGTGTGGTTTTCACCACAGGGTGAAATTGTGTTTCTCACGCAGATCTGGAAAACATTCTGTATCAGATATTCATACCCTACACTTAAAATGAACCATTTCTCCGTACTTTAGTAACTGCTGCTCTCAATGCCCAAATAGCATGAAATGACTATTTTTTCCCTCAGCATGATGGACTGAACTATCCACGGCAAGGTCAGAGATCAGAGGGAGAAGGAGAAGGCTGAAACCAGCAGAGCTGAGCCAGGGCCATACGGAGGAAGCTCGGTGATAAAAGAAATTGGTGAGATGACAGCGAGATGAACTGCAATCTGAGCCCTCCTCATACCCTGTGCTTTTAAACATACACTCAAAACATTTCAGGGCTTGAGATTGTTTTCTCCTTTCTGGAGAATTATTTTGTCCTTCCTTTAGCTGACAGCCATTGGGGAGAATGAAACACTTTGGTTAGCCTCAAACACCTTACTGAGCATTCCGTGGGTTGAGGCACAGCGGTGTTTTACTGCAGCTGACACCAATCAAGGCAAACAGACAAAAGTGAGATTTTTGACTTTGGATCCAAGAAATGAAAGTAGTAAGTAAAGTGAATTTGGACTCACAGTTCAAAGGAAGGGGTAAGTAAGTCCCAGGAAAGGGTTTATCTTATCAACACCTCGAGCTTTGGGAGGAATGGGCTGTTTTACACGGAATGCTGCAAGCTGCTTTGGCAGGATGAGTGCTTGGTACCATCCTCATTCCCAGGATTTCATGGCACAGCCAAGGTCATGGGAAACTGGTGTTAGGGGAAAAAAGAAAAAGAAACCGTGACCTTGTCCATCATAAAAGATTGAGCACTTATGAGTCTGGTCCCCAAAGCTCCCCCGGGCTGGCACTGGTGGGAAGAGCACAAGAACTGGCCCCATAGGACCAATGGGGAGTTGGAATGGCCTGAAGCACACATCTACACCGACTTGCTCATATGAAAAAAGGTGACAAATTCCTGCAACGAAATGTGGAACTGTTTGAAATTCACAGTTTGTCACAGCCCATTGTGAATTCAAGAACAGTCCTTCTTTCAAAGGAAATTTCTGTGATGGCATATTAAGAAAAAACAGGCTGCTTTCTAGTAAAAATGGCCATCAAGCGGGCCTGCTCCTGAGTGAGGCTTTGATAATATGAGCCCATCTTCCATGGCTTTGGCATTAAAAATACTGACAAGGGCACTCTGTGCACAGTTTTTCAGAGAACAGATATGTTGTCATATCTGGGAACAAACGGAAATAGGATACACCTGGAGAAAGGCATTTCTAGAGCCCTTTAGGAGGACACTGCCTAAACATCCACTGAACTCCCCTCCTATAAGGAAAGGCTGAGAGAATGGGGATTGTTCAGCCTGGAGAAGAGGAAGCTTCAGGGTGACCTAATTGTGGCCTTTCAGTACCTGAATGGGCCTACAGAAGAACTGGAAAGGGACTTTTACCAGGGCACAAAGTGACAGGACAAGGGGGAATGGCTTCACACTGAAAGAGTAGGTTTGAATTGGCTATTAGGAAGAAATTGTTCCCTGTGAGGGCGGGGAGGCCCTGGCACAGGGTGCCCAGAGAAGCTGTGGCTGCCCCTGGATCCCTGGAAGTGTCCAAGGCCAGGCTGGACAGGGCTTGGAGCCACCTGGGATAGTGGAAGGTGTCCCTGCGCATGGCAGGGGGATTGGAACTAGATGAGCTTCCAACCCAAATCATTCTATGGCTCTGTCGTTCTATGATTCTAGTATTGAGTATGTGTTTAGATATGGAAGGAATTTATCCACATATCCATGTACTGGAAGAAAAGTCCTGAGGACTACACCCGGGTCACAGCAGGATTCATCGCTCTGATTTAATATCAAGCCTGCTTGTTTGCACCAGTGAATTACATCACTTTTCTTTTTCACTCCTGCAGCATTAATAGCAGGAAAATCAAGCCGCCTACAAATCCCCACACCCCGAATAACCAAACAAACCCACGTCCCAGGCAGGGCTCGGCTACGCTGCTTTGGGTACGGAGATTTGTTTGAAAGGAAGGAGAAAGCCAGATCTCATTTTGTTTTCTTGCTGTCCTAAATTTCACCCTGTCTCTGAACAGCTTTGCCTCAGCACTCTGAACTTTGCATAACTCTCAAAAATCATGGGAAACCACCAAAAGCGCCGCTTCCCTTTCCGCAGCCCAGGGCGGTCCCTGCTCTGAGCGCTCCTGCCCGGGGCGGGGGGACGGAGCGCCGGGCACTGGGGGCATCGCTCGGGGTGCCCGGGGTGCTTCTGTGACTTAACAGTGACATCCAGCGGTCACTCGGGTCCCTCTGACACCGGCCTGCCCGGGAAACCTCCAAAAGTCCCTTTTCTTATTTAAAAGTCGGGATATTTGTGCATCAGCAGGCGCTGAGCCAGGAGCGAGCTCTTTCCTCCTGCTCGGGATGTTCTAACTCAGCTGCTCGGCTACATCAGTCTGTGCCTTCAGCTTTTGGTTTAAACCTCAGAGTATCAAGTAATCTTAAAACCATGGTTTGCCTCACTTTTATAACCCCCATGTGTTTGCAGCATCATGAATATTATTCATAATTAAGCTGCTATGAACGTAAAAATCAAAACCCTGTGAAACATCAGACCACAGAAACTTTTCCTTCTACTAGTTATCACACTAAACACAAAAATAAGCAGTTTTCATCTCAAGTTTAACACTACAGGCATATTTTTACATGATAATTTGGTTTTCAAAAAAAGTCTAACTGTGAAGTTTAATGATACCAAATGAAGCAGCTTGTCACTTCATATTTATATTCAATTCTGAGCTTTCACAGTTCCCAGTGTGTTTCTTTAGTATTTTGTTGAAGATATTCTGACAGTCTTTCTCAAAACTGTCTCTAGGAAAAGCAGCATGAAAAGCTGCAAGGAAACAAAAATCTTCCTACGCTCCTGGCTTGGGGTTTGGTTGGTTGAGGAGGAGACCTTCATTTCCTACATGCTCATGAGGCTGATGCTCAAAGGCTCGAATGTTTGGTAGTTGCTTTTCCTACAAGCCATGAGTGGTTGCGCCAAAGTCCTGGAGGAGTCACCAGAGGTTAAAAATACAGAAATCTGAAGCATGGAAAGCTGCAGCCACCAGAGCATTGCTGACTGCACACATGAAGGTCAGGTAGCAGTTTCAGGGCTCCCCTCTCCCCTTTTTGTGCCCTTATCCTGGTTGCACACCCAGGAGATGAGGTGTTTGGTGTTGGTTTCCGAGTGCTGCTCTCAGTGCCAAGACGGATGCAGCCTGCCAAGGCTTCGACCTCCTGGGTCACAGGACCTGCCTTACCTCAGGTAGCAACACCTGAGCCATTATTCATCATCTGTTGCCATACAGCAACAAATAAGGGTCACTTCCCTGCTGACGGAGGTTGGCAGGGGAAGGTCTTACTCCTGCCCTCATCCTAGGTGGGAACACGTCAAGGAGCCCGGTCTGGCTGCTTTATTTAAAGCAAGATTTCCTCTGTGGTTCCCACAAAAGCCATATGCACTCTGAATGAGCCTCCTGTTGCTCCCCAAAATCCCTTCTCCTCCTCAGCAGGATAGAAAGAAAGGATGTGCCCAACAGCACAGGAACATCCCAACACACAGCTGTGCAAGATGCTCTCTGAGGGTGGGGAAGGAAAACCTGGGGACAAACCCTGCCTCTCCTGAGCAGAACCTCCTACGGCTTTGCACGCAGAATTCAATGCAAACCCCTCGTCCTGCTGGAGAGCTCAAAACCTCCTCAGTCTGCCCACTCTCAGAGAAGGTGACTTCATGTCACAGGCAGTGCAAGCAACAGCCCCATGTCAGGAGCCAGAAGATGTATTTCTTTTTAACACAAGATATGGTGGGTCTAAAATGACTGCAACTGCCATCATACTAAAAAATATGTCTGCTGCCCTTAGGGTCTTGATGTGAGGTGTTCCTTTCAGTCTCTCCTTAGTGACAGCTGCATTTCATGGAGTCATGTCCACTCCAGAAACAAAAGCAACCTTTTCATCTCAACAACCAAGAGCGGATGACTTCTCTTTAAGCACCTCCTGATTCATGAGCATTCATTTGTCCTGGCTTGCCTCTCCTCTCTCTGTCCCCCTGCAGCAGCCAGGACACAAGGTGACTGGAGCTTGGGTCCATCCCTCTGTGTCACCTTGGGCGAATCACTTTGCTCCCTCCTGTGCTTGGCTGTGCAGTGGTGGGGTGGGGATTGCAGAGGTGGAGAAGGTGAAACGACTGCCACTGTGCGTGGGGGTCCCAGCAGTGGTCCCTGTCCCCTCGTGTGGCCAGCACTGCCCATCTCTGGGCTGCAGGAGCAGAACCAGCGCCTCCAGCAGTTCCGACCGCAGGAAGCGCGCGCTAATTCCTGATCGGCTTTTAATGATCCCAAACCCCGCTACTGACTCAGGCGACAGCTAAATTTATCCCAAGGTTAGGGTGACTCTGCTGTACTGAAATCTATTTAAAGTCAAAGCAAGCACTTCAGAATAACAAGTTGTTATACAACTCCAGAGACCAGGCAGCTTCCCATCTTTTTTTTTAATGCAAAAGATAACACATTTCCGCATTTTGTACGTGCTAATTGTTGGGAACACTGTCAGATGGTTCAGCAAATTGGAAATGACAACATCAACCTGTTCAATCCATTAAAATCTCTCCAGGATCGTAAGGGACATTGTCAGCCAAGTGATGCTGGCACCCCTGTGGTAAAGCCATCTTGATTCTTATTAATGACTGGCTTTACAAATGAGCAGATTTCCTTGTCGTGCCCTGCTCCATCACATTATCCAGGAGGGGCACAGGCACAACGTAAGGAAACCCAGAGGTAAAAGACAAGACTGTCACCCCAATGCAGACTTAATGAAGAGAACAGATGAGTAAAATTTAAATAGGTCCCAGGCCACACGGCCAAGATAAAAGGCTGGGAATAGCTTTCTCCTTGTCCAAGGACCACTGCAGGAGTTCAGAGGGAACACAGTGCCACATTCCGGACCAGGTTTTTATAGGAAAGACGTGATACCTTTTGGAAAAATTCTCAAGTCCCATCTTCAGGAGAAGCTAAGGAAAACAACAACCCCAAATCCCCAAACCAAAGCAGCTGTAATTCAGCTCTGGGTAGTCATTCGGGGGAGTCAGTGTTTAATACCTTGACCTGGACCTTAGCTCCTTTGTGCAGAAACTCAAGTCAGCCCCAGTCCAAAAAGCTGTAGAGATAAGTTAGTGCCGTGCTATGCCCAAGCCAATATATTGTAGTATTTATTTCCACTAGTATTTATTACCTTGGCTGTGGTATTTCCCAAAAGCAGAAAGCAGCTGTGTCTAACTTTCACATCAGAATTTTCAACTAGCCAAGACTGAAGGCAGAAAAAACTTGCATCTGTTTTCATCCATCCTGATAGACACATCCAAAATCACTTTGCTTTCGAAAATGCTGTCATAAAGCTGTTAATTCATTGTAGCTGTGAGATCTTCAGCCCATCCAAAAGCTGAATGTGAAGATCCTGTATCCCACCCAGCTCATCGTGAGCAGGGCCCAGTCCTCCTCAAAGGACAGTAGCACTGTCATAAAAACAAATACAATCTCATTGTCCTAATATTGATGGTTCTCTAATACAAAAAAAATAATCATTTTTTCACTTCCCTATTGTTTCTGCACTCTCCTTGTCTCTGCAATGTTACAGTGGGTATAAAAGCCTATGGGGATGGATCACAGATAGAGACAGCATTAATTTAAAACAGTGATAGAATAATGGCTACAACACAGGGGAGAAACACAAAGCTGTTATTTAAGAGAAAAATTCCCATTGTTTTGTGGTTTAGGACTGTGGAACATGTCCCAGGAATGGCACATTTTCCTCCTTTGATATCCCCAGCTGCTCCACGTTAGTGTCTCATGAGCCAAGCTGTTGCAGACCGTTAGTATTTCTTTATCTTTCATTTATGCCATCTTGTTTGCTCTCCTGGGCTGCTCCGAGGCAGGCTGACATTGCCAGGGAGATTTACTGCGTGTACTTTGTATACACTTTAATTAGGTCTCTATTCATGCCTCTCACCTGACACTTACATAAGAAATCACTCATAAAGTGCTCGCACAGGACGCAGATCAATACACGTCTTAACTGCACGGTGACTTTCAGGCTGAAATTAAGTGCCTGCACTTCCTCAGGCTGTGCCCACCTCTGCTTTATGGGCTTGGAGACACATGGATTTGTTCATGGGGTTTTCTGCAGCCAGGCTCAGCATCTTTTGGTCACACGGAGGCACCAGCTGCCCCAAGCACAGGGGTCTCAGCACATCTGGGATGGGGCATTCCCTATCTCCTCTCATTCTGACACACAGCAGCTGCTGCCAAGCAGGTGTGCAGAAATTAAGGCTTTAAACAAGGATTTGTTTCTTTTTGTCACTTCAATTTCATTTTATTAGAGTTCCTGACAGCTTTAAGCTTCAAACATGGCTGGTAAGAGTAGCTAAAACGTAGTACTATTATAATATTGTCACTTCAATTTTTGGCTGTGTTTCTAATAGAAATCTAAATGATTAGGTGTTTAACTTTCATGCTCCATCAGTGTGAGGCAGAAAAAATACAGCTGCCTATATGAAGGTCTAGCACTCTGGAAAGGGCCCTTTTGGAGAGGGGATTGTCTCTCACCTGTCGGGTCAAATGACTTTTCCTCCCCCTGGCTGAGAGGGGCCTCCCATTCACTGGGCAGATCATCTCCAGAGAAGGAAGGATGGATTACTATCCTGTTTCGGGGTGAACATTCAGCTTGTGGCAGCACGGTGCCCTTGTGCAGCCCAGCCCAGCCCACTGCTGTCAGCAGGGCTGAGCTGTGAGTCTGCCTCTGAGTGAGTTTACACCCTAATGCCTGCTCTGTTTCTCTTCTTGCAGCCTTGTGAGGACAGAATCTATGAGGAGGGGGTCTGCCTAAACTCAACCTCCCGAGTTACACGGAGGAGAGCCCGGTGCAGTCTTTATTTCTGGGCAGTGGGAGGTGAGAACCTGCAGGAACATGGTCCCACCATGGTCCCACCGAGTGTGCAACACACACAGGTATCTACAGAGAAAAACAGCATCTGAGGTGCAATCCCCTCCAGAAAAATAACGTCTTCCATGTGAAGTTTATATGGAAAAATTTTAATAAATCCTGAAAAGACACATGGCCTACCTAAACACAGACTTGAAAAAATATAAGAATGTACTTGACAGCTGCAGGGTTTTTTTTCTTTTTCAATTAACAAATGCATAGGAGAGCTCAATTTACTAGTTTTTGTTTGTTTTTTTAAAAGAAGATACCTGGGTGCATGCATTGAAACATGCTCAGGAGACATTATCAGTCATTTCCTGAGTTTTCCTTCATAGTCTTGATTTCATTTTCATGTGTCCTTTTCCTCTCAGCTGTGATACTCAGCTCCAGAGCTGTTTCTCCTTCTTCCTGGCCTCTTGAGAGCCACTTGCACTTCAAGAGTCTTCTTTTGAGAAGGGGGAAACTTCATCAAAGGAAACAATTTTGACAAGTGTGTACTGCATTGAGGGAGGTGACTAAACGGAGGTGTGAAGACTAACTTTTCACTCCCATTTGGACACCCTTTTCTTGGACTAAAAACCAAAACTCTTTTTTGGCTTCAATGAATGGTCCCCACAGACTGTTTTTCTCTTCTCAGAGACACCCATTGATAAATCCTTTCCACCCGGCAGCGTTATTAAAATTCAATCTGAAATCACCACACTGTAATCTACAGGATTGCTTCCATGTGATACAAACAGCAGCTCTGTTTTAAAGAGCAGAAATGAAAGATTACATTTCCTGCACCTGGCACTCAAAATCTCCATTTGAAGTCTCAACATCAGGAGTCAATTTTGAAATCTTCAAATCCAGAGACCTTTGGGGGGATGCCCATTCTTACAGTTCAGAGGAAAGATATCCCTCAGCACACAAGCATATCCACTAGATAATCTCAAATTGGAAATTAATTTGTAAGCAAGTATAATAGTTCCAGTAATAAGATTAATGGCAGGTACAGCTCTATAGATTATTGAAAAGACAAAGTGGCCTGATCCATGCAGTTAGAATGAGATACCTGCATTAATTAGGATACTCACCTGACAGTAATGGTTACATCAAACAGATCGAGGAGCTCAATCTCCTCTCATCTCATATTTCTTTCTGGTTTGTGCTGTCAATAGCTTTATCAGTTTTCTTCTGTCATACATATTCAGGAAGAATAATATTGTTGTTCTGACATGCAGTAAAATCCCTTTTTTCTCCATCTTGGTTCTGATCTAAGTGATAATCACCATCAGTCTTTTTGTGTTGACTTATTTGAATTAGGGAAAAATGCAGAGGTCTGGTGGATGTGAAATAGGGCAGCACTGGCTCCCCTTGTTTGAGCACTGGACACTTTCTCCCTTCAGCCAGAAGCAGAATCCACCACCTCAGTTTCCATCGTGGTGTCTGCAGATTGCCCTCCATTAAGTAAATGGAAGGAAAATAACAACCCAGGCAGGAGATAACATACTTCCATAACCCAGAAATCCTCCTAAATGTCTAAAACAAACCCAAATTACACATTGCTCAAGCAGAGGATGCAGCTCAGGCCCATGGTGTGCTGATGCTTTGCCCTGCAGTAGGGCACCTCTGGCCTCACCACACCCGTGTGAGCCCTGGTTTGGGGCCAGGGCTGTGCCAGCTCCTGGGTCCTGCTGATGCAGAGCCCAGCACAGGAGTATGGATGAGGCCACTGGCACCTGGTCAGTGTCCCCTTGCTTGTGTACCCCCAGGACAAGTCCCTGCTTCCAGCCACACGTGAGCCTTCCCTCGCTCTGTTCTGCAGCATTGCTGGGAGGGTTTCTGCCGTGCAGTGAGTCAAGCACCGGCGTGCCACATCACCCTAACAACCATCCTTGGGGAAGGAAATCACTCTGTTCTGCTCTGTTGTACTCATTCCCAATTACGAGCCAAGTATCTCAGTCATGAATGTCAAAACAGATAGTATCTGGTTAAACGATACAAGACACGAGCAGTTAAGCCATAAGCTGTCATGCACCCAGAAGTGATTGACAGGGAAGCTGTCTCCTGATGGTACCTGGGAATCAGCAGAATGCTTAAGGTGAAGTTATGTCTGCTTAGTAGAGCCCCTGTTGTTCCACATTAGATGTAATTCTGGCAGGGTTGCTGTTACAACACACTATTTTCTTTTTTCTTTTTTTTTCTTTTTACAAGGATTACCATGCTTTTGTATCTTTCTAAAAACGTGTTGGGCCCTCTAACCCGCTGTGATTAATTTTCAAAAACCAAAGCTACAATTTAGACTAAAGAAACACTCCATTTTTAATCTCTGCATCCCATGAACCACATTGTGCTCGAAACCAGTGCTCCCCTTTGAGGGACGGGTACCCTGGGCTCCCTTGAATGGTGAGACCTAGAAACGGTGCGACTCTCCTTTGATTTCTGTCTGCACAGAGTTTGGCCGTCGCTAGTGACGCCCAGCTGTGAGATTAATGTGTCATTCTTGTTATGTCAGAATTACTGGCGTGCTGCTCTGTCATTTTGCTGGGCTGCAGGAGCTGCTGGGCAGCTCTGGATTCTCTCCAGCGGGGATGAAAGGAAGGATCAGGTGAGCTACGACTGGGGAATCTGCGCTTGAGATTTCGCCGCTCGAGCTCTCAGAGTCACCTGCTTTGTTTTCACAGGTGCTAAAATCATTTCTGCCTCCTCCACTACCGTGAAGGTATTTGCTGAGAGCTTACAGATGGGAACGGATGGCCAGGTCAGCCAAAACCAGTTTAGCTACACGGCCACCCCAAGCCCTGACCTGTCCTAACACACTGCTGGAGCCATCTTCTTCCCTCCACCCACCAAACCACTGAGCACGAGGTGGCTGAGGGCTGGCACACGTCTGTCCTCAGAGCAAGGGGCTCCATCCACACCCTGGGTGAGTTATAGATTCACAGAATATCCTGAGCTGGAAGGAACCCATAAGGATCAAAATCCAAAGTCCTGGCCCTGTGCAAGACACCCCAACAATTCTCCCCTGTGCCTGAGAGCGCTGTCCAAATGCTCCTGGAGCTCTGTCAGGTTTGGTGCTGTGACCACTGCCCTGGAGAGCGTGTTCAGTGCCCAGCCACCCTCTGGGGGAAGAACCTTTTCCTAATATCCAGCCTAAACCTCCCCATGATGCCACGAGCAGGTGCCTAAGAAGTGGATGGGTGCAACAGCACGGGAGTACGAAGAAGGCATTCACATCTTTGTGATGGATAAGGGGATGTGAATTTCCACTGTTATAATGACTTCTAGAATAAGAGTAGAAGAAATAATCAAAAATACCCCAAACCACGGTAGCTGTATGTTGAATCCTTCTTTCAGCTCTGGAATATCCACAATCAGCTATGATGAGAAGTGTCCCACTTCCAGCCCACGCACCTGCCAATTGTATTGCCCCACAGAAATTCAGATTTTTTTCTGAGGAGAGGGGAAGTTGTAAAGATCTTTGGATGTTTTTCTGCCTAATTATAAAGAAAAGAAATCTTACAAAACAATCAGGAGGGCTGTCAGTACAGTTTTACAAACCTGAGCTGTAATTTCTTGTGTTTTTATGCCCAATCATTTGCAGCGTGTTGGAGACACACCTGAACCCCCTACACATCCAATGCACAATTGGCCAACAAGGCTGGAATATCAGCTCTGATCCCAGACACATTCAATTTTGTAGAAGAGTTGCTCTAACCCAGGTTTCTGAGAGCTAAATCCCACTCTGGATATTTCCAGAGCAGCAACCATTTGGGGTCAATTTGCACCTTTCAGACTGAAAGCCAAATTTTGCCTTTTGGCTGTGAGTGCTTTTCCTCAGGCACACAGGTACCCCAGAGAGTGCCCCACCAAACTGGGGTGCTGGAAGGAGGCTGAGCTTCTTTATCCTCCTCTTCAACCACAATTCCACGGTATCTGGACACGATGAGCAGTTTCAGGATCTTCCCACCAGTTTCAGGTGCTCCAGGGATGCCCCGTACGAGCCCTGGTGTCTGATGCTCTCTCACACTCCTCTGTTTCTCCAAGATATATTTGAACTCTGCCCATGGTGTTTGTCGAACAGTGAGGTATTTGGACAGCATTTGAGTTCGCTGTGTTTGAAATGTTGTGACTCTGCATAAATTTGTCAGGACTGAAGATTATATTAACCATAAACTCGCAGAGGGAAATCTCCCAGCCATGCACACTCGAATGGACTTGCTAAGTGCTCAGGCCAGGAACCCTTTCAGTCCAAGTTCATGATTCAGTGAACCAGCCCTGAAATGCAATTTCAACCCTGAAAGTGAGATATGCTCTCATTTCACTCCCATATCTGCAGAGCTTTCTTTATTTTGTATCCTTTTTTAACTTTTTCTGCCCTGGTGTTTACACCCTGATTGGGCTTGTTCTCCATTGCAAAGAGTTCTATACTTGACAAAAGAACATCTGTGGGCAGCCTGGAAGATATCTTAGGAGGTCTTGAACATTACCAGAAGGCCTGAGGAGGAACAATTTAGCTGGCAGATAAATCACTGTAACAAGTGACCTGACATTTCCTTCACGTTTGACCATGTTGTACAGTGAAAATTGACAAAATCCTGTTCCAAATGAAAATATTTTCTCCTGGTTGTGTAGCTGCTTAATCCTTAAAAACACCCAGATTTTCCATCCCATCACAGAGTAGCTCAGCCGTGGCTGTGTGTTCATTATTCCCAGCTGGCTGGAGTTATTATTCAGCTGTTCTCATTCCCAGCTATTGTTCTAGTTCACCTTCAGCCCCTTACACTGAAAACATCTTTGAGAATGGCAGTGGCACCATTTTCTGGGCAGTTGAGGACTAGAAAGCATGAAAGCCAAACAGGCAGCCGGAGTCAATCTGCAAAAGTCAGCTCAAAATCAATAAGATGATACATTTCTGGTGAGAGGATGCCGAATAGTTATTTTAAAATGCCTTGGGATTAGACAAAATGCACTTCCCATCCCATTCATCTATAATAAGTTCTTGGCAATTTCTACGTGACTGAATTTCATTTCATATCTAGGTTGTATAGTAAGGTTCACCCGCACCTGTATTTTTTTTTTTAGTCCACAGATTATTTTGAAATGTTTGGGTTTGTTTGGGTTTTGTTTTTTTTTTAATAAAATAATATCACCCTGAGGGCAACTGGAGCAAATAGTTCTCTGGGATGTGCCTCCTGTTGAAGAGCTTTGCTTGTAAATAAAATTGTCCTTTTGGGGATGACAGATGAAATACACTGTGTGAGAGGGAAGCCAGGGGAATTTGCTGTGGGATGTGAGAGTTTGCAGTCCTGACAGCTTCCCTGAGGGTGCAGGAGCAAACCCTGGTTAGTGCTATCACTGGGTACTCCAGAAATATGTGGGTACCTGCACCAAACAGCACTGTCTGGGGGTGTGGGGGGGATAATAAAAGCTCACTCCCACAGTAATTTAGTTAGCTCCGTGATTAATGATTAATGAAGAAAAGGTTAGCAAGCTCAGTAAAGAGAAAATGCAGGGGCTTCTTTATTTAATTTCCCTCCAGTTTGTTTGGGCAGTATGTGCACACTTGAGGCGAGCTGACTGAATTTAAGGGATTTTTTTCCCGTCTGCAAAACTTTAACTGAGCCTGGTGTGTTGAGGATCTCCTCTGAGCGCTGCAGTGTGAATGGGAAGGGCTGCCGTGGTGGGGAGGGCTGCCGTGGTGGGAAGGGCTGCCGTGGTGGTCCAGGCTCAGAAGGCTCAGTGTTGGAGCATCACAAGGATGTGACAGGTCTCCTCTGCTCCAGAAAGGGCATGGACCAGGCACGGGGGCCCTGCAGCTTCCACGCCTGGTGCTGCCCACCCAGCTGCTCTCCCCTGACCTCAGGAGCAGGGCAGAGCTCGGGTCACAGCCCCTGCACAACTGCGCATTTGCGATCCAAGCACCATCACGTTTTCCAGACTCTCTGGGATGCAAACCTGATTTCCTTGTTTACCATCAGCTTCCAAGTTTCCCACAACAAAAGTCAGCCCATGCTGGGAAAGCCCCTACCACCTGTGTGTCTGTTAGTCCCACGCTTTTCCAGGGTCGCCCTCTGCTGCAAACAAATCTGTCACTCTCTGGGGTTACTGATCATTTCAGTGCATGATTAGTATAATGATGGGAGAAAAAAAAAAGTAGCATAAAGATATACATTTTGCCTCCAGTAATTCCTCCATCTGTTGATAGGCCTAGCAGGGTGTGATGCTCAGCCTCTACAGATTTCAAATTAAAGGTTTGCCAAGACACTTAACTGAGTTAAAGGCAAACCAAATACAAGCAGCTTCAGAAAATTACAACCACCCCATTGTTTGACTTTCACAGTCTCTATTTCAAGCCGCCTGATTATTAAGCAAAGCAAGATTCATCTTAGTATTTTAATAGTATGAGATTCAGAGCATTAATTACGGGTGGGACAACTGGTCTTTCGTGGTCAGAGGGACCACAGTGCAACTTGAGGATGCCCAACATCCATTCACACGAGTTTGGTGTGTCCACGTACTTTTCAATCAGCACTTGGGTCCCAGTTATGGAAATCACATACACACCTTTTAAAAATCTTCCAACTGATATGAATAAATAGTAATAATGTATTTTATACATTAATGGTTATAGGGGGGTACAAGTTGTCCAAGAGTGATAAAGAAATGCCTTTTCCTGCATAATTAATGACTTTAGAAATGGCATCTGGACGAATTAGCACTCACAAACACGCAGGTAGGTGAACAATTTGCTAAGTGCAATACTGATTTTAAAGATTAACAACATTTTCAGAACCTGCGCAGTGCCAAGCGTTTTTGCCAGATGTCCAAATACCTAGCTGTGTAGCTAGAATGAAGACTTAAATAAGTATCTGAGTTGAAATAAATGTCCTATTTCCTACTCTCTAATCTTGTTTGAAGCTCTGGGAGTCCCGCCGTTCTCAACATCAGTTGGTAGTCAACAAGCAAATAAAGCCTATGTTGGATTAGTGGATTTTGTTCCCCCCTTAGGACCTGAACATTTTTTCTTTTCTTTAATGTTCAGACTGAAACACTTACTGCATAATAACAACAACCTGAATCAGATGCAAGATGCATAACTGTGAAAAATATGTTATTGCTTTCCTTGCAGCCTGCCAGTTTGGGAAAGAGAGAGTCTGGCTCACGTTCAAGCTTTGGGGATTGTATCATAATTTTGAATACAGCCCAGGATGCACCTGAAACAGGAAACTCAAAGAGCCAGGGGGCTTTATAGTCTTAAAAGCACTACTGGAAATATATGAAATGGTCAAAGAAAAAATCAGTCAGATGACAGCTGTAATTAGTCTGTGGGAGCTCCTTGCAAGAAGGCCCATGCTGGACACCTGGTGTGCACAGTACGAGCTGGTGCCAGACCTTATCCCTCCTGCTGCCTCACTCTACAGCCCACCAGAGAGGATGGCACAGATCAGACTTCCTGTTCTAGAGCAACAGAATTGGTGAAATCAAGCCTGTACACCAACCCCTTGCTTTAATCTTCTCTCTGTTGAGTGCCAGACCCCCAACTTGGAGCAGCACGTCCAAAGATGTAGTGCTGGTTTTACTCAGGAGACAGCTGACAGGAGAAAACACTTCATTTCTGGGCTGTGTGGGTGGTTCCAGCCAAGCTCATCTTGATGGCAATATGCAATTCTGAGAGAAATGTCCCTTCATTCATTTATATAGAAATAATTATAGACGTATACAACCATATAATGGAGACATGCAGAGATCAGCACAAATTAATGCAAACTGTGTGTTTATTCTGATACAGGAGAAAAGTTCATCTAAGCTCCACTTCCCCTGTATTCCTGATTCTAACTGTGCCCAAAAGCACGTGTCCTGGACAGGGTGCACATGGGCAGGATATTTTCCAGCTGTAAATTCCCAATCCCCAGCAGTCTGTCCTCACATTTGGTGATGGAGCCAGACAACACAGGCTCCCAACCAAAAGCCTGGCAAGCCTAGAATCTTCTTCTACAGGATTCTTGCTGTGGATCTTTCTACTGATTGAACATTCTGTGGATTTTTCCACGTATTTTCTTCATGAGAAAAGACTTTCAGTGACTTTTCCTGCAGGTTATGAAAAGCTAAAATTCAGCTGTTCGTGCACCACAACTTCTTTTAAAACTGTCATGCTAGCAAGTCTTGGCACTGGCTTTGGTGGGATCAATGAAATAAGAATTGGACAAGCTCTCAACAGGTGAGGCTGTGGGAATGCATTCCCCTCTCTGGCTGTGGCAATGACCTTACAGCACTGCAGCCTTCCATTCAGGCACAAGCATCTCTTTTTTCACACCACGCATGAATCTCACATTCTGCTTGACTCTCCTGTGAGAGCTGAACCTCAGTTTATTGTCAAGGAGCTGGTGTGTGACCCTGCATCCTGCACAGACACCTCGTCAGCACCACTGCTTGTCTCAGCATTATACAGCTGGCAGGTGCCACACTCCCCCTGTGACACGCCACCCAGGTGCCACCACCAGACCTGCAGGGACAGGAACAGCACCGCTCATGGCTCTGTACCATGGAGCCAAAGCCTTACTGCTAAAGGAGAAAGGATTTCCTTCACCTGTGTTTGAACAGAGAAATGAAACCTGAATCCTGCCTGTTCTCTGCCCAGGCTCTGGTCCCTGCCAGTGGTCAGAGGTTCAGATCTTCAGCGTGGCTTTCACACAGTGACCCTGCTGTACCTTTTGTGCTGCCTTGCTCCTCCAGTTTGTGCATCTTCCCAGTGATTTCCCTGCTAGATACTGAGACCATTTATGACAGAAGACAGGAAAAACTGGCACAATAATCTACCTGTTTTTAATTTCTCTCAAGACAACTAACCCTATTCCATATGCACAGCCTGCTGACATCTCCTGCCTTTCCCTCTTCATTAAACCATCTTGAAGAGCAGATCTCGTTCCAAAAAAGCTGTGAAGCAGCTTCTTCCCCGGGTAACACTTCTTTGTTCTGGCTCAACTTCTAGAAGTTATTTTGATACCCTGCATGCGTTAATTCTCTGCTTGGAGGAAAGGACTCTCAGAAATGAGAGATTGAAGCTCACATATTTTACCTTACACACACAGTAGCCAAAGAGTGTGGCTGGCTCGGCTCTTCCTGCTGGTGCACTGTAACAACTTGTTGAGCCATGGTAAATAAATTGTGCTTCCAACCTCTCAATCTGACACTTCAACTGCCTTTGAAGGTGTCAACTTCCTTCTTTACACAGCCTTGCAGCTCGATCGTTTAATTAATGTACAATTTAACTTTTCCTGAGGACTTTCAGCTCTCCACATGAACACTGCGTATTTCAAAAGGTCCAGTGAAACAGCATTGCATAGAGAAGATGTCCTATCAGTGAAGGCTGGACTCTTTCCCACATTTTAGAGATGATGAAATGCACACATCTCTCTAATCTGGTTCATAGCAGAGCTTTTCTGCATCTTTTTCCTCTTCTTTCACCAAAAAGAGGAGTTGAGCTTGGTATTACACAGCAGTCTATTCACCTACTCCAATGTCTATATGGAGAAAATGGCCAAAAGAAGGAAAATATAGGAGTTCCTGCTGGGCAGGAATATGGGCAGTGGAACAGCCTATAAGGACAACAAGGAACAGATTCACTCCTAATTTTTACCACTAGCAGGATGGGACACAGAACGTTTCCCAAATCTTTCCACAGAGCTCTTTTGAGAGTCCCTGCCTTGGGGCCACCAAAAGAACAAAGCCAGGAGCACAGTTGAGAGAGTTCCCAACCCTCTGCAGGGGTGCATGTGTTCAACAGGGAGCCTCGTGTTTGATCCCTGGTTTAATCGAAGATACATCAGCTGAGGTACTGGAAATACCCTCCAGTTTTCTTCCTGTGTGCTGTCACTTGGGGATGGTCTGAATGTCATCCAAACCCATGCAACTGCAGCTGGGTCACCCGTGCAGCGGGACTGCAACGCTCCTGGCGGCCAGGAAATGGCTGTTCATTTACCTGCCTGTTACGCTCTCTATGAGACTGTTTTATTTGATCTCAGTTCTTCCAGCTGTGCAGATTTTTCCCCATTATGTCCCCTTCCCTCCTTGCTGTTGATGGGTCAGCAGCACTTTCCCGTGGTACTGCTGGCAGGTCACTGAGTCCACAAAGTGCTTCATCAGCAGCTTCTGACTCCAGCAGAAACCTCTTCTGCTCCCTACCGAGCAGCACCGCCCCAAAGCTCCATCCAGCCTCTGAACACCAGAGAGATCAGGATCCTGAGGCTGGATGTTAGCCCAAGTTCCCTCAATAACAACCCAGCGTGAGCCCAGATGAGCTGTCAAGCTGGCTGATGATGCTGTTTTAAATTCACGATAATATATTTTTCTAATTTAATCTCCAAAATGGAAATGCACATTTCAGCTCGTGATTTCCAACTTATCTCCTATTTCCTTTCAGCTTTTCAATGTTGCTGAAATGCCTTGTGCTACAGGCAAAACACACTGATTATGATGGGGCTTTTCTTTCAGCAGCTGCCACTGAGCAATGTCACACACAGAGAAAATGGGAAGTTGACTCTGCCCAGTTGTGTCAAACATTTGAAAAGAAGAGAGGAAAAAAGAGCTCGTGGAAAAATGCAGGTGGTAACTGTGGCTGTTGTATCCTGCTTTAAGGAAGAGTACAGGAGGGTTTTTTAAGGAATTTAGACATGGTAAAGCTCCATAAGGTGAGTAATCTGATAAAAATCAGCCCATCAAAAATGCATTATTTGTTAGACACAGCGATTAACTGAGCTCTGGCTTTACAGCATAAAGACAAATGCATCTGTGTATCTTTGAAAAGGAAGGGATGATAGGAAACTATTCATTTCTATAACGTGACTAAAAAAAGTGTGGCCAAAACCTGGTTCATACTAATGTAGCAAAGTCTACCCCTTCAACAACAAGGACAATTTTTTTCTGGTCCAAGGGGTGAGTGACACACTGGAATTTCAACTCCAAAATTAAAGTGAGTACGTGCACCCCTTGCACACTGTAGCCTTAGGAAAATACTATTGATTCACATCACTCACACCCAGAGAGACAACTGCAATTAGAGTGAGAGCTGGGGGGCTTCCTAATGATCTGAGGCACATTGTGCAGCACTGTGGGATGCAAGGCTTTCTGTTCAAGGGTGTCCTCTGCCTACAGACACAGAAGAAACCCTACTTGGCTCCAAACTGGCAAAAACACAGCAAGACACGCAGTTACTTGTTGCCTTCAAATAACAGCTGTCCTGAAGCAGCACATCTCTGCCTTTTTGCTGTCGAGAGACTTTGCACTCTGCAAGGGCAACCTCGATTAGAAGCTGCTTGTTGTGACAGCCTGGGGATAAGTCTTTGTTGGATCAAAAACTCCCTCTTTGTCTTTGGAGAAGAAGGTTCTCCCTCTCTTTTCCAAGATAGCTTCCTCTGAACCAGCACTCAGTGCTCTCACCTCCATTTTGGATAAAACCATTCCCCCTCAGTGAGAAGCTGAGCCCAGCAGGTGAACAGCCAGGTACGAGAGACTCATCAAAACCAGCAGCTGTGCGTGACTTTCCTCCTGCAACAACAATTTTGCAGCTGATAAGGGACATTGATTTTCAGTAGATTCAGTACCCTCAGCCCATCTGGGAGTGGGGAGCTGGAATTTCTCGGTCTAATTATATGGCCAGAACTTTGCCATTTCTTCACTGTGAAAGAAGGGGCAGGGAATATCATGGAAGAAAAAGCTGCCGCAGAAAGCAAAGCTGGGATAAAACTCTAAACCCAGGTTCTCCCTGGGGATGGTGCTTGAGCTGGGTCACCACGCACTCCTGATGGCACCAAAACATGGGTGAGGGCTGCTGGCTCTGCTCATGGCAGGGAGGGACGGAGCCAGGCTGGCACATCTGCAAACAGAGACTGCATAAGAGGCATCCTGGCAAGCCTTGCCCCGCTGAACCAGTGGCTTTCCAGCTCACTCCCAGCCTCCACACAGGCACATGGTGCCTGGCAAAGCCGGGACACAGCTGCTTTCTGCAGTCATGTCTCTATCTCTTGGCTGCTGCTTTCCCAGAGACAAGGCAGCCTCTGCCTCTTCTGTCCTTTGAGCCCATAAATGCTGCTGGCTCGAAGGCAGGAGCACCGAGAGGCCGTTCCCAACCCTGCACAGCTGCACGCTTTGCCTGCGCGACACATTTTGGAGGAGCGAGAGCCAGTGTGTGCTCCCAAACTGTCATACTGCACAATTCTTCCTTTCCCCCTGTAGCCCTTTTCCCAACAGCTTGGATGTTTCAGCTGGGGCACTGGGAGAAAGCTTTCCCCAAAGTGAAAGTGGGAGGACAGATCCCACAGGACGGACATCTGCCACCCCTGCCTGCGGTGCCGAACACATCAGAGCCGAGCTGTGCTCATCACGCCGGAGCTCGGTGGGAATTAAACCCAGGGGACCCCATCTCCTCTCCTTTGCTTTAACCACTGTGGGAGCTGAAGTTCAAATCTGTGCCACGCACTTTGAAAATGTGAGGGATTAATTTAGTCCCTCGAAATATTCCTGCCTCCCAAAGTACACAGAGCGAGCGCGGCTCTCATTTAGCGCTCGCGCTCGGGGAAGAGGCTGTCATCCTCGCTGTGGGGAGGCAGGGATTGTTTTCATTCAGAGCAAGCAAGAAAGGTGCATCTGATGTAGAGCAGACAAAAGATGCGATGAAGATGTAGTGCTGGGGAGGGAGGGGGATGGAGAAGCACTCGTGGCATAGCTTTCAATTAGGTGCCCTATTTTGTTCACAGGGGTGGGAAGGCGTTTTCATCTGTTCCGTAGGCAGACAGTGATTGCTCAGGACCAGTGCCCTCTGCGAGGATGCTCATATCTCCATCCGAAAGCAAAAGAGAGAGGGACCATCAAACAAATGTTAAATCATGAAAGCAGCCACACAAGCCTATTAAAGTCTAAGGGAGCGCTGTCGCGTCCGCTTTCCCAACCGACAGCTGCACTTTCAACTTCATTTCACAATTTGGGAGATGTTCATCACTCAGCCGCTCCCCCAGACTCCTCCTGCATTAGCAACACCCAGATCCAAGGCTTGTTTGCCATTAGCACGTAGATACCAGAGATTTCAAGTGGATTTGGACTAGAAGGTGGGATTTAAGAGTTGGCTGTAACAAACTTGGTGGAAATTCTAACAGCACGTTCCCTCATAGCCTTCATGTGTTTCATGAGTTGTTCAACACAGTTCTTGATATCTGCAAATGAATTCCTTGCATGCTTCTATTCACAGCTTCTTTCATGCAGTATTTCTTTGGATTAAATTGGACAGCATTGGTGGAACGTGGCTTTGTCCCCCACACGGCTTTGGCAGTGCAGCTCCTTCTGACTGCAGGCTAACAAGGCAATTTGCCCCCACCAGATGCCACGGGAAAGCTGGGAGATGAGGAGCTGTTAAAAGCAGCTATTTGAGTGCGTTTCCGGGCTCCAGCCCAGCAGGGGAGCAGGTCAGGCAGCTGCTGGACGGAGCTGGACGAGCAGCTGGGGTGAGAGGCATTGGAAAGTGGCCATTCAGCACAACCAAGCTCCAGTCTCTGCACCCAGCGCTGTGCCAGGGTCAGGGCAGTGCTGTCTGCCCGATGCTGTCCCAGATTCCTTTCTTTTTCTGGAGAAAAAGGTGTGTCTTGAAGGAAGTCATTTCAGCTCTGCCTTTAGGCCTTCTTTGGTGGTGAGAATCGTCCAATGATGCTGTGCAAGAAAACAGAAATTCCAAGAGGCTCATAACCTCAAAATGATGAAAAGCAACTGAAAATGTACAAAAGTTCCAGGATTTGTAAGTGGTGTCCGAAGTGATGCTGCAGGTATCCTGGTATGTTACACAGTTTTTGTGCTTTCTCATTAGATAAACTGTAGCACTAACTCACCCTGTGAATGTAACTTGTCTGAAATGTCTCTTTGCTTGAGGTTCCTGGCTGTGAAAGGTTATACATTAGGAAATGTAGACATAAGGATAATTCACGAAATTCATGATTTAGGAGAGGTGGGGAACCTTCACCTCTGAGGGGGTCAGGAACAAATGGTCTGATGAGGAAGGTTCCTGGCACTGCTGATCCTGCCCTGGTGCACAGGAGTGGAAGATCATCCTCCCGAATTCTCATTCTACCTTATTTTCTCTCAGTGGCTAACCACACACCAGCCTGAGAGGGGACTTCCCAGGAATAGGTAATACGTATTTAAAGAGCAAATAGGTAATATGTATTTAAAGAGGAGATCCTCAGTATTCAAAGAGAATGTGTCCCAGGAACTGTTATTTTTGCCCTCACCCAGTTCTTGGATTTGACATACTGCATCACTGGAGCACGTTCTTTCCTTGCAAGTGGCAGAGGAAGAGGCAGAGGGAGCAGGAGCAGGCAGGGATCCACTGAAGGCCACACTCCTCTGGCAGAGCCCACAGCTTCTTGTTCCTGACATTTACATTGGCTCCACTGCAACCCCGCACTCTGAGCATGGGATTCACCCTGCCCAACTTTAAATGCCTACAATGATTTTTCTCTTCCCAAACTTGCTCAGATGAATTATACCTTGGAAGAAAAGCCTTCTCCCTGTTTCCTGTGGAGGGAATAGAGCCAAGGGCTGCACAGCACAGCACTGGAAGACACACTAAGGCAGGGAGGATGGGTCCCTGCTGCCTAGTTCTGCCTGGGAACACTCTGCCTGTACTGTAATCCATGGGATAAAATCAGGTTTCCATAAGGCATAGGTCATGGCAAAAGCATCTAACTTAAAGGATGCACAAATCACTTCGGAGCAGTAGAATCCATAAAAACTCGTTACCAGTGTCCTGTTGTCTGGAAATTGAGCTCTGGCGTGAGTTTTCTGAAGCCTAATGAGAGCTAAACTAACACTTCAAAGGCTTAGCCAGCAAGCTGGTATAAAAACTGCAGAAATGAAATACATCTAAGAGTGTCCCCCTCAGCCAAATTTGACCGAAGTCAGCCCCGGGGTTCAAAATGCTCACAAGCACACAAGGCACTGCAGTGTTGGTTTGATTTCCGCTAAAACCAAATGGAAATGAGGTTCTTATTCTGCTGAAGTCAATCACATCTCTGTGCCCAGGAGTTTCCTCAGAGCAAACCTGAAATTATTTCTTTCCACAACAAAAGGAAGTTGCCATCTGAGCTCTTTGGAATTATAAACGCTTCCCCATCATGCTTTATTTTCCCATTATCTTGAGTGCTCATAAACTTATTGCCTTAATTTTAGTAAGATTACATACAGTTTGGTATAAATGCCTGCTATCCATCACTATATTAGAGAAAAGAGAAACAATAATAACTTAATTATCTCTTATGCAGAAACTAATTATAATTCTCTGGATTCATAATCAATACTTTAAAGCTGTTCTATCTCAGAGAACAGTTTGTCAATATTTTATATACTGCTAATAATTCATGGGTTTATTACACAATCAAACAGGAATCTAACTGCACAAGAGGAAACAGCAGAGGGAAAGACGAAATGGAAGAATGCAGAACCTTCAGAGTATGAGGTGAGGGGGAGGTGGAGAGTTGCTCATACACACACCACACCACCAGCTTGCTCCACCTCTGATCTGCCAGGGTAAAGCTGTGTTTGTAAGACAGAAGAGTTGGTTAGAGGAAAGAAATAGACCAAAAATCCCCATTGAAACAACCAGTTAGAGGGTAAAATTGCATTTTTCAAGTGGGCTGTCAAAAATTAATATTTCCACTGGGAGTGTGCATTTGGGAGTGTAGGAGAGAAGGGATGAGGAGTGGCCCATTTGAGAGGCAACCAGCACTGTCCTGGCTCAGCTACATCATCAGCTCTGTCCTAAAAAATGCAGAGACATAAATTACAGTCTCCTTTCTTAATATCCTCCTGTCTTGAGCCAAACACTTGTCCAACCCTTGTCCTTTGTTACTGCAGTGCTGGAAATGTTGACTCCACTGTCCAAATGCCCAAATCACCCAGGATGACGCAGTCTCTCAGAAACCCCTGCAGGGATCACCTCAGGAGGTACAAAAACTGCCTAAAAGCAGAGACATGTGCAAGCACAATCTCTGTGATGTGAGAAAAATGAAGCGAAATATTAATTATGATGATCTAATCGGCATTTGAAAGAGCTCATCATCACCTTTTGAAGAGGAGAGAACCCAAAAAATGTAGGAGAAAAAAGCTCCTCAGGTCAGCCTGAACATTTGCTGTCCCGTGCGTGGGAAAACACTCTCACTAAAAATAAGATGTCACAGTCATGAGGACTTGGATCCAAAATGGGGAAAGTGTTGGCTGTGGTCCTGAGCAATTAGGGACAGCTGCCTGTGCTAATGGGCTATCATGTGCTGTAGGAAAATGCAGAGCCTGCTGCAGAGATGCAGTTCTGGCATCTGCACACAGAGGTGATCAAAGAGGACTTCTGCCTCCGAAAGTCTAAGCTGGTGCAGCAGTGGAATCAAGACTTCCTTACCGAAGGGAAGCCCAGCAGTGAAGCAGCAAATGCCCTTGTTGGCCTGAGAGTGTGACTGTCATCCTCAAAGTGCTGCTGCAGCATCCAGCACACAAAACCATCCTCTCCATCAGTTTGTTCTATTTAATGAGTGCAGCACTGGGTTTGCATGGAGAGGTTCTGGTAGCGGGGGATGCTGCAAGGGTGACTTCTGGGAGAAGCTGCCAGAAGCTCCCCCTGTGTCCCACAGACCCAATGCCAGCCAAGATGGACCTGCCACCGGCCAAGGCCGAGGGATGGTTGGTAGCAACTCTGGGATAACAGATTCAAGCAGGATAAAAAGCTGTTGTGCAATAGCAGCTGAAGAAAGGAGTGAGAATTTGTCAAAGAAACAGCTCTGCAGACACTGAGATCAGTGGAGAAGGAGGAGGAAAAGGTGCTCCAGCCACCAGAGCAGAGATTCCCCTGCAGCCCGTGGTGCAGCCCATGGCGAGGCAGCTGTGCCCCTGGAGGCCCATGGGGGAGCAGAAATCCACCTGCAGACCCTGGAGAACCACACACCAGAGCAGGTGGATGCCCAAAGGAGGCTGTGACCCACCACAGTGGGAGTGCTCTCTATTTTTTCTCTCTCTTAGCATTTGTACTGCTCTTCATGGGGAGCAGTTTTGGTAGGTCTGTAGCACAGGCTGGGACAGAGTAGTTCTCACTGCACACTGACATTTTTGTTTTGATTATACTCTTCTTTTCATATCATTATCAACTTTTTATAAGTGTCTACAAACTAGGTGTAGGATAGTAAAAGTCTTAGGAGCAAGTAAATGGACATTGTGCTAAATGAGTTCTGCCTTTGATGCTATTATCTCTAAATCAGCATAGATTTTTTAGGCTAGGGGCTTTTAGAATCGTGAGTGGCTGACATCATTTCTCAGTTCATCATCCTATTACCCATAATGAGAAAATACTTCTAAATATGAAGATTACTCTTCCAAAAGATCCCTTGTGAACAATTCCCCAGGCGCTGACAATATTTATTAACTCTTTTCTTTCTGCATGGAAGGGGCTGAGAGAAACTCGAAATCCTCAAGGATTATCCTGAAACACTCAGCAACTCCGAATTTGCTATCTCTCTCCTGGGACCCCTTTGGCTCTGCACTCCCATCTCTAACAGAACTTGTTTAGCTTCCACCTCTGTGGCTTCTTCTCCGCAGTTATGTAAATCCAGCTGCTGGGGCTGACCCTGGAGTGCGATAAAGCCTTTTAAAACTTCATTTCATTATTTTTGAGTGGCTCTGTTTATGGTGGTATTAAGTTTCCATTTCATCAAGCATAAGTTTTGCTGTCTCTCCAGCCAGTGATTTCTACTTGCAAGCTTGAAAAAGTGACAGCTCCCTTCCCTGCCCAAATTGGGAACACCCTCAGCGTAACCGTGATGAAGCTTCCCTGTCATTCCTTCATTTTACCACACCTTCACTGACTCGTTTCCTTATTGTAGGGGTAGAATTACTGGGTTTATTTATTGGGCTGCACATTTCTAAGAAATTATTTAATGCACTGTTTCATGAGACAGTTTTCATGGAATATAAACTTCATATTCCAGCTCTCGAGTAACAGATTCCTTTCACCTTGCACTGACTAACACACAGGTCTCTAAAACAATACCTTCTTTTTCCGCTGGGCAAGGTGGGATTTCAGCACACCACACCTACGAGCTAATCCCATCTGGGGAGGCTGCTGCTCTCGCTGAGTTTGGTCCCATTGTGCTTCCCTGGAAGAAGCTCCGGTCTGTGATTAAGGAGCTGATTAGGTGTCCAAAGCCTCCCCACAGTCGTGAATGTCCCTTGCACCACCATTTTACACCAGTTTCCGCTAACTGCATTATAGAATTCTCCTCTAATGTCCATTTGCTCAGGTAGTAAAAATCAAACCAGCTACAAAAGGTCAAGGCCTGGCTGAGCTATGAGTGACTGGGAATCTCAGAGGAGGTTCAGTAAAATCTTCTGCATTTCACTGCAAAAATTACCGTGCTCAGGTTGGCCAAATTAGTGCCATATTTTCATTTGTGTAAACCATACTTCTGTAAATCACAGATATAATGTCTTTTCCTTTTACAACAGAGCAGGAAGCAAATGCAAATGAGGTTTTTTTCTCCAGGTGAACTGGGATATTTTGTGTGTTATATAAAGAGCAACCGCTACCTCCAACTTCTGCCCTGCTTTGCTATTTTCTTAACCTGTTTTCACTGAAAATTACCTGTGCTGATCTAATTATTTATTACAATTTGTGTGCCAGTGAGGCATGTGCAAATAGCACATGATGTTTGCAAATGTTTTATTTCAGAATTGTTTGAACGATTTTACAGGCAAACACCAGCCCGGGTGTTAACAAGCAGCTCTTTGATGGCAGTTTATGACAGACTTTTCTTGTATCATCACAAAAGTTGAAAGAGTCTCCTGTTAGCACCATGTCATACCAGAAGCCTGAGGTTTACTTGCTGAAATCATTTAGTGATATTAAACATGGGCAGCAAGAATTTACAAAAAAAGGAAGACTGAAAGCTAGTGTGAAGGGTGAATTGTTTTACAATTGCTTGCTGCGTGATCTTTACACTTTCATCCGCAGCATTTCCTGTCAGCTGCTGGCAGAGACAACACAGTGGGCTAGAAGGAGCCTCATCCAAGCCAGTTTGACAGCCACATTCATCAAAAATAGATGCTGGTTATTTGTCCAGTCTTTCATTCTTTCATCATGAGATAATTTTCCAGTAGTCTCTCCATGCAGCTCCACAACTACAGCTAAAATACACTGCAAAATGTCAACATTTCGAAAAACACCCCTGGAACTATCAGTGTCTCCTGGATCTGTTCCCCCACAGTTTTGCACACATATGTACATGTGATGACGAGAGGTTTATGCATTATGAAATTCAGTTTTTAAATGAGATGTGGGGGTTTTAACACAGCTGTTTTACTTCATGCTGTCTTGTCATACAAAGTCTTTAAAATTCTGTGTCATTCTGGGAAATATTTTTCAGTGAAATTTATTTTCTTTGCTTAAGCAGGGATGGATAAATCAACAGGGCCACACGTCTTGGCTTCCCTGACAGAGGGTCAGAGCTCAGGCCATGCTCGTGACATTGTCAGTGCTGTTGTCAACCACTGTGGGGACCAAAGCAACCATCCTGACTGTGCATTGGTCAGAACTAAGGAGGCACTGCCGTGCTGTGATGATTTGCTAATTTAAATAGCTAATGCCACGGCATGTGCCTTATCCCCACGGCATTAAGCAGCTAAAAGCCCTTGGTGAGCCCCACAGCTGAGGTGGTTCTGACCAAACTGCTCTTCTTTTCAGGGTCTTTAAAACCCCACCTCAGTGCTGAGCTTGGCTCTAGGGAGGTGCAGGTGCAGTAAGGAGGGAAGGCCAGAGGCGTGGGGTGTTTGGGGGAAAGGGCGTGGCCAGGTAGATCCAGGACAAACCTCGCAGCTTTGCTGGGATGAGTTTGCTCAGCCAACAGAGCAGCTGGAGGCTCCAGAGGGGCCTGGAGTGCCAGGTGAGATCCAAAACCAACCGTGCCACTGCATGGATGCTTTCTCTGTAAGCGCTGTACATTGCATTGGACGCCAGAGCTCGGGTTTTGTTTTCTTCTCGTGTAAAAAAGCACCCTCCTAAACTGTGAAAGTCCATTTATTTACACTTTACTGGCACTTAAGATTACAGCTGTTCCAGAGATCCCAGGGTGGGACTGGACAGAATATAGTCCTGTTACATCCCTGCAAAGAATCCTCACGCTAATCTGAGATTACTTTTTTCTGAGCCATGTTATTCCTGCTTTCTGAATTTAGGGTTGTATATAAATCAGCCAATTTCAGCTGCATTTAAGAGCCAGTGCTATTTCACTTTTCCTGTGTCTTGAAATCCTCCATAAAGCACATTAATTATTCTTAAAATAACAACAATAATAAAATAAATAGCCTTGGTATTTTCCCAAACAAATGTTTTTTATAATTTCAGAATGTCTTGTTTAATGACCATTATCCAGCCATTTAAAATAAAGTCTTTCAGAAAAGATGTCTTCATCCTAAAGAACATTTTTAACTGACTTTTCTATTTTTCATTAAGATTCACCTCAAGAAAAGCAAAGACTGCTTTTCAGTATAGACAAGCTCCCAACATGTGCTGCCAAAATCTGTGCTTGTCACTTTTTTTGGTGGAAATAGCTATTTTAGAACTGTTTATATATTATCAAAATTAGGTTCCAAAATGAGCTGCAGTATCTATTAAAAAAAGGGATAATATTATTTTAGAGAAACTAATTGGAAACTTGTTTTTAGCTAAAGTAGTTATTATTTCCATTATGACAAGCTGGAAGCAGATGAAATTCACCTTTATCTTTTGCAGCCTGGTGTCTCACACTATTTATTCAAACTGAAATTAAAACCTGACAAAATCCCAGCGAGACATTTTGCACCAGTTAAAGATTATTCTTGTGGAAAAGAACTTTTGCTCAACAATTTCATTATGTTGTTACAAACATATTTATTATAAAAGGGGGATACATCAATTAAGGTATATCTGGCCTTGCATATCTCCCCCCGCCCTTAATAAAAAAATAGCTTAAGACTGTACTTTTCTAAGGAAACTAAAATTTTTTAGTGGAAATGACCACCTTTACATAGAGTGAAGGAGGGGTGGTGCAGCACAAGGAAAACCCTTGGGCAAAAAGATGCTCTGCCAGCTTTGGGAACCAACTGGGCCCTCCCAGTGCTGTGTAAGGGCAGAGTCCACCCAGCCCATGCAAGAGAAGGGCAGAAAATAAGGCAGAAAACTCTGTCTGCATCAGGCTGCCTTCACCCTGCCCTGCCAACCTGCAGCTCTGTGCTCAGGGGAAAAAAGAATGTCCTGCTTGGACTTGCACGGGAGAAAAGGGACAATGTTGGTCCTGCACATTGCACAATTAAAAATAGCACCAAAAAAGCGGCTGGATGTAAACCTTGCACACACAGGTGTTGTCCTTGGGTGAGCTTAAATCTCTGAGTCCTGTCCCCCTGTGAGGAGTGCCCCACACAAAGCCACTGGATCCACGGAGTGCACAGCCCGGCAGTGGTGTTCGGAAAGCACCGCCCACCCATGGAAGCAGCGGGGTGAAAAATTGTTTTCTACTCTACTAACTAAAGGCTGTTAAGAGGGATAAGGTCACACGGGTGCAGGCTACTTTTCATATTTTGAAGAAATTTTTCCAGAAGTGTAAAATGATAATTTCATGAGGAAAGGGTGGTTAATAATTTTCCCTATTAATTCAAAGGCACAAAAGTTAATTGCGGTTTGGCAGTCTGAGATATACAAATTAGGAGAGTTTAATTCTGCTAATCCTCAGTTTAAGTTGCAGGGTATTGAATATAAATATGATTGTCTCACAAAGGGATGAATCCTGCCTCCACCAAAGCCAGTAGCAGCTTTCCCATTGGCTTCAGAAGGAGCTGGGTTCAGTCCCACGTGTCTGGGTTAGCTGTGCATGGATGAGAGAACTGGCTCAGGGAAAGGGAGACTAACATGATTTTTCTCAGAATATGGGCCAAAAATTCCTTGGAGATCCTGACAAACTTTGGAAAACTTCCCCAGTCCCGCTATTCAATTCAATCAGCTATTTTTGGCTACTCACATGCACTGTGGATGGAGCTGAGTTCTCTGTGGTTTTCCATTTCCCACTTCACTGTCTGACTGATCAAAGAGCCAATTCCAAAAATCCGTAAAATTCAAGGGCTGTAACACAACCTGTACCACTTCACATTCAATAGCCTGCAACAGTCCATCTGCTTGACCAAACTCTCCTCCTCCCCTGAATGCTGTTGCCACCACTTGTTTTACACACCTCCTTTGAGAACACGTCAGACTTTAGCCCCTTCCTCCTGTGAGTAATCTCAGGAAGATCAGAAGAAAGCCAAGCAAACTTACTGCCAGAAGCTGGATATTCTGGGTGAAAACGTTGCTGTTGGCTTCAGCAGATGTAGGATGAGGGATGATGCAGTTCAGACCTCTGCCCCTGAGCTAGTGTGTGTTTTCGGGACAATTCTTGTCTTTGAACACCTCTAAAATGACCATAAAGCTATTTATCCATCTTTGCCAAGTATTTGTACACCTGTATAGGTGACAAGTATAATTTAAGGTTGATCAAATGAGAAGGATTTCATCTCTTATGTTGTGATATATCTGGGCCAAGCACCCTGCCATCGTGTGATTTGAATTCATGTGCACAAATGACGTGACATAAATAATGCAATGATCAGTCCAATCAGAAATGTGTATCGCTTGAAAATACCCATTTGGCTTGAAATATTGCAAGAAAATCAATCCAGGATCTCTAAAGACTTTAATAAGAACACAAGTTACACCCGACGTGAGCCAAACCCCCTCATTTTGAGTTCAGTTATCGCTGACCTTTCAGCCATTATTCGTGAATTTAAGGGGAAAAGCTGAACAGAGTGTTTTCAAAACCTGTATGGTATTTCCAAACACTTCTCCTGCCTTCCTGGTGATGATTATTATATGCTGTTCTAATTAAACAGCTTAATTTACATCTCCCATCATGAGAGGATATGAGCACCAGAGCAGATTTATCTCTCTGGGTTGCTTCCCTCAGTCACTATGAGGCTGCAGCAATATTTTCCCCCTGGACCTTCAAAAATGCAGAAACAGAGATGCTCTGCGATTCTGAGCGAAATAATTTTGATGTCACAAGAAATGTCATTAAAACCACTGCAGTCTTTTAATAAGCTCCTTCTTGGGAGGACGGATTTTCAGCCTCTTCGCATCAGCGCTCGGCAGAGTAACTACAGGGAAGCTTTGTGCCCATGTCCCTGCTACAAAATCTGTTTCTCGAGGGTTTATAATTACAACATGCCTATAAAAATTTACTTTAGTCTGAAGCTCAGGATATAGTTTCTCAGATGGGGAGGAAATATTGCTGGCTGAACTTGGTTTAAATCAATTTTGAGTTTCAAGAATACAAAAATAATAAAGGTTTGTGGGTTTTATATGCTTTTTCTGTGGTTCTATAATTCAGGAAGAAATCACTTTGTAGAATAAAGTGTCATACTTGTTTATAAAGCAGAGCGGGAGAAAAAAATAACAGATAAAACTTTTTATAGTGGCTAGTGAAAATTCTCAGAAATTCATTTTCTCAAAGAATTTCCCTATAGTGTCCTCAGACCAAAGCCTTGCCCTGAACAGACATGATAATACATTTTGCAGGAACTCAGTGGGCTGTGGAGAGCTCTTTTCAGCAGCTGGAGAAATAAGGAATGGTAGTTCCTACATCAGATGAAGATTAGTCCGCTTTGTTCCCATATCCTGGACAGCAGAAGAGTCAGAGATGGGCAAAGGTGCAAAAGGCATTGCTGAGACCCCCTGGCCCTGAGGACAGAGATGTGTTCAAGCAAAACTGGCTTGTGCTTAGCTAATTCCAACATGCATTTTCCTCATTTCCACATTACAGCGCTGAGGAGGAAAGCAGAATGTGCCCTTATAAAGACTGCTAATAAAAACATCAATAACTGGGTTGCACACAACTGAGAGTTCCCATTTACACTGGCATTGCCAAATGTCTTGCAATATTTAGCCCTTGGCTTTTATCGATAAAGAATGGAATGGTGCTGCTAAACTGAAATATTGGCAACACGAGCAAAGCCCAGCAAACACAGACAGAAAAAAAAAAGACAGAAAACAAACCTTATAAATCTTAGTGTAATATTTTTAATTTCGTTTGGAATTCACAATCAAGTCAGTTTTATCCAATTAAGTGTTATTCAGTCTGTCTTTGTCAGCTCTTCCCCGTTAGACAAAACGTTCCACTTCTCGATATTCCACTTCTGTGTCAAATTGACAGGGTCATTTTTCACATGGCAAGCTGAGATTAAGGTGATATTAAACCACTTTGCATACAACAACCAAAAGCATGCCACAACAACAGCAACAAAAAAAACCTAGCTGTTTTCTTCTGCTGGTGTCATTAAGGATGCCCTTCCTGGCTAATCTGGTGGGTTCCTGAATATCTACAGCTTTCCTTGCCCCAGGGAATACTGATATGATATTGCAGGTTTGGAAATTGTGTTTGGGCCCCTAATCATAACACTCTCTTTTTCCAATTAGCATCTTTCAGCATAAAGCAGCAAGATCCAGCCAGTCTTAGGTAACCTCAGGGCCCGCTAACAGGCCGTGCAGGGGCACTCCCAAATTATTGCAAAATATATACATTTTCCACAGGTGAGCTTTTTCCTTACATTTCAAGGGAAGGAAAGGAAGTGTTTTTAACTAGTTCAGGTAAATTATAAATTTTAAGCCTAGCACTAGGACTTCTTTAAAGTCAATCTATATAAGGAGAATTATGAGAGAGAACCTCTGTGTGTGTTATTTCTACCTTGCAATGGATCAAGTATGTCACTCCCTCAAAATGACTGAATAAATGATCTTTTTAAAAAAAAACCAACCTTATCAAGGAACATGGCTATAAATGCATTTGTCCTTCCTTCAACTTCAGGCTTTTAGTATTACTGATTCAGATTCCATATGTAAAGGAATATATTGAGTACGTGCGTGGGCATAAGAGGAAGTATGTATATCTTCCATGCCTGGCTGAAATCCAAATGTGTTCCTAAATCCCAAAGAAATTCTGCCCATCTGACATCCTGGTAGTGTAGGAGCGTGTAACTGTGGGGGAAAGGGTGGGCTCTCAGGAGCACTGCTGTGCAGAGATGCAGTGATAACTTCATGAGGATGGTTTATTCCAACATAAAGCCTGTCCAGGAAGTTAAAAGCTCAATTTCTGTAGCAGCTCTGGAAATCCTACAGCAGATGTTGCACATAAGACAGATCTTTGGGTAACTGACTCTCAGCTTTCTGCTGTTGCACCACGTCTGGTTTCCTATCAGTATCCTACCAGTTCAGTCATGGCTCTAGGAAGAGGTGCTCTCTGGTGCTAAAAAGCATTGGAAATCAGACCTTTCTGTAAATTTGGGCTGAAATCATCATGCAACCACAGTTCCTGCAACAACACGGGAAAAAAAGACACAGCAGCATCATCACAAAACTAATCACTTGCTATAGTCCCATGGCATGAAACAATCAATACACCACAAAACTTCGCTGTTTGTCTACCATCTCTTTTCAATATTTTCCTTTTAAATGTCATGGAAAGCTAAGCAGTCTGATTTTTCTGAGTGAGGCTTTAAAAAGGCATTTTTCTTCCTTAATAGAAAATTTCTCACGATCACTCCTGTGCTTCCTTTCTTCTACAGTTTAGTTGGCAAAACAAAAGCGATATTCACCCATATTAAAGCAGTGCTATGCAATGGCCCATTGCAGGAGAATTAAGGATGAAAAATAATAATTAAAAAAAAAACCAACCCATAAGAAGGGTAGCCAGACAACAGATACACTTCCCAAATGAGGAAAAATGAGATTCTCGCTGGTCTTTTTCCCAGGGCAGACCTAAACCAGTAGTTTTTCCCATTCTTTTACAATATTACTCCACTGCCTTTATTCACCTTTTAGACCCTGCAGTTTCTTAGCCAGTATTGCATAAGGTCAGGGAGGTTCATCAGTTCAGCTCTTCTCTGCTGTACAAAACTTTCAGACAGTGATTTTTTTTCCTTTCTCATACTCAGGTAACTTCGTAATGAAACGTTAACTTGGAACTCATAAATCCAGTTACTTTCAAATAAGTTTCAGATGGGCATCAAGACTTTAAGGGACATATTAAAAAAGAAATAGATTTTTTCTGGGTTTGTCCAGTAGCATCCAGGACTCATAAAACTACATTAAATATCAGCTTCACTTTTCACAATATTGCAGTGATGAAGAACTAGCTCAAAATTGATTTATTGATCTCTAAAAAGACAGATATATAAGGCTATTAACTTAATATGTCAATATCTGCAAAATCTATTACTTGGGCTTGTTAACATTCCTGTGTTGGTTAACAGTGAATATAAAAAGGACAAGGCAGACCCCTCCCCTCTGAAACAGCTGCTCACAGACAAGGATTCAGCACGATGCCTTTTCTGGAAGGTATCTGCTTCTAGGATGGAGTCAGTGAGAAGCATCACTTGATGTTTATTTCCTTCCAAAATTAAGTTTTGTATTTAGTCCATGTTCCAAAATTTGTATTCCATTTTTCCAACCTCAGTGTCTACAGTTGTACCAGGACTTTACACAGACTAACACTTACACATGCCTGAATTATCTGGCTAATTCTTTTTCCTGCAAAGTTACATGCAGGGAGAAGTGAATGTTCAGTGTTTAAAAATCAGCCATGACCCAAAGTATAGATTTAAGGAGATATATAGATAGATATAGATAGATAAAGATAGATTAGATATAGATATAGATATAGATTAGATATAGATACAGATATAGATCTAGATGATATAGATAGATATAGATATAGATATAGATATGGATATATATAGTCAGAGAAAAGTGTTTCACTTCACAGATGTAAACAAAATCCTTTTTCAGTCAGAGAAAGCAAGGTTCTTGTAGTCCTTCATTTTGAATCCATTAGAGTTTTCAATGATTTATTTACATGCAGAGTTTCTGTCACAGTGGGTTTGCTTTTGCCACATAACCTCAATTTTTCTAATGAGTGGCTAATGAGAGGTCAATTACTTATGGAAATTAGAAAAACATTCATTGAGGAACTGTACCGAGGCAAAGTGTGCTACCCCATAATGTTTTGATATAAATCATTACTTTGGTAATGAATATTTTACTCTTTTTCGTGTTACAGCTTATTTCCCCAACCTATAAAATGGCCTTAAGATGAGTTTGAAATGAACATGAGTAACTGTCCTAAAAATGTAATTATATTGTATTTATGATAACCACAGAATATCTTTTTGCTTTTGCTATTAATGCTTTGCTCAGGCATCAACATCTTGCTGCGAAACCTCCAGCTGGTCAGAAGAGCGGTGTCAGGAACACCAGGTTTGCTGTGCTGAATCAGAGCCCTGATCTGACACCTACCCCAGCTCCGTTTCCAGGCACTACATAGTGGAAAAAACACATCCTGTACGGCACCTGGCTGGCTGGATCAAATCCAGACTGGTGCTTGTAAATTGTCCTCCTGACCCCAAGTACCCAGCACCGCAGGAAAACACCCAGAGCCTGCAGCACTTCATCCCGACTCCGCTGCCGGTGAACTCTACCTGCCTTTTTAGTTAAAGACCGCCAAGAATTGGTGGCAGGTAAGAAGTTAAAACATTCTCTTCACAATTCACCTTCTTTCTGGGCACCTAATTTGTGCTTTCTTAAGATCTCGAATGAATGGTACAGAAGCAGAAGAAAAGAGGCAGAAAGAATTCCAGGCACCAAGATGGATAGTGGGTTAGTTGCAGTACCATGCAATTAAATTTAGAGGCCAGGGATATAACTCACTGCTGAAATTCAGCTTTGTGCTGCCGTAAGTTATTATTTCAGAGCAGAAGCTGAAATGGCCAGAGAGGGGAAAGTGTACAAGCAGAAGTATAATTGGACTTCAGTATTTCATATTGATACCCTGAGATTTCCACTGCTAAGCACTGTTTCAGAGTCTGACCAGGGTAACACTGCAGTGTAAGATCTCCCATATTCAGGCCCGTTTCCCCTGCAGGCACCATAAATCAAAAGCAAAAGATATCCTGTTATGTTCCAGAGGACAGTTTTGTTGGCCTTTCTTTTCAAACACAATCTGAACACACATGTTTTTTATGTGAGTCTCATTTACTTCAGCTTTACTGTCTTGAATACAGATTTAAACTGGGGGGAGGGAAGGAAGGTAAAAAAAAGCAGACCTTGAAACCAAGCAGTTATCCACAGAGAAGGAAGGTGGCAGCTGGCTGAATCAAAAAATGAAGGCATCACCATGTGGATGTGGTTTTCTCAGTTTCTAAAGAATTACAAGGTCTTTGTCCCTTTGAACCAGGGTCAGTCTGGATTTAGGTGAAACCCCTGCAGTTATTTGACTCAGAACCCATCATTTTGGTGCAAAGAAATCCATCGTGCTTTTTAAGGGGTCAGTCCAAGGTACAGTGCTGCCACTTACTCTTAATATCACATTGGGTGGGACTCATTTTATGTCTGTAATTCCCCCTCCCTCCCTCCCTCCCTTCCTCCTCAGAAAGATAAACATGTGAACAACAATGAGGTATCCGACTATAATGAAAGCAATATAGTTCTGCACAGATCAGCTCCATGATGGAACAAAGAAGTGAGCACAGATCTAAGCACCTTCTCTTCATATCATAGCCTTCATGTTGTTTTCAGGAGCATTTTTGTCAGGCAGTGATGAAAGGCTGAGAACAAAGTGAACAAAATTTCCTTTTACTGCTTAAAAATTCTCAGCTGCTTTGCTATATCAAAACGCTGTCTCTTTAAACAAATCGCGTGGTTAAAAATGCCAAGTTATAATTCAGCAACTAACTCTGAAAATGACAATTTAATCAATCAGAACCAACCCTCCTGAAAAAGAGGGGTGGAAAAAAAAAAAGAAAAAAAATCTTAAAGCTTTCATGCAATGCGAGTGGTTGAAACTATAAAAATGTTCAATCACTGTAGAACAAGCCTGCAGCATCAATGTTTATTAAAGTCAGGGGAGCCATTTATTGACCTGGGAAACAGCAAAGCACCGGCAGCACTGCTGGATTGCATTTTTATAGTTAACAAACGGAAGGCGATATTTTCCTTTTCTCTTTTAATTGTGATTCCATCAAACCCAAAAAGTTAAAAGCCTCCTGATCTTTAAAGGAAAGCAAAGAGAAGGATGCTCCACACCGTTCTGCAGTCGTTCTCTTTGCTCTGACTCCTAACATGGGGATATATCAAATAATTTCAAATATTTAGGCTTCTCCACATGCCAGCAGAATGACAGACCAGCATGTGTTCCCTCCATCACTTCAGCTCATGGCAAAATATAGGTAGGTACCATTATGAAGCTGGTTCTTTCTGTAATCAAAAAGGAATTACCCTATTTATTCATACGAAGGTCACCCTGCCACTGGACCAGCCAAAAGCACTCAGAACGAACTGTCCTCTCCCAAACTGACACCAAGCATTTTCTCCAAAGATACATCTTAGTTGTTCCGGAGATTTTGTAACTCTGTTTTGCCACAAGCACATTTTTAAAACACACCTTTCCATGCTGCATGAACTGTGAACTACCGAAGGCTGTTAAAAGGAAAGAGTCAGCAATATGAACTGTGCTTACAGCTCCGTGTTACCCAAATCACAGGGGTCTGGCTCCTGCTGCATTCTTTCCGTATCATCCCCATCCACAGGAAAACCTGCAGGCAGCTGAGGAACGCGGGGCAGGGATTTAAAACCCTCTCTGTGTCAGCTGCCACCTAAACCGGTGTCAGTGCCAGAAAAGCGGACTTCAAAAGCGAAGAGGATGAGTCAGTGCAGTGTGAATGAGAGCTGCAGCTACCTCATATCCTCCAGGGATGAGGTACAAAGCGGGCCGAGCAGCGCGGGTTGTACATGAGCGCATCAAAGGTGATGAATGTTGCAACAAATCCCCTGGCACCCAGCACCTCAGCAGCTGTCAATACACCGCATGCATTAGCGGCTCAGAGCGGGGTGGGAGCAGGGGAGATGAAAAACGAGTCCTCCACTTGGAAACGGCACCTCTGCCACGCGGAGGGCTTCACGCTCCCTCCGTGGGGAGCACAGGGTACAAAACCGCTTTTCTGATCACACCCAGTCGCACGCAGCACTTCACGCCTTCCTTTCAGGTTTGCAAACAGACCTCCGGCAGCTCAACTTCTCGTTTGCTTTTCCTTATTCATAGAGAAAAACACATAATATCCTTGCTTAAAACACAGTGGAGGAGTTTGACACAAATTAATGACTCACCTGTCATACCACGAGAATTTTGATATTCGCAAGGGGGGAAAAGGCTTCAGGTATTCTGAGACCTGTAAAAAGCTGCTTCGGAATTCAAAGACAGCTCATAAGAAATCAAATAATCTGATAGGCTGCTGTAAGGCTTGAGATACCCATTTTGCACTAAAATCACACTACTATGAGAATGTGACTAAATAAAAGGTTATGGAAAAAGTAAGCCACGAGTTCCTTCAAATTAGATCCCATTGGCGTGAAATTACTTCACAGCTGCCACATGTGTTGCTCCAAGAGAGAATACTCCTTAAATAATGTTAATGACAATTTTGATTTGACTTCTGTAATTACTAGAGGGAGAAGGGACCACATTTTCTAGGAAGAAAAATCTTTTATCTGCTTGTTTAATGTACAATCTTTGATGAGATGGAGCTCCTTTCCCTCGAGTTATTTCCCTGAGTATTTTTGTTTTGAAAAAGAAATGGATTTCCAGGTTGAAAATGGAGCTGCTGTGCAGCAGTCAGAGCTGTGGGAGAGGCGTTTAATTGTCATTTACAGTGACCCTCGATTCTTCTCTAAACACAGAGAGATTCTTTTTCTCTCCTAACTCTCTTCACCCTCGCTCCACTTCACAAGCAGGCGTATTTACAGGGCTGGATTCTTCTCTGAGTTGCCTCCACCACCACCAGTAAATAATAAAAATTTCTCCTACAATCAGTGGAGTGTCTTCACATTTACCAGACAGTATAACCTGGTCCACAAGGCAGCTGATTGTTATCTATAACCTCCCTATCCAATTCAAGTGATGGGAGATGTAACCCAAAAATTTCCTTTGGACTTTTTTACTGCCAAAATAGATCACATTCTGTGGCAGCCTTTTTACAACCTCCACTTCTCTAAATAAACATCACAGAATCTATACTGCTTTTACTGCAAAATGCTTCTCCCTGCCTGTATCGAGTCGGGGTTTTAGCTGATGTGCCAACCAACAGTGGCAGCAACTCTGTGCAAGCCTGGGGTGCAGCACCAAGACATGGGGTACAGTGGGGAGCAGGGAGCACCAGGAATAATCTTCATGGTTAGATAAGGTGAAAGCCCCTTGCACTCTCCCCATCCCCGTTAGACACTGCATGGTGATGTAAATTATTAGATGCAGGTCCCAAAGAGTTGGGGGCAGCATGCTCCTTCTCAGCAAAGGTAGAGAGGAGCTGTTACGTGCAGTGCCCAAATCCCAAACGGGCTTTAAGCAGAGTCTGCTGAGGAATTGTCGAGCTGGGATGTTCTGCAGGATGGAGAGACAGAAACAGCTCTTGCAAAGGCCACCATGCAAAGCCAGGCACTACCACAGCTCAGTGGCTGCAGAAGTGCTGAGGAGAGCACAGTATTTAGAAGAAATCATTCAAAGTACATTCCTGGACTGTAAATGAACTGAAACTGCTCAGAAAAGCCCTGACATTGAAGGGCATGCAATTAAACACAGGGCTCTGATTTGCAATGATCAACAAAAAGTAAATGCATTATTAAAATGCACAGCAAATAGAACATAACACCAAAAATGGACAGATTCTGGCTGTACTGTGCCATTATATTAATTAACAGCTTTCCCCTACTGGTTTGTTCACTGAGATTCAAACATATTCATTCTTTGATGAACATTTGTATTCAGAAAATGGCAAATTTCTTCCCAGCCTTCTTTTGTTGGGAAAGGATGATAACTGTTAATGAGAAAGGGAACAGAGAAGGAGCTAAACAGCATAGCTCTCACACTCACAACGTGACTTTCTCACTGGGGCCTTGAACTTCAGAGCAGCTTCAACTCATTTACAGAGCCTGGGAATGAAGGTGACTTCCCTATATGAAAATTAAGTATTTTCATGCAGTGTTATGACTTTGCCTTGAAGCATTTGTGGCTCCATGTTTCATTGGCATTTGTGGTCATTTTAGTCCACTGAGCTTAAACGTGTAATAAGGATGCCTGGATGTGGATAATTCTCCCTCCTTTCCCACTGCAATCAGGTTTTGTCCTTCATTATACCTTTCTGTGGAGTCCATTAGAGCATAAATCTTTACAGAGTTCTTCAAGCTTTGACCTACCTCTTGCATATACGGGAACTTTTCTCCCTAAATTGCCTTTTGGAGCACACCAGTTCATTAAAGTTTTGAACACTGAACCCTCACTCTTATTGCTTTATCACCCAGTTTATGTGCCAAATGCCAAAACAGGCATCAGAAATCTGATTTATGAGGACATATAGAGAAATTGTGGTACACGCTTGTGACTGCGAGTCAGCTGGCAATTCCCTATCACGATTTCCTCCTCAGCTCCCAGTGCCCAGCACCGCAGTCCAACAACAGCGCTGGCAACATTGAATTCACAAATCATGATTCAGGACTAACAAAGCTTTGAGGCTGTTTTAAATGTCTTTGAATTTGTGTGCTTTCCAGTTTTAATCACATTTGACCATTTCGTGATTTTTTTTTCTTTTTTTTGCAAATAAAAGTCAGTGCTGACTGTAAAAAAATAAAAGCTTAACAAGTCAAGCAGTCTCCAAATGCCAGTGTGAGATGTATTTTATACTCTTTTTGAAATATCAGAAAATTATGGATGAAGCTGTAAGCCGGCAGCACCACACAACATATGAGCACAGGTATGACATGTCAGGTTCCCGTACAGATTTACCATTTCATACCGAAGCGGATTTATGTCTTGCTCACACCCCATTTATGTCTCCCTCACCCCGCACAACCGTAAAGTTGTTATTTCTATCGCTGGTTTTGCATCACTGCCGCACTCCCCGGCCCGCGGCCTCCCCCGGCCGGAGGGTGGAGCCGCGCCGCCGCCTCCCCCAGCTCCTCCCGCGGCGTGCGCGGCCTCGGCGCTACGCGAGTGCGGGGATCCGCCGCGGCCTGCGGGCCGCCATGGCCGGGGAGGTGAAAACCAAGCTGTCCAAGAACCTGCTGCGCATGAAGGTGAGGGGGAAGGAGGGGAGGCCTGCAGCGGGGCTGGAAGCGGCGGCCCCGGGGCGGCACCGATGGCGAGCGGGGCCCCGCGCTGTGGGGCGGGTGCGGGTGTCCCCGGCCGCACGCGGCCGTCCCGGAGCCCTGGTGTGGGGCACGCCCGTGCCCATCGCCGGCCACCCGGTGCCAGCCCCGGCTGACGGGCGGCCACCGGTGTGCCCTGGATTTCACCGCCCGCACTCTAAATGCAGATGTGTTTAACCATAGTCAGCTCCCCGGCCCTCTGGGGCTTGCTGGGCTGCTCGGGGCCCGGCAGGACATCGCTGCTGCCGACACCGAGCTGCTTGAACGCTGCGAGTGGGCTCGGGGGTTACAGACTGCAGGGTTCGGTGCAGGAGAGCAACTTCGTGATTCCAGCAAAAGTCTGGCCTCGAGAGCCAACTCCAGCGCACCTTTTGGGAGTGCTTTCGTTCCACCTCGCTCCTCTGCAGCTGGGTTGCTTATTGTGAATTTGAATAAAAATATTTCCCACCACCAGCACATGGAAATGAAAATACCTATGCAGCTTGCTTTACTTGGGGGCGGGGCTTTTAGTATTCAGGACAAAAAAAAAGTTTCGTTTTTGGTGTGTCCATTTTTACCCGTGTTTACATTGGTGGCTAAGGAAATCCCAGCCTGAATGGGGATTAATACCTAGTATTAACCACCTTTCCCAACTCATAAATGCCAGGGATTTTAGTAATGTCGCGATGTGCCTGTTACCCTTGGAACTGCGAATCTCGTGTCACCAGTGTGAAATTAGTCTCTGCTCACTGGCCAATGGATTCTGCTTCACACCGTGTACTACAACTCCTAATTCAGTACAGTACGTTGTCCTCTGATTGATGGTCCTTTATTGCTGGAAAACAACCAAGAAAAGTTGAGTTCCCTTTTTTTTTTTTTTCTTTAATGTTAGTATTCAATTTTTTTAACTGAACGTGATGGGGCCTTTGTGGCTTCTTGCTTGTGGTGTTTTATTTAGCCATTTTTTCCCCACGTATTTATATGGGGTTATATTTCACATTCTGGCTAGAAAGAGTTAGCTGACTTCGGTTCAATTTTTCACATAAAGTGCATTCTGCTACAGTTGGGTGATGGAATATTTACCCTAATTAACAGATGCTGTTAAATCTAAAACTTGTACACAGAAGGAACAAAATACATCTTGCCTCTTTCTCACAAGGGAGTAGGTGTTGAACTGAGTCAGCCAGCAATGTGTGACACAGTCAGACTCCCGTACATGGATGGGAGCATCATTATTTTTCCTTACTTTTATATAATATACTTTTAAAATGAAATTTCTATTTCTGTTGTTTGCCAGTTTACTAACCCCCTGGAGATTTCAAAAGCAGGTTTTTAGATTGTTTTTCTGCGGAAGGCCGTGGAGAAGCAGCCGTGTGACTATGCTGCCATGACATTTGCAGGTTCACAGTCCAGGCAGTAATAACCAGCTTTGAAGAGATCAGTAGGTTTTGAAAAGGTCATACCCAGATCTTGCATTTAGCACTTTGTTTCTGCAGATCCTCCTGTTTACAAATGTTTTAATTAAGCCTTTAGCAGCTGCCTCTGCAGGTAGTGATCCAATGTATTACCAGAATTCAGCAGGTGGGTGAAGTGGCACCCAGAGGTGACGTGTGGTTGGTGGCATTAGAAGGGCCATTTGCAGTAAATACTGGGCCACCTGGACACAAACTTTTAGATCTTGCACCATTTGATCCTGGTCTCATAGCTTGGGGATACTCACCCAAGCAACCCCTCAGCTACTGACTTACATACTCCGTGTCTACCACAATGGGTACATTTTTAATTCATCAGTGTGTGTTTACATCCGAGATAAACCTGATCACATAATTTTTATCTAGGTTTTTCCTGTAGTAATCTTTAGGAACATAATCTTTAAAATGGAGTGTGAAATGATTATTTAATTGGGTTCTTGTAGCAGAATTTCTTGTGTTGAGATTTCTGACTGGCTAACCAATTTCCTTGAGCAATATGTTTTTCCACATGATAGATTCACTTATTTTCCTCAAGAAGATACTGTAATTTTAATTGGAAAGCTTTGACATATTTTGAATCGACTCAGAAAACAGAAGTCAATTTTTATTTCATTAAAGATCTTGTACAGTGGATGCAAATAGAAATGGAAAATGAGACACTAGCTCTATTGGCTTGTACTTCTGAGTTTGGTTTGGTTGGGCATTTTGTAAAGACAGAAAAGATGTGTGGGTTGTATATAATACATACATTACACATCCATATCACCTGTATATTTTTACAGGACTGTGTGTGAACTGTACTGTTAGATTTGCCTCTGTCTGGGAGTTAGGTTGGTATAAATGTAGGCCTCCAACATATACGGTTATTCAAACACTTTCTAGTGTTTTCTAGTGTTTTCTCAGATCCTAAGGAAGGTCCCAGCTTTTAGGGAGGTGGGACTATATGGATTATTACCATAAAATTTTGAAGAGTTCTGGTTTTTTCCAGCGTGTTTCGTTGACATTGTTTGGACTTAATTGTCACTCAGTTCAGGCACCTGACTTGAGACAAATGGAAATTAAAGTGCTGTTTCACAGGCCTCAGGTCTGTAGTTCTGTGCTCTCAGCAGTTTTTTATAGGCCATGACAGATGTCTTCTTCTACTCCCAGCTGTTGAGAGGTTACTGTTCCTACCTGCCTGTTCCCATCCTCTGACAGAGGTTATCAGCGAGGAAGCAAGTGACAGGAGTGTCCTTGTATTAGGAAAAAATAGCAGTCTTGCCCTAAACTTCATTATTGGTCTCAGCTATTTTGGCAGACTGTTCCTGCAGTGAGTTTACAGGTGCTTAAATACAGAGCTGGACCAGTACTTTGGTGGGTCAGTGAGAATTGAAGAGCTGGGAACGTCTTCCTTTAGCACAGCTGGATACAGAGGACTTCCCTTCATAGTCTAGTTTCAAAGTCTTAACTTTTTTCCACTTCCAAAGGCAGGTTTGCACCTTCAGAGCTACAAGCACAATCGAGCTCATTAAACCTGAGAAAAGAGGATGGTTGAAAGTATAGATGTTTCAAAAAATAGCCAGCCTGGTATGACCCACCTCTAGCTCTGAGCTCCAGTGCTGTTTGTATGGGTGGACTTGGTTCCTGATGAGCAGCAATAATTTCAACACCATTACCTTCTCTCTGGCCTTTGCTGAAACATTAGAAAAACCTTAGTAAAGTTAGGGAATTGTGACAACTCCAATCCATCAAAACTAGCCAGGAGAGGTCTGTTTCTTTATATGTAAGTACAGATGTGACTGTTGACTTTCAGTAGATAGCTGTGATCAGTAGCTGTTTTAATTTTACATTGTCTCTTTGCCCAAGCTTTGACCAATGAGAAAAAAAATCACCAAAAAAAAAGCATTTACTTTTTATCAGCTGCTAAACATTATGTAATGGATGATTGCCATCATGTAATTACTGCATGTTCAGAAGATACTCATGATGCGGAAAACTGAAGCTGTGTGTTTGTGTCTTTCTTTGTAGTTCATGCAAAGGGGTTTGGATTCACAAACTAAAAAACAACTAGAAGAAGAAGAAAAGAAGATAATTAGTGAAGAACACTGGTATCTTGATGTACCAGATCTAAAGGAAAAAGAGTAAGCTTGTAATCTTTTGTACTTCTTATCATCATTGGATTGTTTTGAAATGGAAATAACATATTCATATCTTTTCTTGTAAGATAGATAAGTATTATAAATAACCAGTTAACAGAAGCAAAAATAGTGACAGACTGGTATTACAACTTTTTTTATTACTTATTTTTAGGGCTGTTCTTGAGGTTGCCTAATGTAGTTTGACCTACTTTCAGTTCTTGCGTGTGTTGTTTTCTTTCACTCACGAGTTCTTCTAGATGCATGTAATTAGTTTCTTTCAGTCAGGGGCCAATGCATTCATTGCTGCTTTTTCCCTTCATTTGAAAAAAGAAGTTTGAAACCTCGTGTTAGTAAATTCAGCTCCAGTCACATGGTTAAGTCGATTCAGGACAGTTCTGTCCTCTTGTGTCCAGCTCACTTCAAATCCTGGTTTTGAAATAGGGGAGATAATGGCGAAAATAAAGGAAGGCTTAGCTAATAAGGAAAAAAAGTGTCCTGCTCTTTAGAAAGGTGCTTTAAATAGCAGGAGAACTGCTTTTGAAATTGCTTGGGTTTCATCCTTTCAAAAGTGGAAAAAAATTCCACTGAGGGAGAACAAACTTAATTTTGAAAAAGCTGGGACCCAAGGAATTAAGCGCAGTTGAATAAGGGCATTGATAAACTCTTTTCCATTACTCTTGATGGATATGACAAAAAGGTATTTGAGCTTCAGTTGCAGCAAGGAATGTTCAAGCTGGACATTGGGAGAATTTTTGTAACAATAAGGCTATTGAAGCTCTGGAGTAGATTGCCTGAGGAGACACTGGATTCTTCATCGTGGGAAGTCTTTTGAGGACAGGTTAGCTGGACCTCTGCTGTTCGTGGCACATGTGTAACTGATAGTGCCTGGAGGCAGGACAATGAGCTCAATCTCTTCAGCCTAAGTTCTGTGATCATGAGAGCTTGATTTACATGGGAGATGAAGAGGATGAGGGAACAGGTACATGTGTGTGAGGAAAAGGATGGAACAATCCATGGAAGTACTTTTATCTGACATGTGTATTATGAATGCCTCAGGGTCATGTTTCTTTTCTCACTCCATGCTCATTAAAAGAGGAAAAAAAGGAGGGAGAAGGGGGAAATCTGTCTCTGCTGAACAGAGAATGACACAGTGTTTTATATCCTGACAGACTCAGCTAATGCCAGGTCTAACAGCACAATGAAAAATTAATTAGAGGCTTTTGCTGGTATAGTAGTGCCACCTGGGGAGTGATATTTATGTGGTATTTTTATTCTGGCAAAAGTACTAATGTAGGTGGAATCATACCAGCAAAGAGTCCTTTTTGTCAGGAGAGTTGATTTTGCTTGTGGAACTGGCACAGCTTTACTGGCAAAAAGTATTTCTTTGCACTCCAAGCTCCTTGTACTGAAAGATTTATCAGAGCAATTAAGCAGAAGGTAGCTGATGGTTTAAAATACACTGTGGCTTTGTTTATTTGTGTGGGGGGAAGACAGCAAATCCTTTTTGCATTTGTTTAATTTGATTATTTTAAAGTGCATGGTTTGACAAAATGCTGGGGTTGGGGTTTCATGCAGGAGCTGTATAATAGAAGAGAGAAGCTTTCTGCGATGTGAGGATCTCGTTTATGGCAGAATGTCCTTCAAAGGATTCAATCCAGAAATTGAGGTACCATTTCAGTGTCCTGGTTTGAGGTGGTCTCACATTAGGATTGAAGCCCTTGGGGATGGAGACTTGAGTGTTCACACTACATCCTTACTGGCCTTTGCAGCACCTTCCATAAATCCTCCTGTGTATCGGAACTCCACCATTCAACACTAAATATTGATCAATGCAGCATCTGGTAAATAGAATCTTTTTACCTCCCTGTGTTGATGGCCAGTAATTGCATGACTCCTGCAGATTTTCCCTCCCTGAAGTGAGGAAACCATCCCACATGCTGCTTACCAAAACAAAAGCTCACTTTTCCTCCTGACATTTAGTGCAGAGTCCAGTCTACAAGCATTCAACCCTATTTATTCAACACTTACTTGTGTAAGTAAGGGCTTAGAGTTCCAAAGTAAAAATGCTGGGCAAGAGAGTCTTTAATTTCTTTCTGGCATGATTCGTGCTGATAGAAGTACACAGGGACAGTGATAAAAAGGTTACCACTCAACTGAAGCAGGAGGGTGAAGGTGTAAAGACTAAGAGATTTGCAGAAGGCTATGCTAGGTGGTTTACTAGGGGATTCTTTTAGTTACTTTGAACTTGCTGTCCCTGTGACTCAGCATATGATTGCTTCATGGCTTTTACTGTAAATCCTTGAAGATATTCTTTCTTCTTAACAAAACCATTTCAAGGTCTATGTGCTAACATCACAAAGAAAAATTAATTAGGATCTAACTGTCTGGTCTCCTGGAGATGATTGGAGTGCCCTTTAGGATGTTCGAGTAGTACAATACACTGACAACACTGTCTCTCTGTTGCCTCTTTTCCCAAAGGCAAACTCTTAAGCTCAGCTTAGCAACAGACAAGCATGTTGCCTTTTCTTCATGAGTTTTCATAACAATGGGCTCTAGCCTAATCAGGAGCAGAAAATAATTATTACATTTTAATCTTACCTTTTATGCTTTTCTACCAGTGAATTTCAGCACTGTTGCCATTGTGTCATGGTTACATGTTTAAGCTGTTTCTCACTTCATTTTCAGAAGTTAATGATCCAAATGAATTCTAAGTGCAAGGAAGAAGAAATTGAAGAGGATGATAAAATGGAGGCTGATGTGTCAGATGAAGAAATGGCCAGAAGGTAAGTTACATTTTATGACATAATCAGTACTAGCTAGAAATATGATAAGTTACTGTATTATGTGTGGGGAAATAAAACCCAAAAAGGAAACAAACAAAATTTTAAAAATCCCACAACAGATATGGTGCTGTACCACGTTGATTTTCCAGGAATGCTGGTGTATATTCGCTTGAATCTCCATCACTTTCAGGGGTAAAATAACTTGTAGGGGTTTTCTGCCCTTTGATACCCAGGTATTCTATGCTAATTCCCTCCTTCTTACCAGTTGCTTACAAACTGAAACTATCAGAGTGAATAATAATGTAATAAGTCACATAGTACTTGTGCTTCTCCAAGCTTTTAACGACCAGGTTTTTTACACCACTTAAATTGCTGATTAGGTTTAGGATATGCTCCACGAATTTTTCCTCTGATTTTAGTAAAAGGTGTAATTTTTTTTATTCTCTCTACAGATATGAAACATTAGTGGGAACAATAGGGAAGAAATTTTTGAGAAAAAGGGACCAACGTGTACTCAAGGATGATGATGAAGATGATGATGAGGTTGAAGAGGGGAATAGTAACACAAGACCTAGTAAAAGAGCTAAGAAAATGTTCTTAAAACCTCAGGATTAATGTCAACTGCACAAGTGGAGCTTGTTACCTAATGCCTACCAAACAGAGTACCAAGAACTGGAGATTGTTTGGAGTTTTTGCTATTTAATGTAGAGGGTGGATTTGTAAATCTGTTCTATTCTCATTGAAATTTGTGCCATCCACAGGACAGACACTTTTCAAAGTGGGTGTGTATATAATGGATGTTGTACATCCTTTCCTCTCTCAGCTTTTCATGCGTGGGGCTTTTCATCAGTCTCTTTAAATGTTGTGCATAGTTAAATTGAGCGTTGCATGCAATCAAAAGCACCATTATTTACAATTTAGGGTAACATCTGAAAGAAGTATTTGGAGTAAGGATGAGCTATGTCCAATTCAGCAAGGCAGTTCAGCTTTCACTGCTTGCTTTATTATGAAAATGAAACCTGCGCTCTCTTCAAATTGAAAAAAGTCAGCAGAAACATGCTTGGTTTGTGGGCCTTTTTACTGTGCTAAAAATAAGATGGGAGAAGAACAGAGAGATAAAATCCACTTTATTTAATTTTATTTTTTATAAAGTTTATTTAAAAATAGAGGATTTTGTAGTGAAACTTTTTTTAATACAGCAAGCCAAATATTGGGCGACGTTTACAGTTTGACATCTGAGCAGATTGAGAGTCTTAGTTTCTGCCTTCCAAAAGAAGTTTGCTAATTTTGCCTCTTTTTCAGCAAAAAAAATCCAATCTTATAATTATGTAAGTCTTGTCATAAAAGCATAATAACAGTTTCAGAAACATACTTGAAAGCGGAATAAAAACTGTGGGTTTTTGTGGTTAATGATTGTGGATTAGCTTATTTAATGTAAAAAAATTATGCTTAATACAGTCTGATACAAGGAGTGATCCTGTTTTGTGCTGGCCACAGATGTCCCCCAGCATTAGCTGAGTGCACTGATTTATTTAGCGTGTGATGAAGCCATCTGAAGTATTATCAGGATGGAAGCATCATTCTCTTTGGTCAGTTGGTGCTCTGGGCCTCTTGAAAAATGTCAGTGTTGTCTTGTCTAAAGTCGTATCAGTTCTCTGTGTATGGTCTTTCAACAAGAAATATTGCTATTCCTACATTTCCTCAGGATGTCCAAGTTACTCACCCTTGATGCTGGCTCTCTGGAGAAAGAGGAGTTTGCTAATTGAAGCGAGGAGTGGCCATTCTGCCATGGATACGAGGCTTTTTTTTGGTCTTTTTTTAACAGTTCAGTGAAGCAAGACATGAAACTCAATTATTTAAAGAAGGACACACTGTGTCTGCTGTATTTTGCATGTGATATATGAACTGTAATCCATATATCAGGAGCACCTAATTAGATATTCAAGATGGATCACACATGGAAAGAGAAATATACTTTTAACCTAGTAAGGGGACTTCGTGCAGGTGGAAAGGCTGTGATTCATGATGAGAGATAGTTTTTCAGAGCTAATTAAATGCTAGTGGTTCAATTACTTAAAACCTGATCATATATTACTGCTAGCTGAAAAGGAGTTAATGATGGCAAGACATTTTTCTTCCCATGGAAGATGTGACCTAAGCTAAGAAATGATTTATTGTTGGTCATCACAAGAAAAACTTGGAATATATCCCATTATTCTTTCTTGCTTATTAGTAGGAAAATGATTCCTCTCTCTCTGAACACATTTCTTGAATGGAGAGTGAATTTCTGCAGAGCTGTGCTCAATAGTTGAGTGGTAAAGTGAGTTCTGGTGAACCACCAGCAACCAGGAGATGTCACTGCCATTGCATGCCCTGAGAGACCGTGGGTTGGGGAGGTTTCCAGTGGTGCCATGTGGAGAAGCTTTTGGGTTATTTTGATAACAGCAGTGGCTCAGATGAATTCCATGTGGAGTATTCCTTTGTCAGGGTTCTGCAGAGAACTCTCCTGCATTGCAGGGTTCTGTTCAGGCCAGTGGGGGATAATTCTCATCAGTTAAAGGGCATTCTGCCATGTGTTAACTCCTTAATTTCATGTTATTTCCTGAGGGATAGCAGGAAATGGGAGTGGCATGGTGCATGGATAAGCACATGAGAAGCTAAAGAGCCACCTAGAAAATCCACGATTTTGGAACTGAGACAGAGGAAGGGTAGTTCTGTTTCCCAAGTATGGCCAACACCCAACTGTGAAGAAAAGGTAGACTTCAGTTTATTGTCTTTAAATCTGGGGGCTTTGCTGTTCACATTCAGCTGGTGGCTCAGTGCTACAGTAAGACCAGCTGCTTATTTTTAGCACAGTCTTTTATTCATGGGGAGTTTGCAAAATGTGCCTTTAAAAGCACCATCCATAATGTGTTACTGTGAGCAAGACAAAACCAAAACTCAGCCCTGTGTGACTTTTTAAATGTACTTAAGTACAGAGTTACAAGCAGACATGGTGGGATCGTCTGAAATACCTGTCTGCATTTCCAATAGTATAAATACATGTATATATGTATGGATTTAAGTCTGACTCGAGCTTCCTACCTGAGGTAGAAACATTCTGCTGTATAAAATCTGTGCTTGAACTACTCTTGACAGAGATGTAAATGTAGCAGTGATATATTCATAAAGCAAACCTGCATTGATTCAAGCTTTCTTGGCTCTGACACAGACTCCAGTGCATTTTATGTGCAAGTTCCTAAGCTGTAGGACTTTCCCACGTGGTCACGTTTCTAAATGAAAAGCATTTCTTCTTTGAAAACAGAAGCAGTTTGGGTAAGTAGTGTTTTTATTGCCGGAAATGGCTACCTGCAAAATGGAACTGGTAAAGTGTTATCAGCCACCAGAAGTGTTTGTGCCTGTGACCCTGAGGTGCCTGAAGTGTGGTTGTAGGTGGTGCTCACTGACAGCTCACGTATGCCTGTCCCTTGCCATGTGAAGTTTGGTCCCACCCTTTGGCAGGCTGGTGGTGCTTATTTTGTCATAACTGCTAGAGATGAAAACATGGAAGTCCTGAACAACTTCGTCTTTTTTGCTGATGTTTCTCTTTTTACTTCTATTGTGCTTAGTATCGGATCTTAAAAAGTCCAGGACCAGAGTCCAACTGAAGTGAGCCATCCAGTGTGAATTTAGTAATGCTTGAGCTGATTAAACTTTGGTTCTTGGGGAGGGGCAGGATGTTCAGTGGAGCCGTGGAGTTTGAACCGTGTTTCTTGTGCTCTGTGTCTTGTTCTCTAATGAGACACTCCATTATGCAATGCTACAACCACAGCTGGCTGTCATTGCCATTGGGCATTGCCTGTGTGTGCAATGGGCAGCTGGGCTGGGATTCTGGGACTTCATCCAGCATTCAGACTTAAAAGAAATTGTATTGTCTTTGTCTTGATTGGAATACCGTACTTGTAAATTGTATTTGGAATTAGATGAGTCTGGGGATGGAGGGGGGTGGTTTCCAAGCATTTGTTTTGCTTCATTTGAACAACAGTCCACAACTAAAACTGCAAAATCACTTAGGCTCTCATTAAACCTTTCTCTGAGAGTGCTAATAAAGCATCATGGTAGGGAAGGATGTCAGACATCCCACAGTTCCCTTCCACATGTGAATTCAAGTTTCTGTGAGAGCTGATGCTTTAAGGTGGTTTGTTTTCTTTTCAGGCTGGGAGAACATCAGCTTCTTCAATATTGCCTTGCTAATGGAACCCCAGCATGAGGCCTCGGGGTTTGTTTGGTTTTGTTTGGTTTTACACCATTCTCATCTCAAACCTTTGAGGCACTTTGGGCCTGGCATTCACACCTCAATAACCTGCTTTCATCAGCTTTTGGGAAGCTTCAGTTAAACTGTGAAACTGTTCCTTAGCTGTATGCGTTGACATTTCTTTGTGTGATTGCATGTTGCACAGTGAGGACCTGCTTATAATTGTCATATCAAGATGAAAAATCCCTCTAGAGAGTGGTTATTAACAGATGGGAGTCAGGGGGATGGTTGGAGCCTCAGTCACCAGCAGTTCTGATCTTTGGTAAGAACCAAACCGTAGAAGGGGTAGAAGCTGGGTGAGTCCCCTCACTGCAGGCCCAGTTAAATGTGATAGGAGCCCATGACTGCCCAAGAAACCCTTGCATACCAAAATCCAAGCAATTATCTGGGAGCAACAGCAGGAACACCTCTAGGGAAGCTGGGAGGCAGAATAACCGCCCTGTTAACAGCTATCGTCAAGACAAGAAAACATCTGTGATTGATGGCCCAGAGAAATGAGGTTTGGTGAGCTGGGTGAATGCACATGGGCATCCCATCAGATAGAATGGAGGTGGTGAGTGTTTTGAAGCTTGTAATGTTCCCTGAGGTCTCGGGGAGCACCTTGTCATGACCAATTATTTAAAAAGGGGTAAAAACCCTTAATGGGACATTAATATGAGGGAATAACCTGTACACAAATTACTGAGCAAATTCCATAATTCCATTATTAATAGAAAAGCCGTGTTCTGGCCTCAGTAAGATCTTCCAGTGTCCCCTGTCACCTCTTGCTTGGCTCTCAGTTCCTCATCCCTGTGCAGCTATCTGTGCACCCAGGCCATGAGCTGCCAGTCACACGAAGAGCTGGCACACACCACGACCAGCCCAGAGCTGCTGGCTGCCAAGCCCGGCAGAGATGACTCCTGGGCCTCCTCTTCAGTGATCATCTTCCTCAGCCTATGACCTCTTCATCCAGGTACCTGTAGAAACTCACCATCTCCAACACCACTGCTGCATTTGTTCAATATTGGCCTGTTTAGTTCGAGAAGTGACAGGTAACAGGTTCCAAGGAACATGTAACAAGTGACTGGACAACAGGAAATGGCCTCCAATTATGCTAGGGAAGGTTTTGATTAGATAACTAGGAAAATTTTTTCACAGAGTTGTAAAGGACTGGAAGACTGACAAGGGAAGTGGTGGAGTCACCATCCCTGGAAGTGGCACCTGGGGACATGGTTTAATGATGAACATGGTGGTGATGCTGGGTTGATTGCTGAACTCAATGATCTTTAAGGGCTTTTCCAACCTCAGTGATCCTGTGATCCTAAGAAGTTTGAGGTGGGAAGGGTTGGCCAGCAGATCAGCAGCATGAGTGAACAGCCCTCACTTGGCAGACGGTGTGTGCAGGAGTCAGTGCAGCTGGGGGCAGCTGTACCTGAAACAACTTGTAATGTCTTTATTTTCCTTTTATTTATTTTCAGGTATACACTTACAGCATTTGTGAGATTAATGATCAGATGACGTCTTTGAGCAAAAAGACTATTCAGTGGGAGGAATCAACATTTGACCAATACTCAGGCTTATTACAGACTGGGGAGAAAGAGTGTTTTTCAGTGTTTCTGCTATTTTTTGATGCATTTAAGAATGCTTCCCCGTTCTTAGTGGTTTCCTTGGCTGGACTTTTTGCAGAGAAGCATGGTAGGAGGAACAATTTTCTGAAAAATGGGGAAATGTGATTGTGAAAAAAGAAAAAGGTTTCCTTTAGATTTAGCTGGCTCCTTGGGTGATTTTTTCACTTTGATACAGATGAACAAACACTAATGGCATTAAAGTTCCTGTGCTAAGTGGTACCCATTCAGGACAGCCATATGGACTCTCATGTTTGCAGGACAGAATTAAGGGTACAGTGGGCTTAGCTTCATATACAAATGTAATGCAATGCTAAAAATACAGAATTTCCACCCCTTTGAGGACAAAAGTAAATCTAAGCCAGCTGTGACATTTAAGCACCAGTCACAGTTTGTAGGATGATTACATCTCAGAAACAAAGCTTAGTAGTTATCTCCTTAGAGCCCATCAGCCGCAATTGCACTGCAATAGATAGAATTTTCATCACCAGAAGAAATCGGTACATACCAAAAATTACTTGGGGCACTTTACTGCAGTAATGGCCGGAGGGATGCACATGATGATAATTTTCATTTTGTACTATGGTTTGTCTAAGGATGATGGTGAAAGAATTATGCCTCCTAATGCTCCTTTCCAAGATGACAATGTTTTACTTATATTAAAGGCAGAGGAATGAGATGAGCTGTGAGTGGTTGGATCTTGTGAAAAATTAAGTTTTAAATGTGTACTTCATTGTCTAAATGCTCACAGATGACTTGTCTCCCTATAATAACCTTAGAAAATGTGTTGGCAGCATATCACAATTAATAATCCATACTCATGTGCTACAGGCAGTCCAAAATTCCCCAGACATATATCTTACCCAAGCTTATAACCAGATTCAAATCAAATCCTACATTTGTGCCAAAAATTGTACGGCAGTCATCTCACAGCAAATAATTTTACCTAACTGACTCAAGAGTCTTAAATTCCTGATTTTTCCCAAAGTGAAGTTCACTGTAATCTCATATTAATGTATATATCCTTCAGTCACCTGCAAAAGAATCCCATAACTTTGCAGTAGGGATTGCACAGACAGTGGAAGGTGCTGTACACACGTAGCATTACTGTAGGTTTTCCTGGTCATCTAGATTGTGTAAGATCCTTTAACATTAACAGGGACAAGTTTTCTCTCTAGGGTGATGTTGAATTTCTCTTTGAGGGTTTTTTCCACCTCTTCATCTTCAAGAGTCACAAATTCCACCAGATCCATGTTTTCCTTGTAATTGTACGTGGTCTCAGTGAGTGTCCACCCAATTAGCGCTCGGAATCCATCGGTAGTCTGGAGGGTGCAGATGGACTTCTTTGTGAAGAGGGAATCTGGAGAGGTCTGGAGGTATGTGCACTGGAAACGGAAATCTTCCACTGTCCGTGGCTCAAGGCTCAACATATAAACTTTCCGACACTCTTTTTTCTCCAGCAGATCAGAGCTGGAGAAGCTCTGATTGGGGATGTATTGTTTCCGTCTCATTTTCTCCAGGTACCAGACACCATTTTTTTCCGTGAAGCGGAAGATGCCGGGAGCCTGGGGCTGGTCTTTCCCTGACACAAGCTCCATCGGCTGCCACATCTGGTAGGACACCCCGAAGCCTCCATCAACAATGTAGGCTTTGCCATCAATGACGACCTTTACCACGAGGTGGGTCATGAGGGTGGCGTAGGCGTTCTGGTGGGGGTTGAACACGTACGCTCCCAGGAAGCTGGTGTCGTAGCCCAGGCTCTTCAGCACCCAGCCCAGCAGCTGGTTGTTTTCCATGCACCAGCCGCCCCGCTTCCTCCGCACGATCTTGTTGTAAACCTGCTCCAACTCCAAAGTAATTTTCTCCCCGCAGTGGATGCTGAGGTTTTCAAAGGGAACAGCACGGATGTGGTGCTGGAATATATCGGTTAAGGTTTCCAAATCTTGTTTTTCAGTGGAGCCTTTATAGCCAGTTCTTGCAAAATACTCTTCAAGGTTCATCTCACCTGTAAAGGAAGGAATTGTGTTTTGGTTTCTTTACATTGATGATTTATGATGCTGTGAAAAGCTGCCCTGGCTCTGCCAGCAAAGATTCTTTAATCTACTGAACCTCATCAGAACAGCTTTTAATGGAAACGAGTATTCCTATCAAATAGCTCCCTGAGCAAAGAGCAGTGCGCGTGAGGGTTTGCGTTTGTCTTAGAGCCATCCCTCTGGCAAACAGCTGATGCCATTTCAGTTTCATATGAGGCAGCTGCGAGATGGGGATTTGCTGTATTAGCATTGTAACAGCGGGGTTAAGAAGAAATGTAAGATCACGCTGGGGAGTGTATACAAGGGTTTGTGAAACATGGTCTAAAGCCACTGTTCAGTGACAGGACTGTCACTGGGGGAGGCAGTTTCATCTGCCAGTGGGAGGGAGGATAGTCTGAGCCAGGATTCACATGTTCTTTTCATGAGTCTGCCACTGATGGACGTGACAGTAAATGAATCGCTCGTTCAGTACGCGTCGCTCTTCCACCACTTACAGAAAGTTAATACAATACTCTTGCACGTTTTGTAAAGTGACAAGTTTTATTCAGATAATTATAACTGAAAAAACTGACCTTTGAAAGAGTCACAGACCACTGAGTCTTGTGTCTGCTCTGAGAGTTGTAGAAACTCATTTTGGTGTTGGAATACTGGATCTGAATGGGGGTGAGTGGCCTAAAAGACAAAGAGCACATCTCCATTCCCTCCTGTTCCCTGTGTCTCACAGGGCACCCTGAAAATGGACAGGGGCTGCTTTGCTCTCTCTGGTCCCAACCTTTCTCAAAACTCACCAATCCTTAAAGCCAGCAGCGAACTGCTGAATGTTTACTGCAAGCTAGAATTTCTCAAGATGATTCTCAGTGGCAGATTCATGCTGTGCATATTCACGGCGTAAAGGCAGCTGTCCCAAGAGAACAGAGAGCACCAGCAAAAACCACGTTACCTGCTACAGAAAGGAATTTAGCTTCCAGTGATATCTAAGTGTATTGTTGGAGGATATGCTCCATGTAATATTTGTTAAGTGTAACATAGAAGTCATGGCATTTTTTCTTTTGATTTGCAGACTCCAAGTATATCTGATCCTGTCACTGACTGTGAATGCTAAATAGATCACACCAGCATAAAACTGGTTCTCAAGTTTTTATTATTTGTAATTTCTTTCTGCAACACCATAATATGCTTGATCAGCATTAGATCTGGGCTGCAGGAGATGAAAGCCACCATTCTTTTGAAATGTGAGCAGGCCAGATGAAAAGGCAGGTACAGAAAAGGCAGTCCCACAAATGTGGCTATGATTTATGCAGAGAAAAACATCAGCAGAAGAATTTTAAAGGTGCAAATGAAGGTGTTCATACAAAAATTTTCCTTACCAAGACTATATACAGTATCAGCAATTCCACTGTTAAAAATATGTTATTTGTCTTCCTTTATCCTAATACATCATCCTAAAACATGGACTTTCTGGGTTGCACAACCTACAGTCTGTAATTTTTTTAAGTTGCTTTTAAAGAGCTGTGATTTTATTCCCTTAGAGCATAATCCCTTGATTATTAGATTGAACTTTTGCTTCCTGTGGACTTTGCAATACTTTTAAATAAATTTAAGTATCTAAAAGCACGACTTCCAACAAGAAGTTGCAGTTCTAAATTTATATCTACTATTGTACCTAAACAAAAGAATCTATCTTACAGTGAAGTGAAGCTTCTCCAGAAGAGTGAAAGGTAGAAGAATTGAAATTGCATATCACTGTTTTTCCCTCTTTAAGAGCCCCTGTTTAGCAGGTGATATTTTAGCTCTGTATTGACACATTTTTAGAACATTTTTCCTAGAGAATGTTGCTTATGTTATTGTCCATGACCTTTACCATCATAAAGAAACCAGGTTTTTTGTATCATTGTTTGGAGGGTTTTTTTTTTAAGAAAATAAACTTACCTCTTATGAGATCCCTTTTTATTTATTGAGATATTCAGTTTCTGGGTGGTTTATTACAGGGGCAGCAGTCAGTGAAGCCAGGAGTGGATACAGATTGTGAGGGTTGTCTTTCTAAGCTCTGCTGGCCCTCGCTCCTGAATCTTAAATTCCAAGAAAGGGCAGAGTCCACCCAAAATGAATTCACATTTTTGGACTTCACTGATCCGTGAGCAAATTAAACTTTGTTTCTTCTCTATTAGTAGATGTTTATGCCTTCCCCTGGTTAAGACCAGAATGAACTCATTTTCCATGTAAAATAATTATGTCAGCTGTTGCAAATGGTGTTGGAACTTTTTAAAATTGAATATTGTTATTTTGCAAACCAGCACTTTGAGGTGGAGGATGTTCATCTGTGCCCTGGTGGGTACACTGACGTGCCAAGGTGTTGCAGGCTGCATCCCTGTGCTCCATGGATGCACAAATGACCCTTCTTTGCCCACAGAGGAACTTTTTCAATCTGTTCAACTCCTCAGCTGCAGCAGGGAGTTATTGTGGAGCTGCCACACTTAATAGATGCCATGGTAAATATTTATTTGCATTTCTGCTCTGAAACTTGGCCTCCTGCATCCTCAAGGCATTGCAGTGCTGTTTATTTAATTCTCTCCTCGCCAAGCCTGTCTCCCCTTCATTGGCTGGAGGTGGAACGTCAGAGGAGGTCTCCTTGGGGAAGGCAAAGGGCACATTAGACTGCACCTGGCGAAGCACCTGAGTTTTAGGCACATCAGGTGCCCCATAGGTCTGTGTGGTTGACTAAAACAGGCATCAAAGTCTTTTCCTTGGCTGAAGACTGATGTTCTTCTGTCGCCCTTTCATGGCACATCCTGTACAGTACCACAGGTATCTCAAGGTAAAAGGCTTCTGTGTCATGGATATGTTGCTGTGTAACCACACTGGTGGCATGTCCTCACTTCCCAGGGTTTTCTTTTGCATCCACACTTTTTAAGGTAGCTTTTGTGCAGAATACTGTTTGTAATAAATACGAAGACTTTTATCTGTAATACTATCATATCCTCTTGACATCACATGAAGGCTTGGTCCCAAAAGTTTAGACTATAGTTTGCAAAGACTGATCTAACTTTTTTTCAGTTTTTAAACCAAAAGCCTGATTTTTAAGAGCTGTTGAATCATCTCATCTTCTACGGATTTTATTTTGGATTCAGGGACACAGATAAATCAGACTCAGAAAAAGTGGATACTCAAAATTAGAGAGATTTTAGGGGGGGTTAGGTATCCTTGGATAAATACCTTACTTTAAGTCAATTTCTGAAAAGGGAACAGGACTCAAGTCTTCTAACTTTTCATAAGCTAATCAGCACCTAATGGTGGCTTGTTTTGAGAAAGTCTTAACCTTTCTTTTTTCTACAGAAAGTCTTTAAAAGCCAAATTCAGCTCAACTTTAAGACTGTTAAGAGAAGTGAATAATTTGTAAAAGTCGCTGAGAAGATTGGAAGTAATGCCAGAAAAGGTTAGAGGTCTTTCTTGAAAAATGGTAACACAACTTCTCCTTCCATATCATTTTGGTCTCATTTGCCACAAAATGTATCTGTAATAAAATGAGTTCTTGAGAAGGTGAACCAAAAGTTAAGGAGTCAAAAAGCAATTTCTATATGAGCAAAACAGAGCTAGTAAGATGGCTTGGTTTCTAAAGAAGGAGAGGTTTGATCTCTGCTATGCAATCCGTATATGTCATTAATTAGCAATGTACTTGAATTTACCAAGCTTTGTGACTAGCTCAAGTTAAAAATGAGATTAATGTAATTAATGTTAATTTTAGAACTTTCCTGCTGGCTATTTAAAGATCCATCTAGCACAGTGTTACAGTTAGATCTGATCCACTAAATTCGGTGGCAAGCCACGAACATTTACTGGTACAAGTTTGTTCTCCAGTACTATATTGAATTTATCTTTCAGTGTCTTCTCAACCTCTTCATCTGTAAGGGTTGTGATGTTCACCAGGTCCGTGTCCTCCGTGTAGTTGTACTTCATGTCAGTGAAGGTCCATCCAACTAAGGCAAGGAGCCCATTGGTGGTCTGGAGACTGCAGATTGACTTCTGCCGAAGGATGTTGTCTGGAGACACTTGGAGGTAAGTGTTTAGCTCCTTGAAGTCATCTATATGCCGTGGCTCAAGAGTAAATCTATATATTTTTCTGATATTTCCCAGTTCTGGAGTATCAGGGAAGTCATTATTACTCTGCTCAGGAATATAATGCTTCCTTTTGACTTTCTCAAAGTACCAGGTGCCATTGTCTTCCATGAGGTGGAAAATGCCAGGGACCTGGGGTTGGTCCTTCCCAGAAATCAGCATCAGTGGCTGCCACGTCTGGTAGGCACCACCAAACCCAGCATCTACTATGTAGGAATCTCCCTTGATCACCACCTTCAGCAGGATATGGTTTATCTCAGAAGTGTATTCCTTCTCTGCTGGTTCATAGCTGTTTGCACCAAGAATGCAGACATCATACCCTAATTCTTGCAAGGCCCAAAAGAGGAGGTGGTTGATTTCCAAGCACCATCCACCACGTTTCTTTCTCACAATCTTATCGTAAGTAGATTGCAAATCCAGTTCGATGGCCTCCCCGCAATGCATGCTGAGGTTCTCAAAAGGAATGGTCTGGATGTGATGCTGGAAGATGGCTGTCAGGGTTTGCAAGTCTGCATCCTTATGGGGCTTGTTGTAAGATATTCTTCCGAAATACTCCTGAATGTTCATTTTGCCTGTGTGAGCAGAAAAGCAGCCAGTTACTGCTGTGCAGCTGTCAAGGGGTTCACTGCTGTTTCTGTAGCACAGGTTAACCAGCCTGCAAATGTAGTCTGGGCCGTTTTAATGAGGATCTAAAAGAATTTTAAGTATTTGTTAAAAAGAGACAAGGACAGGAGCAGGTGGCAATAATGCTTTCCCTCTCTCAGGGGCTGCCTTCAAACCAAGTGGATGTCTTTCCCATGGGAAGACACAGCACATGCCATAAGAGAATCTCTGGCCACAGAGGAGGATCCCACATGACAAAAGTTTTCAAAAATCAAGAAACAACAGGTTTGCAGAAAAGCTGCCACACCATACCAGCACAAAAGTCACAGCAAGTTCTTACTGTTTCTTTTACCGTACCAGGTAAGGAATTCTTTCTTTATCCCACAGGTAATTTAACTGGAAGGTTTTGCATTCATAGATTCAGTTAACTGGGATTAACATCTCTGTGTGTCACCATTTCAGACAGGTTTCCATGTAAAGCAGATCATTGTTTTCTTAATCTCTTAGATTTCCCTGGAGAGTTTAGACAGGGCTTTGGCTGTGAAAGGAAAGAACTTCAATTTTTCTAACCTAAGGATCAAAGGAATTGATCTAAAAGTACATACAAGGCAAATTCATAATCTTTTGGTCTCTTTGACCATCTTTTACAAACTAAAGGCTTTAGTTTCAGATCAAATTATTGGAAATATTTTGTGTCTTTGTATCTCTGGTCCCCTGTCCTTTCATTTGCAGAAAGGCACTGTCATTGGCACTGATTGTGTGGCCAAGATACAAAAGGTTCCCTGTAAGACTTCTAATCCAGTGACTCATCTGGTCTCTGCAAGGGTTTCTTTTGCCTTTAGTTTAGATTTAATTTGGCTTTTTTCCATGCAAGGATATTTGCTGTTCAGAACAATTCACAATCTGTTAAAGGCTATGTTAATTTCCAAAAAGTCTGAGGATTTCTTGCTTCCTGCAAATGGTTGAATGTTCCCTGGGAGGATTTTCCAAAAATCCTTTGATGTGGATGAGATGGGACAAACTCCCTTCCACTGAATATTCTCAGCTTTGGTGCAACTGTTCCCCGCAGCACCTTGACCCTATGTCCATGCCAGAAGCTTGTGAAAATCCCACCTCAAATCCACAGGTGGAAGTGCCCCTGCCCCAGCAGGCGAGCCCATCCAATGGCCTAATCTCTAGACTTTAACCCCAGTCTTGCTGCTAGCAGCATCAACTCACATGACTTGGCTGTATTGCTCTTGATGTGCACTGGTACCAACATTCAGACTGGCTAATGCAAACCCACAGGAAAATGTGATAGAATAGAGGATTATCCCAATAAGGGAATAAGAAATAAACATTTTCACTTCAAAAGGACCCAAAGAGGCTACATAAAAAATAGTAATGTCTCTTTGATACTGCATTTTATGTTTTTTTTCCATCCCCTTTTTAGGACAGGGGCACTCATCTCTGGCAGGATCTCCTTGGAAACATTTGTAGAAAGCCATTTCCTTCCCAACAGACAGCAGCAGTGTTCACTGGCAGGCTCATCCTGTGGTCCTCTGCCTCATTTTTCTTTCTATTTCCACTTCCAGCAATTTTGCATAGGAAGATAGAAACATCTTTTCCCTATAAGGGTGTCGAGCTGAACCTCTGTGACCAGCAGGAGTCCAGAGGAGTCCATCAGCCTGGTGGGTCTGATACGCTTGGAATTTGGCTTCAAGCGAAACCAGATCAGTCCCTGCCCTGGGTCAGCAGCAGAAGGCCTGATGCCCTCCCCATAACTCATCTCCTGGGTCTGGGTGTCCCCATCATATGGGGAAAGCACAGGATAAAACCAGCTCCCCTCATCCAGCTATGGAGAGCCCCCATGCGGTGCTGGCAATGAGGCTTTGGGAAAATATCTTGGGAAAGCATTTTGGGAAATTCTCTGCCCGTGCCTCATGTTCCCCAGCTGCCTCTTCTCTGGCCTCATCAATTTAATTTCTCTATCAGACAGCCTTGCGGTGGCTGACAAAATGTGCTCTGATCTCAATGAATACTTAAAGAGGTTTAAGTATAATAAAGCTGCACTACAACATCATTGACATTAGGGAGCATCCACATAAATCAGCGTTTACTCCCTCGCCTTCCTGGAGGCAGATTTTTCCTTGGCACAGCCATTCCTGCTGTGCGAGCGATGAGGCTGCAGCAGTGAGCAAGCCCTCTCCCGGTGGACAGTCTGCGTTCCAAAACGGAGTTGCCAAATATCCCGAGCCTCAGTCCAGATCTCAGCCTTGTTTACTTCTGCCCCTGCAGCAGCTGAGCTTTGCTCAGCGTTCCTGCAGCTTCATGGGTAGTGAGATTCAGATGTTCGTTCTGCCTGTCTGCACATGTCCCTCGGGATCGCTGGGTCCTTTCGTAATTAGGCTGAATATTAGGATCAGTTCTTCTTCTCTGCTAAAACTCATGAGGGAAATCCAAGGCTGGATCCTCTTGCACATGCCTATACTATTTGTTTGATTCTAAGTTACACTGTGAGTCAGTAGCTGCGTTTTTCAGACACTCTGGCTTAGCACAAAGGGTTAGTTTAACTCTCAAATACTCGATGTTGCACTTGGAAAACATCCTTGCAATGCCACGCTCGCCATCAACCCTGGAGTTTCCTGCAGTTTATGTTTTGTTAATACACCTGCAGCGCTGTGCACAGGGTATGCAGACTCACAGGGGTGGGCTCTCCCAGAGGGGCTGACCCAAAGCTGCAGGATGAAGTTCAAGATCAGGCATGCAGCGCTTACCTCGCAGGCAGTCAGCTCAGGCTTTCCACCCCGCACTGTTCCAAAGTTCCCCGGAAGAGTTGCACTGCGAACTGCTGCTCTTAAAGGTCCAGGCTGCCTTTGCTGCCTCTCAGGGACAGCCTTACCCTCCACCAGAGCAGCCAAGGACGGGAGAGAGTTTCTTCTTTTATAGTAGTTTATAGTCTGATGGTTTTATTGCTTTATTTGTATCGGCATATGTGTGGGAAGCCCTGTCATGCAATTTGTTGCGTTAGGTGCCGTACGGAGAGCCTGACAATGATCCAGTCCACAACCTTCTTTCAGTGTGGAGGAGATTTTAACCTTCCACGTCACTGAATGAGAACTGAAGCCCTCCAGGAGTGCAAAGCATGGGTATCGTGAGCAACTTTCGTAAGTGGTTATAACCTATAAACCCATCCTCAACCCTGCAGGGCACTCAGGGGCTTCAGTCTCTGGAGCACCGTGGTGAGTGCTCCCACGCTGAAGCAGCAAAGCTATCGTGCAAATTTTGATGCAGATTTTACATTGTTGACATTGATGTGGTCTGGATCCCTGTAGGAAGTGACTTATGATAGCCAGAGAGTAATCCAGGGCAGGAAGTCACTGATTTATTGGTGGGGATGGCAACTGTTGAATTAATCCCACCTCACTGATCTATTCCTGGTGGCTGACACCAGCCCCTGCAAAGCAATAAGGTCAGATTTGCCAAGTCACATAGTTGTCTAAATTCCCCTGGGTTCAAAGAGAAGCCCTGTCCTTCAGCAGGGAAGATGCTGCCCCCGGAGAACTCCAATCTCCCTGAGCCTGCTACGCCTTTAAGTATTTGCCTCCAAAGTTAGTGATAAGGAAAAAACAAACTAGGGCAATCTGAGACGAAAACATCTTTTTTTTTTTTTTCCCCCCGCCTTCCAACAGCAAGTTTCATTGTATTGCTCAGCAATACACTGTGCCTCTGTGGGTGAGCAGGAGGCAGGAGCGCTGAGCTGTGCCGGGCACACGCTCCAGGAGATGAGTCAGCGGAAAGAAGAGTGGCCTTCCCTGTTCCTGCCCTCCACACGCTGCATCCCGGGGGCAATGGACCTAACTCCCTGCTCTGGTCTTAAAGGTCTGTGATTTTATAGTTCTGTACTCGTTCCCCTGAGCCTATGGAACAGCACAAAGGGCAAGAAACATGCTGGCACAGGGAGAGAGGAGTGGGCGCAGCCCTTTCCAGGTGTTCCCTATGGTTGTTCCCGCAAAGGATGGAGATTCTTGGCTCTGCATGGATGTTCTCCTGCCCCACAGCTTTCCAAGGCCTGCCTGGACTTTTACCTGCATCCCAGTGCTTTGTCCCTGCTGTCCCACTGAGTGTAGCTCTCTTAGCTCTGCCACTAATGTGGGGGCCACAGAAAAACACAGATCACAAACAAGCCAGATCCTGGGACAATTTCTTCTGACCATCTTTGTTGCAAGCTGATGGCCCACACCATAAGAAGCCCCTCTTTCTTTTACAACCACATTCCATTTTCTCATGGGATGGGAGAGCCTCATGCGCTATACAGGACTATTGCACCCCTGCAGCCAAGCACATGTAGTTGAATTTGACTCTGGGAAGACAGGGGTTCAGGAGCTTGCTGTGTCTCTATGAAATACATTTTGAACATGCAGAATAGCAGCAGCTTTTGTTAAATCTAAATTGCTAGTTATAGAAAGCTGCACATACTGCATAACAAGTGAAAAGGGCTCTGTGAGTTATTGTGTTTTTAAAAGCCTTAGCTGGAAAATATTAGCACATACAAATAATCAGGACAACTTCAGTGATTAATGACTTTTTTTTTTTCTTTGGGAATACATGCTGTAATTTGGGGGCAAAAAAAAATCTGAATAATTCTAGTTCACAATGCTTGATTTTTTTTTATTTAATTGTAATTCACTTATATAATTTGCTTAATTATAAGTGCATAGTTGTAATGCTTCCAAGATTTGTACGTAAAGGAACATCAAGCATCTTCTCAAAGGGCAAAGAGGTCACATTTGAGTAATTTCTCCTACTAGAAATCTTAGCCGTTAGGTATGTGATTAAGAGTCATCGTTTCTCCTTATATCAATATAATTAGCATCACTGCAAACACATCCTCAGTAGAACAGATATGTTTCAGAAAAATAATTCTGTGCATGTGTTTGGGTTCAGCTGTAATAATTAATGTGCAATAACACCCGGAGCAGAGTCTGATGAGAGGAACATGTATTCCCAGCAGTCTGCTGCTGAGTGAGAGCAAACAAAACGCTCAGGAGATGCTTTCAGTTCAGAGAAATACTGCTCTTTGGTTATGTCACCGAGAGAACAGGGGCTGTGCAAAGCCTGAAACAACACAGAATTGTCACTAACATTTCTTATCATCAGTTCTAGGTCATAAATAGCCTGTCCTCAAATACTCACATGGTGAATTCGCACAGGTGGGATGGCCTGAGTGCCACGTGAGAGGGTGTTGTGGATGTGAGAGCAAAAAGAACAGGCTTATGGCTTAACTGGAGAAACTCAGCACAGGATGTCTTTGTTTTTTTGGCTATTAAGTTCCCAAAATAATACAGTATTCATTTAAGAGGCGGGTATGATTTTCCCCAGGTGGCAGCACCAGGTAACAAAGAGAAAGACATACAGCTCCATCATTCTGCCCAGCTACACTGGGTGTGTTTAGAAAAGCTTTTAAGAGATGAAAGGAGTAGGGAATGGGCAGAGTCTGCTTCCCGCTAAGCACAGACAGAAGGGCAATGATTTGATTGAGCTAGGCAAAAATTATTTGTCCCCAAATAAAAAGAAAGGCAGGAATAGTTGTGAAAGTCCATTTCTTTTCCAGATTCATGCTAGTATGTTCTGCCTTACACTGGTGTAGATGGAAGGAGAAAGATTAACCTTTAGATGCTTGTCAGAAAGAGAGGGAAGAATTGCCTGTAATGCCACTGAATTGAATTGCAATTCAGGCAGTGAGTTAGAACAGAGACAACCTGCTCGTATTGACGGGCACAAATTTCTTGTCTAGTGTTATATTGAATTTCTCCTTCAGTGTTTTCTCTATTTCTTCATCTGCAAGGATTCTGATTTCCACAAGATCCGTATTGTCCCTATAATTGTACTTTATCTCTGTGAGTTTCCACCCCACCAGTGCCCGGATGCCGTCGGCAGTCTGCAGGCTGCAGATGGACTTGGTCACAAAGAGCGAGTCAGGTGCTGTCTGCAGGTGGGCATTGCAGCCCCTGAACTCCTCAATGTCTCGTGGCTGAAGGGTGAAGAAATAAATCCGACGGCAAACTTCGTTTTCCACATTTTGGGAAGTGGAGGTGCTTTGGTTGAGAACGCACTGCTTCCTTTTCACCTTCTCGAGGTACCAGGACCCATTCTCCTCCTGGAAACGAAAGACGCCGGGAGTCTGCGGCTGATCTGTCCCCGAAATCAGCTCCATTGGCTGCCATAGCTGGTAGGCCATCCCAAACCCCCCATCCACAATGTAGGATTTGCCATCAAGCTCCACTTGTAGCAGCAGGTGATCGATTTCATCTGGATAGGCGTCGAGCTCTGGGACGTAAACTTTTGCTCCCAGAAAGGTGACGTCGTAGCCAAGAGTTTTCAGGACCCAAGATAAAAGGTAGTTGTTTTCCATGCACCAGCCCCCACGTTTCTTCCTCACTATCTTGTTGTAGGTCGCTTCCAGCTCCAGCTCAATGCTTTCCCCACAGTGGATGCTGAGGTTTTCAAAAGGGACAGCTTGGACGTGGTGCTGGAATATATCTGACATGGTAGCCAGGTCCGGCTTATCGTGGGAGCCCCGGTAAGAAATTCTGGCAAAATACTCCTTGATGTCCATGCTGCCTCTGAGAGAAGGGTGGGAAAAAATAATAGGCTGTGTCAGAAGTGGTGGAAGGCTCTTCCCCATCCCTTGTAATGGGGTGCTCGGAAAAGGAGTGGGGTTTGACTAATGTCTGTATCAAAGGCGGCTGAGTAATAGTGCTGAGAGAAGCCAATGGGACGCTGCTGATGAGCACAAATGTTATTTTTATTTGCCTCTTTTACAGCTGTGACGAGAGGGTCCAGCTGTGCTAAGCACATTTCAGCAGAGTTCCTGCCCAGCAAAGCTACAAATCTCTGTAGGAAGGAACAAAAGCAGTAGCAGCGATGTTTCCCTGCTAGAAATTATAGGAACTGAGACTCTCCAGCTCTGAACTGCTTTGCTCGTGGTTTGACTCAGCAAAGCAGAAGCAGAAGCAGAAAACAAACCCTCCCACTCCTGCAGAGCGATCCAGAGCCTCCTCTGCAACCAAATCTGGAGCAGGTCTGTCCTGCCATGGTGTTTCATTCGTTATTTAGGCAGCCTGGCACGAGCTGGTCTCACCTGCTCCTGCTCTCCGTGCCGGCAGTAGCAGATGTGACCTGGAGTGCAGAAGGCTTTTGTAGGGCAGAAAAGGCTTTGGGAGGTTTTTCGCTGTATCTGCTGTGAGCTGCCTCCCTACAGCACAGCTTAGCTCCCCAACCCTGCTAATCACAGCCCTGTTCCAGCAACAGGAGGAAACCAAGGTTTGGGCCTAAACTACAAGGTTCAAGGGCCACATTTTCTGAGATCACTTTTTGGGATGCAGTTGCTCCTTCTGTTCATGGTCTTCCCACTGGTGGGTGGCTGCCCGTGGGTGAGGGAGCAGGCATTGCCCTCCTCTGGGATGGCAAGGGCTCAGTGCAAGGCTGTTTCACAAACACGGGGGTGGAAGACAGCTCAGGCCATCCCAGCCCTTGATGGAAGGAACGGGATTTTGATGCAGCCAAGTATGTCTGTTATTTCTCCCCAGGCACCGCTAAATTTCAGACATCTGTAAGTACGGAGCGATGGTGTTCAGATTATTGACCTGAGAGGTCCAAAAATGCTCTCAAGTTCCTCTATGCAACCCTCAAAGTCAAATCAAAAGAAAAATATCCAGCTGTTCCAACAGCATTATATTCCCAGTCTGATGAAAAATGGCGTGCCCAAAATTGTATGGGAATTTTGGAAAGATACTTTCAATACATAAACAAAACAATGAAAATGAAAAATTCCCATTTGGTGTAATATCCTGGCAGAGGCAGAGGGTAGCCATGGGTCCCCACATGACCTGTAGGATAGAGACTTTACAGAACTCCAACTACTGATTGCACCATGGCCACCACCATGTCTCAACATCCAAGCAGGCCTGAGTGATCCACGATGGGGTTAAGAGCATCAGAGTCAGGGGGTTCTCTTTGTTCAGCTTTTGGCTGTTCCCAGGATTTTCCCAGAACTACAGTTCTATTCATTTCTGAAAACTTGGCACAAGCTTAGTATTTGCCGTGTGAATTTTAAACCAGCATCGCCAGCAATGAGCTGGTTTTCCCTTTTTCTCCCTTCCTTTCCCTCCGCCACAGCAAGCAGAACATGTGCAGTAACTTTTTACTTACAGGGGAAATGTTGGTGTGGGGTTTGTCTGTCTGTCCATCTCTTGGGGGTGTTTACAGGGCTGTTTTAATGGGGGTTGCTGAAAATGAGGCAGATGGCACAAATGCCCGAGTTGCTCGAGGCTCCCAACTGAGTAAATAAACCAGCGTATCTACAACACCGAGCAGCTGAGCACTCCCTGCTCTGCCCTTACACCATTTCTGCTGTATTTGCCTCCAGACAGATTCAACTTCCTGGTTAGAGAGCACTCAGCTACCAAGATCCGGGGGTTAAGAAAAAGGCTTACCTGTAAAATCAGTTTAACTGCCACTGTACCTCCGGGGCTTGGGGCTGGTTCTAGGCTAAAGCAAGTGGCGTGGCTGGCTGTCCTCTACTTAGCACAGACAGGGCTTGAGGATTGCTCTCCAGCTGCTCTTCAGGGAAATGTCCTTTCCTTCAACTTGCTTTCACCCGCCTCTATCAGATTGCAAAAGCTGAACAAAAAAAAAAGAAAAAAAAAACCCCGAAGGGTGGAGCGTGAGAGCTGGGATGAGCCAGCAAAGCCAGCAGCAGTGTAAACCTGGCTGTTGTTAGAGCAGAGGCTGCTTCACATTTTCACTTGTTTGATGCTGTCTGCAGGGGCCTGCTCAGGCTGTCACCAAAAGGGTGTGGTTTTGTTTCAGTAGCTCGCTGGATGCACTCGGGTGATGTAGTTTTTTTTCTCCCAGTCATTAGATTACTATTTGTTTGAAAACGTGGGGAAGGAAAGCTTGCATGCATTCAGTCTGAGGAGGTTTTTGCACTGTTTCTGCAAAACAGCAAGATGTCAGCACAGTAACCTGCACCTGCAACCTGCTTACCCCAGTCTGCAGCACAGGAACTTCAGTGCTGCCTTTGCTTCCTTTGCTCTGTGTGATTTCCATGGGGTTTTTATTACAGCAAATTTCATAGAATATAAGAAAGCACTGGGCCAGCACTGTGTCTCCTTTGGTCTTTGCCTACAGGAATCACCTGCAGATGTTGCTGATGGTGAAGATGCTCTTGGCACGGTGATGGATAGGAAGTATTGACACATAGGGAGCTCCATCCTCTCAGTGTATTTCATATTGCTTTTGTATCTCCTAATTTTGCTTGCATTTTGTCAAGTCTCATTCATTCTCTGACATCTACAGCTGGATCTTCCCTGTTAGTTCCCCAACAGTCGTTCCAGTCCTTCACATTCAGTGTCAACGCCAAGTTCCATTCAAACACTGATTTATTGGGATAATTAGCAGAGATAATAAATCAGATGAAACTAAGATGTCTGTGATTACACAGCTCGACTCCCATATCAAAATTTGGCTCTTTATCTTCCCCTCAGTGGCCCGTGTGTGACCCCACAAGAGAGAACTCATGCCCAAGCCCTGAGACACTGAAAGGAAAGGAGAACCTGCCCTCGTCAGGCTTATCTGGGCAGGTCCAAATCAGTACAAAGAGGAAGTTCATACTCCTGCCTGGATCTTGCTGATCTTCTCTTCCCCCAAACCCTCATTTTGACAAGGAGAAGCCAAAAGCCAAGCAGGCAGATCCCAGTCCTGGTGGGAACCATCCTGAAATTCCATCTCTGTAGAACACGTGAGGAGACCCATCTATGCTCCTTGTCCAGAGTTATTTGGGACCACAGATTGTGCCAGAACAGAACACTTGCCATGTTCCCTTGTATGAACTGGCTCAGGGTCAGTTCCAGGGAACTTTGGGGTCCTTTTTAAATACAGGTGTTTTCTAACCCAGAAGGAGCAAAACCCATTTTCCCTGGCACTTTGATACTCAGCTTTATCTCAACTCTTCTCCCTAAAACCTATCTGATACTGAGCATTTTCTTCTGTGTCTTTCAAATTCTCATCCCAACTCACTACCCTGCATCACTCTCCTTTTTCTCCCCATCCTACACATTTTCCAGCCAAGCCACTGAAACCACGAGCTCCCACCCTCCCCAGGTGTGCTGAAGGCCAGCACAGGGCAAAGCTGAGTCAGGGAGTGCTAAAGGAAAGGAAAGGCTGATCTTGATCCCCAAGCCTTGCTGGAGTCTGTTCAGTGCCGTGCCAGATCATCAGGGCTAATTCCAGGTGGGGCAATAAACTGCAATCACAGCTGTGCCCTCCCCTGTCCCCAGGGGCCACAAAGGGCAGAGCCCAGCTCGGGCCTGCTGGGATGGGGAACACAACCCCAGGGTGAGCAAATGGGAACGTCCTTGGGAAGGACACTGCTGTCCACCTGGACACCGCAACGCCATTTCCCAGCCTTGGCAGGAGCTGGAGCTGGCTGAGCTTTTTCCAGAAGATCCTCAATGTAATCGCACTCACTTTTATATAAATTTAAACTGCTGACAGCATTAAATTTAATACTGAAATCTTTCTCTCATCCTAACTCTCCTGAGAGGCCTCATCAAATATCCCTCCCTCCCTGCTTTAATGGAGTATTAGATGCTGCAGTATTTGCTTGGGGAAAGAAAAGCATTGGGTGCCCTATTTGAGGATAAAAGTCAAGTGTCTTCTCCCTTCTATAATCACCTCTCTGGCACACTGTATAACAAATGAATATTATATGATATTATTATATCATATCATATCATCATATCATATCATATATTATATTATATTATAATTATATCATATCATATTTACTATATGATGTTATTACAAGTATGCTTAATATACAAACTATATATATATAAAGACAGACTTTTAAAGTAATAAAGCACCTGAGGTGTTTGAAGTGAAATTAGTATAAAATCTTAAACTCTTACACGAGGTCAGATCCTACTGAGCTCTGAGCTCCTGGGAAAGGAAACACTGCACACCCTGAGCCAAGTGTTTGGCTCTTGCCTTTCATTTCCAAAGGGAATTAAACAGATGCAGACCAACTCTCGTTTTTAGTGTTTCCGCTGTCTGATGCATCTTTCTGAGGGCTGGTGGGTGTCAAAAGTTATGTCCTCTGCTTACTTTACCTGCCAAGATGAGGTTTTTCACACAAACCAACTCTGAGCGTTTAATGCAGACCAAGGAGACCACGTTGGTCTGCAGCTCCCTCCAGCTCTGAGGGTTTCAGCACAAATCTCTTACACGTAAATGGTAATAGTTCAGTTAAATTCCATTACAAGGGGAACAACTGGCTTTTCTACATGAATGGCTTTATCTCACACAGCTTTTAAAGGAAAAATAGAACATTTTAAGTAATTGCTTTGAGGAAAAATGTGTGCATACATCTGCCAGTCAGGAAGATGGAGAATTTGCTTCTGTTTCACAAGCAATAGTCACACCCCTAACATGCTATTCCTGCCTCCATCTCCTGGGCCACCTCTCCCAGAGATGCCAGCAGTGTCGTCAAACTCTGAAAATGCTGAGGAGAAAGTCCTGGAGACTGGAAAGCAGAGTCAACCATTATTGTCCATCACACATCGTTGGTAGCTGCAGGGTGATTGCAGGGTGATTGCAGGGCCATGCATTCTCCTGTGCAGGGACAGAAAGGCCTCATTTGAAAATAAAAATGTTACGTTGGTCTAGTCCAAAAGTCAGCAAAAGAAATCCTGTTACAATGAATCTGCTGATCATCTGCAAAAATTCCTGCTAAGCAAATACATAAAATAGCCTGTTCCCTGGGCACACAAAATTACACCCATTTTGGTACAAGCTGCCTAACAAAGAGAGGTTGCAGGTCAACAGTCTCTGTCCCTGCCAGGCCCAGGAATGGCTAGGTATTCCAGCCTGTGCACCACATGCAAAAAAATACTGTTTCAATATTTTTTAAGAGGAAAATATTCTCAAATAATGAAAAGATGACATGACTAAAGGAGAGTTACATGTGTATGAATACAAGGGGGTGATCAGAGTTTGCTCAGCCTCTGAAATTCCTTTGGTGAGATATATATAGATATAAATATATAGATATATATAGATATATATAGATATATATATTTATTTCTAACGACTAAAGAAAAAATCTTTGTAAATATGCTCAAATGCAGCAGCAGTCACCATTTATGAGCAGTAAAACTGCCAAGCCTCATCCTCAGCAGGGTTAAATTGTCCTCATTCCACCACAGCCACGTGGCAATGCTGCTTCCACTCACCTGGCTTTGGGCCTGCTCTTCAAAAAAGCTCCTCTAAAACCAAACTGTTGCTTCAGTGCAAAGACCCTCATGGACTTCAGCCAGAATCTGGATCAGTCATAGTTCAAGCAATCAGCCTGGAAGCATGCAAAGCAGGAACAATTACATGAGTTCTGTCATTCCCAATACTCAGGTTTTATGTATATATCTTTTTTTGGAGGTAGGTGGGAAGGAAACCTTTTATCTCAGCGAAGAGTGTTACAGTGACAGCAAAGGGGAAAAAAAGCAACTGTGCCTTTGGAAAACACATTTTCATTACAATGTACTAACACACATCACAGAAATAATATATGTTTGTGATGACAAAGTATTCCCATCACTCCACTGCTGAATTTGGTGTACAGTTGGGGAAAAGAAAGGAGAGATGCTCTGGATTAAAAATGCTCTCCCAGACTTACCTTTACTGGGATTTTATTGGCTTTCTGCCCTGCAATGCGCTCGGGGGGCACTGCTGTGATTCCCAAGTGGCACTGCAGGGACTCGTGCACACTTAAATACCCTTTTCACAGGATTTTTCTGCCTGCCCTGTGTGTTTACAGCTGGTATGGGCAGCACAAAGCAATGTGCACCATGTATAGGTGGATGGAAAAGAAGAGTGGTGAAGTTTTCACACCTGGAGCAGGAGAGGAGCAAATTCCTTCCAGCTCGAGACGAATTGCCCGTGGATTTGCTGACTGTCACACTGCACTGTGGTACCTGAGGAGGACTGGGAGGAGGAACGAGTCCTCCAGGAGTTTGGGAGGGGCTGAAAACTGGGAATCAGATTTTAGATGTGGTCAGTGCAAGGAGTCATATTCTGGAGTGCAGAGTGGGGAAAGAAATTCCATGTAAATTGTCATGGCTGGTGGGATCTAAAATCACATCCACTTCTGCTCTGGGAGCTGAGTGAATCTGGTAAAAAAAAAAAAAAAAATTCAAGTTGCTGAATCTAGTCAGAAATCCAGCATCCAGGAATCCAGCTATGCCAAGAAGCATCCCTTTCCCAAAAAACAGCTCCACACCTGCTGTGCTGACCCACACATTACCCACAATATTACTACTTTTTTTCCTAGCAAGGAGCAATTTGATCCTTGATCATACAAACTCCTGAATGGCCTTTGCTGTGAGATGATGAACCTGATTAATTTGACATCATCCCTGGGCATTTTCATCCCATAAGGTAAAAGGCAACTAATTTCCTTGCAATGGTCATGGTACTTCCTTTTCCTCATCACACCATTGCAAATTGATGCTACGCCCAGGGCACTGTCTCCTCACAGGCAGATGCTGAGGATTCTGTCATGATGGAAGATTGTCATCCACCTTCCAAACTCTTATTTAATAGGAGCTGTGGTGTGAAATTCTGGTCAAATAGTCCTTGCAAAGTAACCACCTGCTTTTTAAGCATCTGGAGGCACATCTTTTCTGCTCCTCTATTTAAAATAAATAGAGCTGTCATGGAGAAAAGCCTGTGGTTCAGCCACGTCCCTCTGAGACCAAGCACTAGATTTGTCAATTCACACTAATGCTATTTTTAATTGCTTTCCCAGCAGTTGTGCTGGGACCTGCCCAGCGCCAGGCGCTGCACCTTGTGTTGCAGTGCAGCCCCTGCCATCCCCTGGGCCGCACAAACAGGCTCAAACATGATGTTGACAAATACATTGTTGTCTCTGGGGCTGGAGGCTGAGACCCTGAACCCGGGGTGGTGATGGAATAAAGTGCCTTCAACTCAGGATAGCTTTCTGCTCAAATATCCGAGCTGTGCAAACCCTGTGGGAAATTTCCAAGATGCAGCAGGACTCAGCAGCCAGCCAGGCCAGCAAAGCAGCTGCAGTGTCTTTTTTTCCTCATTTTCCAGCTTTCATGAGTGGCACCAGGTGTTCCTCACCTCTGCAGAGAAGATAGGGTGAGCAGGTCTGTAAATCCTTCAGCGATTGAACACCATCCCCTTCATCCCCATGAAAGCACTAAGCAACCTCACCAAATCATCTGTCTTTTGCTGGGTCCTTTCCCAATTTGCAATTATTTCTCTAATTCCTGTCTGTGTCAGCATAGCTAATGACTTTCCAGACAGCATTGTATCAAAACCTTTACTGAAATGCAGCACCTGAAGTCCCACTACACATTTCTTCCTCCTAGAAAATCTCATACCTAATCGTAGAAACCCAGTAGCTCATTTGTGCTACCATTTTTAATAAACTCCCATTCTGTGGGTATTGCTCACAACAGTCAGAGGCAGCCATAGCATCTGATGTGCCTGAATTTGTCTCTCTCCCCTTACACATCTATCTGAGGGATATTCTCCAGCGGCATCCAAAATCAGACAGTGAGAATGTATATTCTGCTTTCAGCTAATAATTGAGAGACTAAACCTGCCTGGCTGCTGGGGACTCCAGGGAAGGGCTTGGAAATTGGCTGAGAGCTTCCTTCTCAACTTTTGTCAAAGCAGCTCCTGAATGTTTCATCATACGAAAATTTGCCTGCATATTTATGTGGCCACAAAGATTCCTGGGTTAAAGCTGCAAAATCAATTCGCCCACTGCATCAGTTCTCTCTCCCTCTTGTAACTCCAGCTAACCCGTCTGATTGGGTTTTCATCACTCTGCACAATGAAGGCATAAATAGGTGATGTCCTGCCCCATCCTCCTTGGAGAAAGAGTTTCTCTTAATCCTTTGCTCATTAATGTCTCATTAATGGGGTTCAGCCCCAGCAGGGCGCTTGGGCAGGACAGCAGAATTGAAGCCCAGCCTGGCCAAGTGGGCATGACTGTGGCAGACTGCCTGGCTGATACTCACAACCAGAAGAAAAATCCTTTTTTTTTTTTTAAACTGTCATCAGTCAATCATTAACCTGGAGTGGAAAACACTCAATCAGCATCACAAAACCAGCTCGTTCCTACTGCTGCCAAGCACAAACCCAAATTCCGCTTTGCTTCAAGATGCAAACCTGAATTGTAGCTCTGATGCTCAGCTGGCATTCCCTCTTTATTTGCTTTTTCCCTCGGTGTCTGTCTGGCACCGAGGCAGAGCTGCTGCCACACCACATATTCCAGCCATGGAACAGGGTTCATTTTGCTTTCCCCTCCCTGGGGACTAGCTCGTACTTTCGAAGCTGCACATCATTTTATTAGTTCTATTCCCAGTCTCCAAAACGTCAAGTTTCTTTTATATGAATGTGCTGCAATTTAGTACCATCAGCAAACTCTGCTGAAGCAGGGAGAAATGCAGACCTAGGAAAGATCCCTGCAGAAATCATCCCCCAGCCCTTCCACAGCTGCAGCGCTTTGCTCTATGTCAGCCCTGCAGCATTTTAATTCACATAATCTACCCTCAGTTGCAGCCCACCTCCTTCCCTGCCTTCTGATTTTTTTGTGCTATGTGTTTAAAACGCTGATTTATTTTTTTTTATACGTGTTTATTGTTTGCACTGGTAGCACCTTTGTGGAACATTAGTGATCACTAGATGTCACTGTGATTTTACTCTGTCTCCAGCCCCACCAAACCATCGTGATCCCTGGGCTCTAGAGAGCTTGCTTTAAAACCCTTCTGTAGAATTTTTCAGTGATCAGAAAACTACCCAGCTGCTATCCCGATGGAGGGTTTCCTGGGCTGGGAGGGGAGAACCAGCTTTGGCTGAGCTTTTTGGGGCAGTTGTTGGCTCTGGCGTGTGAATAACACAAAACCAGGCAACTCTGGAGCCAAACACACGTGTGTGTACACGTGGCATGCGTGGCTGCACACCCAGGTTTCTGCTCAACACGTGAAAGCCCTGTTAATTTTGTGTGAGCTACTGAATCCCTCTGGTGTGTGCCTGCAGCAAATGATGCATGCAGCCCCCCAGAGCTCTGGCTGGGTGTGGGCCACTGGGGCTGGGACATCTGTAAGGCTCTTCTGCAGATTTCCCTGTAGCTTTAAAGACCAAATGCCCTTAAAATTTTGTTGTTTTTCCTTAATAATCACCTCACTTCTCTCTCAAACATAGAGCCCAGGTTCCCTCACCATCATCTAAGCACTCCCATCTCCTTTCTTTCCATCCAATCATCCCATTCCTACTGTAACTTCAGTTAAAACCACAGGTTTTAGAACTCAGAAAACTCTATAGAAGCATCTTGCCTCTTTCCCTTATCTTAAAAGATTTTACAGAATACATTTTTTCAAGGCCAATGCAAATCCACACTCCCTATTTCCTGAATTGTTGATTTCTCCATTGTACTCAGCCTTTGGGATATGGCAATTTAAATATTATAGACCACACTCCTGCATGGGCACACATGGGATTTAGTCCGGATTTTTTTAATTGGAAAAAATTCACTGCTGAAATTAGTGGAAACGCCTGCTTAAAAATCATTTGTCTCCATCTGATGACATTATCCAGATCAGCAGAATAAGACTTCCCTCTGCACTCCAGTCTCACTGGGGAATATTCCAAAATCAGGTCTTTCAAGAGAAATCAGCTCCCGGGTGTGTAGTGCTGGCAGCTGAGCCTGAGGAACCAAAGCTCTTTGCTGGCATCTTTTGGCGAGCAGGGAGAAGGGACCAAGGGCCACGGACGTGTCCATGTCCCTGCAGTGGCAGGGGACGGAGTGGCAGAGCCTGGACACGTCCAGGAGAGCTTCAGAGCCAGGAAAACGAATTTTCTGTGAAGCAGGTACAGGGAGTCAGGATGGTATGAGAGCTGCTGGGGGCACGTGTGCTGGGTAGAAGCCAGCACTTGAGGTTTCTGTAACCACTTCTTGCCCTTTGAACTCATCCATGTTGACTTTGGCTCCTTCTGCTCTGGCAACAGCAGGATTTTAAAGGCTCGTGGGTGCTGCCACTTCTACAAGCAAGGGGTGGGCTGCCTGGGCAGGGGGTAATGCACAAATAAAGGCACCTTCTGGTTTGCTACTTTCACCCAAATTACAAGGCCTGTCCACCTCTAGTAATCCCAACATCTTGGCTGCTGTGATTCATTAAAGAAAGCCTAAATGAGCAGTAATGCTTCTGGACAAGCACTTTATTTTTGTGGAGCCACCAGAGGAGATTTGTTGGTGATGACATCAAACACCTTTTGTCTTCTGTGTCAGCCACAGCCTAAAAAGTCCTAAATTTCCTTTGAATTCTAATTACTTAATTAGTTGAAGTGACACAGTTACCTCTTTAGAAACTCCCCTCCCTGTCTCACTCAACAGCACACAACCACATTTTGTTTGATGGGTAACAACAACAGACAAATTCGAAGGTAAAAAGACTATTAAAAGTTTTACCACTGAATTTAGGCAAACGTTAAGATTATGCTGCTTAGTTCACTCTGACTGGCACTTCATGCAAATTGCCTTGAATGAAATTATAGTCCACATAAACAGATCTCACTTACCAACATGACTTGGAACCTCGTTACATCATTACAGCCACATCCCTGTTAGATTAGTGCCCAGCACACAGAAGTCCTTGTTAATTGGAGACTCATTAGCCCTGGGAAAAAGCTGATGTAGAGCCACTGGTGGTTTACCTGGGGCAGGAGGAGGGGGTTTTGGGTGTGCTGGATGCAGCACCTGGGCTTTGCATGCACCCCTTGTCACGCTCAGGGTCCTGAGGGCCGGTGTCCGTGGTGGCCACATGAAATCATGCCAGGAACAGCCCTGGAAGGTCTTTCCTCGAGGTAACTGGTAAAAAAGGTAAGGAGGGACCAAGAAAACAAAGGTCTAAAGCAACTAAGTTATGAAAATAACATCCTGAAGCTGCTTTCATATACATAGCAGGCCCCTCTTAAGGAATTGCATGCATTTTCTTACTCGTTTTGAAGGGCCATAGATTACTTGGAGCCTGATTGTGCATACATAAAATGCACTGAAACAGTTCAATTACAGGTGTGACAGCTTTAAGCCCCATTTAAACACGGGCAACTCCTTAAACATAGAATGTCTCTCCAAGTCATTGACTTACTTCAACATAATTCAACGCAATCAGGAACCCTTTCAACAAAACCCAGCATAAACCGTTGTCAGTCCAAAGTGAGGGGTTGCATGTTAAGAGTTAGCACACATTTCATTTCATCAGTTGGAAAACAGATTAATACTGCATGGAAAACAGTTCAAAACAAGACTGAAGTTATGTAGAACACCCTTACATAAACATTACTGTAAATCATATTTTTGAACAGATTTAATCTTTGTTTACCCAGAAATACCCCAGAAGACTAACTTGAACAATACAGGGCTATGAATTCATAGCACAGATAGTTAAAGCAGATGGTGAGCCTGTGTGGATGTGCTCCATCACAGAAAACGTGGCCGTAATTGGATTTATTTTAATTCACTTACGTTTTGACTGCAGGAGAAATGTGGGTAGAGTTCCTCCTGCAGACAAGCCCCGAGGTTAGGGCTTCCAGGGAGCCTTGCTCTCAACTCCATTTTGAAAATTGGACTTGAATGCAACAATAACATTAGGTGTTTATAAACGGAAGTGAATCCCTGGTCTTAAAACATTTCTTCATGGTCAGATCTTGCCTCCTTAATTCACTCTGACTGGCACTTTATGCAAGTGGCCTTGAGTGAAGTAGGAGTCCCCATCAGCAGATCTCACTTACCGAAGTGTTCTGCGCAGCGCAGGCTGACATGGGCTGCAGGACAATGCACTGCTCACCTGCAGCGGGTTCAGTTCTCACTCGGTTTGCAGCAGAGGAAGGAGCCAGGTTCCCATGGGGAGGTGCCACTCCTGCAGTGCAGCCCAGAGCCTGGGGAAGGCAGGCAGAGCCTTCTCCAGCCACACCTGCGGCCGTGGATGTGCTGCATTCCCACCTCTGCAGCCTGCCCCCTTCAGGGATTTTCTTTCTGCCTCTTTATTTGTAGAGTTCTTGTATTCCCACATAGCTTATCTGCTGCCTGGATGGTACCCAATCATCATTTTTAAGCTGGGTTCCTGCTATAAAGAAGACTGCTTGCTTTTTCCTCCTAGAAGGGTGGTGGCGGTCTGAGCCCTGACTATGCTGAGGATCTGTGCTGTGGTTGGAAGCACCCCAGCAAGAAAGGGGAAGAGGTTCATTTCTGTCTGTACTGAGCTGTAATGAGTGTAAATATATCCAGTAATTACAGGCATATGGCTGTGCAAACACATAATAATTGCAGCTCTCATTTCCTGATGAATTATACATGACAGGCCGCCCCCCATTACTGGCTGGACATGTGTTGTGTTGACTGGCCATGCCTGTCAACTGCACCATCACAAGCCTCAGTTTCCCTTATAATTTCTCGCTTTCAAACTGCCCCAGCAACCCATGAGTGCAGGATACATGCAAGCTGCTGCCCAGCTGCCAGCAACCCACAGCCAGGCCAGCTGGATGACCACGGGAGCACGTGGAGATGTGGGACTGCAGGGGCAGGTGGTGCGTGGGAAGGAATGACCTGCCTGGCCATACACCCGTGGTATTTTTTATTTCATGGAAACTGGGTCTGTGTGTGTGTGCTGATCCTGTGTTTGACTCTGAGGAGTCCTGGCTGGGTGAGGCAGTGCCCGTGGCTGCCTGCTGAGCACACCAGCACAAACACAGTGCTGCCACATGTGCCAGCCTTGTCCCTGGCTCAGGCACTCTGAAATTACTGCTGATTTGTTCGAGCAGAACCCAAATACAATTTCACTCATTCATCACAAAATCAAAGCCTGTTTCCCCATTGCAGGCACAGAGCAATGGGAAAAGACCAAGCTGGCATCTGTGCTCAGCCTTAATGAGGGCAACCCTTCCCCGAGCCTGCCCTGGGGGAAGCAGCTGCCACGAGCCCTCCAGCACACAGGTGTTGCTTCCTTTCTGCAGTTGTTTCTTTCAAACCTTTCCTCAGCCACACTTACCTACAACTGCTGATGCACACTGAGGTAGATGCAGTAGCCTCTTCTTGCAGGCTGCCCAAACTACGTGTCCAAACTCAAATCACATCGATGTTCCTTGTCTAAGTACCAGTTTTATTTGGCATGAAACCAGCCTGTGTTCGAGCACCCGCCCCAAATCTTCCAGCTTCACTCAGTATTTCCTTCTGGATTTGCTAATTAACACATAGCGCCACATTATGTTCATTGCAAACTGGCTTTTCAAAATATTTCTGTAATTGGCTCAAATTTCTCTCACCAGGCATCTGCAAACCAATCTTCCTGTGATATGTTTGAGCACACAGCCAGTCTGTGGGTGCTGGTGAGTGCATCACCCACAGAGAGGCAGGCAGCAGGACATCAGGGGCTGTTCTAAAGGAAAGCAGGATTTGGGGTACAAAAGGCCACTTTGGTGACATCACCCATTTTTGGTGTCTCTAATGCATCACAGGTGCTGGGTATGACCAGGAAGGTGGGACAGGACTGCTTGGACTGCTGCACAAATCAAAGAAATTCCAGCAATATTGTCCTTGAGCAACATGGGAAGGTCTCTAAATTCAGGCTGTGGGAGTCTGTTGGTCTTGAAAGGCTCATTTCCATCTCTGTTCTGTGCACCGCCTGCTGAAATGCCCAGAGCAGAGGCACTCTAATGCCTCAGAGAAGCCCCAGCAGCCACTAGATGTCACCAGGATTTTACTTCCTTGGTAGTCTGTGCCCAGCCGGGACCATAAGAAAATACGAGGAAAATAAGTAATCATTAATAATAAAAAATGATCCACCTGTTAACAATGAACACAGGGCTCAGAGAAGGGGGAAGTGACCCGGACTCCTGCTTTTGTGTGTCCCATCTCTGGGAGGATTTAGACAGAGCACATGGATGCATGGATATGACTTTTATCTCTTGATGGCAGGAGGATAGTTTGAGATCCTAAAAATGGAGTTTCTCCAGTTAGGCATCAGGCTAAACCTTAATGCACTTATGGGAGCCCTGTTTAATTATCCAACCTTGTTATCTGTAAAATTATCTCCCCTATTGGGTATTCCTACCTGGAAAGAAGCAGCTAAGGGAAAGCAGCACCACCTGGGCATTAAAGTGGACAAGGGAATATCTGGGGATGAGAATGTACAAACAAATCAGCAAAGCCACTTCTGGGAATTCCTCCATCTCCAAAATGTGTAGGAAAAGCCATAGGAAAACAAAGGGCCCCAGCAGCTGATACATTTATTTCCATTAACCTCCACTGTTAATTATCAACCTGGAATCACACCATTCATGATCCAGGGGGGATAAAGATTAGATACTGTGCTTGTAACCCCAGGAAGATCCACTTTATCTCTCACCTCACGGGCACAAAATCACATAAAGTCAGCCCCAGGCAGAGGTGGGATTTTGGCAATCCACCACCAGCTCAGTGAGCACTGGAGCCTGATTGCAGTGTCCCAACTTCCAGACCTGTGCCAGTGTAAAATTCAGGAAGCCTCCCCAGATATGTGCTCAAACACATGATGCACAGAGCAAGGGCAGTGTGCAAATCCTACCAGGTCCCTCCTCAAGTCTCCCATGGCAGCACCACAGCCCACTCCAAAGCCTAAAAACCCCTCTTTGCTTTTGGTGATTCTCTTCCTCATTAACACCAAGGAGCTGGTGCTAGTTCAGGTTTCTGGCCATTAGACACAGAACCTACAGACTGACTTCTAAGATATTTAGATACTGAATTCTTTTATTTTTTCCTTAAAAACCCTGGTCTTCAACTTTTGGGGTTTTTTAACACAGGCATTTTCATAATGCTCCCCCTATGGCCAAATACTAGCACAAACCATAATGCCTGCCTGTTCCTCCTGGGCTGTTAGATTCTCAGTCCAGCTCATCCTTGTTCTGTTGTTCTGCTTCCTTGTGTCCAAGAAGATGTTTGTGCAAGTCCATGCCCCTCACATACACCAAAGCCCAGCAACGTAAAAGCCCTTCAGAAGGAGCTGAGGTATTGACCTCAGTTCATGCAGTAATTCAGCAGATCCCTGTGAGACTGTCTGGCTTTGGATAAGCCCTGAAAGGCATAAATTGCTGTAAATAGGGGTCTGTTTCTGAATTCATTCCCTTTAAGATTTCCATAGCAGGGTGAAAGTGTCCATACCCCAGTCAGACCCAGATCAATCCCACTGCTCTGCTCAGATCCAGAGGTTTATACCCTACAGCAAGAATTACTGGAGATACCCACATCTGCTGAAAGGATTATTCTGGGCCTCCTACAGCACATATTCTTTCAATCTGAAATCCACTGTCATCCAAGAAAAGTCAAACAAAAGTCTTTACTGCTCTCTCTGAAGACAGCTTTATAAAAGAGGTCTGGGGTTATTTTCATTTTTGCTTCATGACACATAATATATTTAATACAAAAGAAAATATGCCTGCCTTGGAACTTCAGCCAAAGACGACAAGTCCAAAATTATCTCAACTTAGAAATATTACTACCCAGATTATTAGTCTGAGGTTTGGTTTATGATCACTTCTTCCAGCAGTGCTGCTACACTTGGAATTAATTGCAGTTTTTGTATTTTCTGTAGAAAGAAGGTGAAACAGGATATGCATTTCGTGGTGACTTCTTGCACGAATATAAAAAAGCAAAAGTTACTTATTTTAGTTTTTTTCATGTGAGAATATCTGTAACTTTTTCTCTTTGTACCCTGCTGCTGGTTCAGTTTTTTCTGATAGTAAAGCCTGTGTAATACCCAAAAGGACTGACCAGAGCTCACTTCCATAAGGAAGGCAAAAAGAAGCGTATCTCCATCTTTCAGGCCACATTTTCCATAATCTTCTTCTCTTGCTTCCCACAGCACCCTGCTCAGCATGGAAAAGATCCCCCTGACAGCTGGGGAAGGTGATCCTGGGTGATGCCCACCCAGAGACACAGGTCCCACCTGTGACAATCCCTCACAGGATCAGAGCCACAAGGTCTCTGCTCAGGAATCAGACACTACTCAAACTCTCCAGATTTGAGGGGTTTTTTGTTGGTTTTTTTTGTTGTTTAAACCAGGTGGGTATATCCATCCAGGGCTGTGGTCTCTTAAGAGGTGAAAAAAACCCTGCCCCTTCATTCCTAATGCCTAACAAGAGGTGATGGATCCTCTCTGTGTGTCGCTCCCACCATTGTGGGAGAGTGGCCACCACTGGGGTAATCTCTGTCCCAAGCAATGACACTTCCAGTGTCACCAGAAGCCCCAGGAGTTGGTCACCTCTGCAGCCTGTGAGCTCTGATCCACGACCAACACTTAAAAAAAATACAGCTGCAAATGGCACAGAGGGGTAATTCTTTCTCTGGTAAATCACCCGGCCCAAAGCCTCGTGTCTCAGTGCCAGGTGCACGATGAGAGCGTTTGGAGGCCAAATTTTCCATGACAACCTCAGTCCCTTTAACAAGCTGCCCCCTAAAGCAAGTGCCAGAGTGAGTGGTGGCTGGTGCAGAGGACCTGCCACTGCCATGAATAACGCACTGGAGCAATGCATCTTGCCACTTCTCAGCCTTGTTAGTTCAATACCACTTATTTAACTTGTCTTTTTGCATTAAGCCCAACACTTAGGGTGCCCTGATGTATTTTATGATACTTCCTTGCTGTTGCGTTTGATGGTCCTATTTGTGATTCAGCAAATAGCACCTGAGTAATCAATATTCTGTCTGGGTGGACATTTTATTTATCTACAGAGCCACCATATGAATTCAGCTGGTTTACCAGAGGTCAAACACTTTTCATCTTCTCCATGAGCCATGGAAAATTGAAAGATTTAAACCCCCTTTGAATTCCTTTGATTAACTCAGTGAAAATATCACACTCTTTTTTTCAAACTCAGAAGCAGAATTATCTTCACCATAAATCTACCTCATTTTGACACATTGATCTCTGCATAATGGGTAACATCAAGTGCTGAGGCATAAACTGGAAGCAGAGGAAGAGTTATGAATGATGCTGTTAGCAATTATCTTCCATACGTACACAGTTCCTTTGGGCTGGTTTAAAAAAAACCCAACAAAGCATAAAATTGATAAGAGCTGTATAATTAGCTGTGGGGGAACAAGGTCTGGGATCTTCTCATTTGGGAATTGCACCCTCGTGGCACAAAGCACCTGTCCTGAATCAGCAAATGGTCCATCAGTGTTCCACACTTACCTCAGCCTCATCCCCCCAGCTGGACCAAATCCAAGTGCCTGCAATGCCACTGCCTTCATCACACTGTTTAAAAAGAAAGAGAAATTCATTATGTTTCAGGAATGTGGAGGAAAGGAGAAGCTGAAGACCAGATTTCAGCTGCTTCACACCTACCTCGTGCAGCTGCACAGTGCCACAGCTGGCAGGGCCAACGGGGACAGGGAAATCCAGTGACTACCCTGGATCCCTCTCATATTCTTTTCCTGCTGACTTCTTTGATTATTTTATTAATTTGTAACTTTTTAGAGTTAAATTTTTAAGGTTGCTTAACTGATCCAGACCTTTGCACATGAAAGTTGCATCATTTTATATAAAAGCATGACTTAAACCCCATTTAATTAAACAGGGAAATCCCTATACAGACACACTTATATCAGTTTTAGTGACTTCTTCCTAGTTATTGCATTTAACCTGGAACTGGTTTAAGATTAATTAAAATAAGCCACTCTCTCAATACACTGTGACTTGCACTCATTCAGCTAAATTAATGTGAAAAGTGGAATCAGATTAAACAAGAGCAAATTCTTCATGTTGGCAGGACTTAATAGCAATTGTTGGTGTGATTTAGACACTGCTGCCCATGACCACAGAAACTTCAAATACACTTAATCATTTTATCCTTCGTTTAATCATCTTATCGTTTACGCAAGTGAGAACTGACTTCTTCCAGTACCTTTGGCCTGAGCACCTGGACAAAACATCCATAAGTTTTTCCTGGATGGTTTTCAGGGATGCAGAGATCATGAGAGTTCCACGGGTGCAGAATATAGGATAGCAAGAGCAGATGGGATCCTTCCCCCTGCCTTTAAACCACTGCAGAGCTCGGACCCTTTCTTGCTTCTCTTTGTAAACAGTCTTCTCATCCTTCCCATTTTAATACATCCATTTTGCTGTAAATTTTTTTAGCCTGTATTTCCTCCACTGGTTTAAAGGAATGTCACAGGCACAACGTCAAAAGTCCTGTGAGGATAAAGACAGATCAATGCATACTGTAGCTCCATCTTAGAAATAAATTAGATTGGCTAGAAATTATTTGCTCGCAGAAATCTCTTCAGCAATGTATTTTCCTGTAGACATTTATATTTTTTTCAGTAAGGCTTTCCAGTGACATGCTTGGTGCCAATGAAAAAAGGAATACATGGGAATAAAAGTCATGCAGGTGAAGCAGAGGAGCCAGGAGCTGAAGGGTGAGGAAATCCTGGTGGATGACCTAGGTGGTTTCAATGGAATTCTTCAGTTCCTCCTTCATTTGGAAATGAGCGATGCTTTTATGCAACTTTGATGGATTTTTCTTGAGCACTGACACGTGTTTTAACCCTTGGATCTCACAAGGAGGTGGGTGTGTGCACATCCCCAAAACACCATCCCATGGCCCTGCACCTTTGGGCTCATCCCTACTCTCTTCTCGTTCAAACTTGATATATTTTCAGGAGGCAGCAGTGCTTTTGTCCATGGTTTCCAGGAGTTACGTGTTCCCAGGATCTGTCAGGATGTTTGGTTTTGTTCCTGCACTGCTGGCTGAGCACCCGCCTCCCACGCCAGTGGACAGCCAGCCACCTCCTCACAGCCATCACAAACACTTTCCATCACAAATTACACCTAAGAAAACGAGGGCATCGAATCCTTGCCTTCAGCAGGACACCAGAATCAGCTCTTGGCTTTGGTGTCACCGCTGTGACCCTGCGTGACCCTGCTGCCCCTGCAAACACCTCTGGTTTGCACAGTGGTGATGGGGAGGGGTCTCACGGGAGCACAGAAGTTGGAGATATGAAATGCATTTGTCAACACCACAGAGCAGTAAGAGGAGGTTGCCACAAGGTCAAGGGAGAACTGTCTGAAATAAGGATAAACAAGCTGTCAGGGAGCAGCAAAGGAGGTCACAGTCATGCAGGATGCAGCCCCCAGCTCTCTGGGAATGGCACCACTTCAATGAGCTTTTTTATGTCCTTAAAAAGCTTGAGTGAATGAGTTTCTCTTTCCAACCAGCTGCCAGGTAATAACAATTTGTTTGCTATCAACCATCTGACGCAGAGGCAGCACCGTGCAAGAATATCAGGGCTTTTCCTTCTGTCAGACCGGGAGCTAAAAAGAGTCGGTGTGCCTCTATCCAATTTGGCCAAGAAAATGCTGCTGAGGTATTCACAGCAGCCCTGGCCTGAGAGCAATTTGGCTCTGGAGACCTTCAGCAGTGTTTCTGGCCACTTGATTTCCTGCAACCGGGACAAGAGGACTGGCTGGCAGTCAAAGAGGGGGAAAAGCAAGAGAGAGGATTGAAGCAACTTGTGGGTTGTCTCATCTGAGCAAGCAGAACAAGGTCACCTTCCTCTTAGCAGCCTTAATCATGTTCTGACAATGTTTGGGGGTTGATTTTTTTAAAGGGATGATCCTTTACCATGTTGAACTACTTTTCCACTGAACCTTTAAAAACCTTTCCTGGTGACCTGACTCACAGCTCCATGAATCATCAGATGTTCAATCAATCAATCATCGACTTTTGTTTTTTGTAAAATAGCTATGGATGTTGTATGTTATTAGTTCCTTGGCGCCTTATACTAGAATTTCATCAAAGCAAAATGCTGATGCAATTAGCAAAGGATATCAATTTATGCAGCAATTCACATTATCCCTTAAAGCTTCATTAGCCTCAGAAGCTCAGGCACTGGAGGGAAAATTTGGGGAAGTGCTCTGTTACCTTCTGCAGCTCAGCCCATCTGCGCTGCTGCAGTGCTCCCACACTGGGCTGCCCTTTGCAGCTGGAAAAGGGAGATTTTGGCAGCACCCGGCTCCTCAGCACAGGGACATCAACTGCCTCCATCTCCCCTGCTCAGCCTGAGCACCCGCTCGCTCATTTTGCATGAGTCAAAGCTATTGTGTGGGACTGAGCATGTTTCAACAGCCAGAGTCAAAGCAGCCTGGGGCATTATTTGCAAAGAAAAAAAATAAACAAACTAAAATTCATCCTTCCTGTCTCGGATACAGTCTGGAGCTCCTGCTGATGGGTGATGCTCTGCTGCTGTGCCAGTGTGCCCTGACCAACTCGTGCTTCTCCTCTTGCTCCCTACAAACACTCCTGAGGTCAACAAGGCATAATTGCCCCATTATTTCACAGAAAAGCCACCAACGTCAGCAGGAAGCAGCTGCTGGTGGGATGGAAACTTCACTTAGCAGCCCTTTTGCTGGGAAGGTAATTTGGTCTTTAAAACTCCGAACACAACCACCTCTTTTTACCTGTTTCACTGCACTTACCAGAAAATATTTCATCTCCGGGGCTTTGGTGTAGTTTTTTTCTCTTTCAGCTGAATAACTTTTATTATGTTGATCCACGCTGTTGTCTGTCTGCAATTCTGAATACAAGCCTTGCCCTTGACTGCACAGCACAATGAAAGCCTCCAGGTCACAGCTTTCAAAACACTTGATATTGTTTTTTTCTTTCTGGAAAGAATAAATAATATTAACCTCTCTTTTAGCGTAGAGGAAAGCATGAAAAGGAAAAGGCTTTCAGAGGCATGTCAAAGAGACTGGTATTGGGCTGGGAGGATTCTAAACCCATTGACTCATTTGCACAGCTTGACACAAAAATTACCTCATCTCCCAATTAGCCGAATAATTGAAGCGCATCATCAGATTTCCAGTCACATCGAGGAGACAGATTTACTGGGGAAACCAGGTGAAACAATATTTTCCTTTTCCCTGCACATCCCAGCTGGAGCTGGCTTGTACAAAAGACAGGTACTGCCACAGTGCTGTACCTGGAGGTGAAGGCTCAGGAAGACAACACAGGCTCAGGCTTGTCCTAGACAAGCAAAAAGTAAATGGTCTGTATGTTCCTACATACAAATATTTGATTTATCTCACTGTAAAACTGTTCTGATACAAATCCTACCTCTTATTATTCCTAATTATTCTCTTTAACATCCTAGTTTTCAACCTTCTCTCAAGTTTGCAAGACAAAAGAGGTTAAAAAAATTAAAATGCAATTAATTGTGCTATTTTACTTGTCTCTAGTGACATACATTATTGTCTTCTTAAATTTTTTAACAGCTTGGAAAACAGCAGGAATTAGCTGAGGATTTTCTAAGTGAACTAGTCTATTTAAATTAACTGCATTATCCAGCTTCCTTCTGGCTCCATGCTTGAAAATGGCAAATCTGACTGCTAAAAACCAGCATTATTGCTGTGCTGGAGGTGCAACAGCCTGGTGGTAGGGACACTGCATGGGAGACACCCAGTTCCATCTTCCATGACAGGTGTGTCGTGTGGGCTCAGGGATGTCTTGTACAGACACATTTTTAGAGGCAGCCGCTTGCCTGGTGATGCAGATCAGCACCCACAGGACCCATGGGCAGGAACTCGTGGAGGGCATCTGCTGTGCTGAAGTGCTGAACTGCAGGCTCCCGGGTCACATTAACATATATCCAAATTTTGGCATGCACAGACCTTTAAAATGATTGGATCTTAAATTTAATTGCAGGAGCGCTTCAGAAGATCAGGTGCAAAGAGCCCCGAGTGTCCCAGTGCATACAGGGCACGTCCCAAAGCCTCAGTGTCTGGGGCAGCTCCCAGGAAGTCCCAGAAAGGAAACAAATCCCACACCTGACACCTTGCAAGGGAAACACTGGAGCTGATATTCACTTTTCTGAACCTCCCATCCAGGACAAGAGACAGAGCTTGGCTCTGCCAGCACTTCTAGGAGCTTTTCTGTGCCTGGTTTTTCTAAGCAGGTGTTTCAGGAGTGTCTATTGACACCCAAAATTTACTCCCCTGATCCAGCTGAGGGTCTCCACATGAAACAAAGCAAAGATGACTTTGCTCTGAAATCCAAGACACTTCCTCACACCAGTGGCTAAGCAGGAATTACTCTGTCTGACAAGATTATCTCGGTTCTCTCTTCAGCTTTCCCCTTCCACCCAGCGCATCTGATCCATGGCAGAGTCGTGCACAGCTGGACACAGGAAGGCTGAGCCTCTCCTGCTGCCAGGGGCAGTAACTTCAGGAGGAGCCCACAGGACTCCTTAGCACACAGATGGCCAACACCCCTCGCTGACCACCCCATGGCCATTGTCACGGACATCCACCACTGCTGGCCAAGCACAGCTTCACCTCCCTGAGGCCAGGGAGTATTTCTGCAGGACAAAGAGGACACCAGGTGTTGCAAGGGTACAACTGTGCTTCCAAGTTCCACCCTTTCTGCCTCTTCAGCCGTATTTTCACGACAGGTGGCAGATTGTGACACAGCTACAGCATCTCCTGTTTAACTGCAGAACAACTTTCCCTCCTGGCTTCATAAACTCCATCATTCCACAAGCCCTTGGTGGCAGCTGCTGTGAAATCATGGAATAGTAAGAGGCTGTCATTCATATTTCTCTGAACCTCTGCAGAATTGATAAAATTGTATTTCTGGGTAAGATTTAAAAGAGTAAAACTCATCTAATTAAGAAGCACGGCCAGGCAGTCACATAGATTAGGAAGAAGAAAAAGAAGTTTCAAGGTGAAAATTTGAATCTGCCTGGATGGAACCAAGGGAGGGGGGTGTAAGGGCTCTGGAGGGAGAGGTGCACTTTAATTAATGCTGTCTGGTGGGGATCTCTACCCAGATACAGCCTGAGGGGCATCATGGGCACAAAGAGAGAAATAGAACCCACTGTCAGGAAAGGATAGGTGAGAAGGAGAGAGCTCTCTCCAGTTTAACCTTAATGCAGGAAGCTGAGACAGTCTTTCTCATTTCTTCATGCTTTGTTTTGGTTTTGTTTAATTCCTATCTGTGTTACTTACTTAGACATTATGAACAAAGACTTCAGTCCTGGTAAGGGGCTGATGGGCTTCGAACCTTTCGTGCTTTCCAATTCAACATAGATGACCACAAGAAAAGACTGCTGGTGCTGGGGCTTGGCTTCCTCCCCTTGAGATGCTATCCTGCTTAGGATAAACAAGCAGGGAGCTCTGGCAAGGCTCTGGACAACCAGCTGCATCTGCATCAAACTGCAGTGCTTCCCATGCCTGGGAAGATTTCACAATTTCTTCTTAATTATGCATGAAATATGATTTCATTTGTAAATTCAACCCCTGTATTTTTTTCCCCTTGGCTTCTGCTGTTTACAAGGATCTAGATTTTAATGAGAACATCCTGTGAATTTCACTCTACATATTCCTGGCAGTAAGCATTCACTCAGGATGAGAATATCAGATACCCCAGTTCAGCGCATTTAGCTAAAGAAGGGGACACTGTGTGTCTGCGAGGTTAAATGGTCAGCACTTCTCTTTCCTTAACCTGGGAAGAAAATTTGCAGTTAGTTGCTGTTCAAAGTAATTAAAGCCCTAGGCTGGGATGGTGTGTACTGTGCTCCTCACTGCAAACCACCTCCTTAGTACATTCAGATTGGCTCCCTCTGTTTTTATCACTAGGTTTATGTTCATGGAGTGCACAAACATAATTTTTTTTAATAAGAAAAAGTAGCCCAGGCTTGTTCATTGCAAACAGTGAGGATTACCTGCTGCAGGTCCATCACTGTAACAACAGCAACTGGCCACGTGTCCAGTCCCAAAAATGCATGTGAGGGCAACGATATTTTAATAAAAGCAGCAAAAACTTTCTACGAAATACATGATCTCAAAGCTGCCAAATCCAGAGTCCTTCCTCTGTTTTCTAGAGCTGTAAGGTTACTGCACCAGTAAGAACCAGTGTGGGCTGGGTGCAGTGCAGTATTGCCAAGAGAAGCCTTTGGTGCCTCTGTGGGTTGTGCTCAGCAGAGCAAGGCCATCTCCTGACACCTCGGAAGGCAGCGCTGGGTTTGATGGGAGATGTCCCGCAGCCAAATCTGAATTTCCTGCACCTGGCACTCGGGATGCCTCATTACCTGCTCCTGATGGCACCTCACAGCACACCACCTCCTTGCTTCTTACCATTCTCACCTCTGTCATTCAGAGACGGGCACCGTTCCACCTGTCCCTCCTGGCAGCACACATCAAAACCACACATCCTCAAAACACCCATCTCAGCAGATGCTGCTCGGCCATGGAAATCCCTGCTTTCCTTCAAATTCTCCAGGTGGTACCTCCGCTCCACTCCAGCCTGATTTTCTTCTTCATCCACCACAAAAAAACAGCTAAATCATCTGCTTGCCTCCCTGTTAAATTTTACAACAGTTATAATATTGGAGTTAAGGAGACCACAGCTCAGCAGAAGAGGAGGTGTGTTTGTTGGGTAAAACTGGCATAAATTTTAGGGATTCTTGGGATTATTTTTTTTTCAGTATGTTGCATCATTCCTCACAGCCCAAAGCATGTGGGTGAGAGGACTTGTTGCTAAAATTCAGGTGTAAATATGCTGTAAATATTTAGCAAAGCGTAGTAAATTGTCTCGTTAATATGCTGGCAGAGAGGTGCAGGCTCTGATTGCTGCCTGAGCAGTTTTCAGTGGTTGCAGCCGAGCAGGCAGCAGCATGTTTTGCTGTCTGGATTTTAGGGAAAGGGAGATTTTACCAATGAATCCTACCCTGCCAGGTCCCTGTGAGCACTGGCACAGAGGTTCCAGCAACATTCCTCCAAATACCACACACAAGAGATGAGTTGTGCCCCAGAAGCACCTAGTTTTCACTTTTATTGCTGGTCCCAAGTCACACTGAAGCTGCTGAATAAATCAGACCAAGGGGAAAGAGGAGCTTCAGCTGGCTGAGGTTGGAAGTGGGTAGAAAGCTGCTCATGGGAAAGATCAGTGAGCAGCTCTGCTGCCTGGAATAAACTGGATTGTCAAAGTCACCTTTGACACAGGCAGAGAGCAACCAGCCTAATGGCACAGAGGGGTCACAGAAACTCCTGCTTCCCAGAAGATGCCAGTGATATTTGGCACAGAGAATTTCTGTGATGCTGAAACAGCTTGTGCGACAACCTGTGGGGAATCCCAGCTCATTAGTGTAAAAATTAAGACACTTAAATGCTTCAGTATTGAAAAACTAATTACTGCACCAGGAATTTGTTAGATGTAGAAACATCCATTAAGAACCAGGAACAACCCAAGTTACAACAGGTCTTCAAAAGGTTAAGGAAACCAAGCCTGAAGAGCTTCCATTTCTCTGTGGAAGCATTTACTTTATGCCCAGAGCCTCCTGCAATAGCAGCGTGCAAGGGATGCTGCCCTGGCCATCCTGCAGGCATTACTGGTGCTCTGGCAGCATTCCTGCCAAGCTGTATCTGTGCCAGGAACAAACCAACCGATGTAAAATAACTGCCCAGTCCCCAAAGGAAAGCCAACATTTGTCTCCATGTCCACTGACTCCACTCCCAGAGATGAATACGCTCAGGTGGAGGCAGCTCTAGCACAGCTCTGATGCGCAGGTGCTTGAGCAAACAGCACTGATGCCACTCTGGAAAGAGAAAGGCCTGGGAAGGTGTTTCACAAATCCAGGAAGGATCCTGCCAGGCCCCTCGGTGCTGCCACAGGCTGGGATGGAGCCGGGGTCAGCCTCACAGTGGCTGTCCCTCCATGTTCTCCATAGCAATCCTGTTTCCATAAGATGGACAGCTGCACTCTGAACAGCACAGGAGCAAGGGTTCTTCGAGACCAGCCCAAATCAAGACCAAGCAGCAGCTTTGGGGAACCTGTTCCTGTGGTGGCAAAAGTGATCTCAGTAACAGGAGACCATCAGACCTTAACAGATGGGCAACCACAGGCAAACCCTCTTTCACCAGCCCTGTTTCGCCTCCTCACCCAGATACATGCACTGCCAGAACTGTGTCCTCAGGGCTGAGCAAGCACTGTGGAGTAACAGGAGAAAACCAAAAGCAGGGCCTACACTCGGTGGATACCAGGAGGCTGTGCAAACTTTTTGGGGAAGATTAACCCTTTCAGAGGAATTGGGTTCTTCTATTCCAGTTCCCTCAAAATAGTTGGAACTGACTATTTTCTGAGGGTGCTGGATATTTCTTTGGAGTAAGGTATGCAAAAGGTTTCAAGAGCTGCCTCTCAGCTCACACAGTCAGGAAACCCTAAGCTTTTCCTTACAGCTACAAAGATTCACATCTCCAGTCATTAATCCCCTAAAAGATAGACAGTGGCATGCAAACATCGCATCCTACAGTTAAAAGCATCAGATAGCATTAGGGTGAAAGCCCATAATTCCTTCCTTCCTCACAGAGGAAGTTTAACAATGCTTTCAAGAGGCTTTAAACCAACTAACAACACAAACAAAACCAAAAAATCCACTTCAGTCAATCCCTGCCTGTGCACCTCAGCACCAGCAAGGACACAACCTCTCCCAGGCCGGGAGTTCCTATATCTCCTTTCCACAAAACCACCTTGACAGATTCTAGCTTTAAGCTCTAACTGGTGTGTGGCACATCCATCACATTGCCCTCTTTCAAGCTGAGGCACCCTTTCCTCCCTGGTGCCCAAATTCAGCTGGCTCCAGTGGAGCTGGGCTGTTGTGCTGCTCCCCCTGAACACCACCATCCATTACAGTGCACGTGGGTCTGTCACCACATCCCATTTGCTTCTCCACACCATATGTTAAACCACTACGCTGAGCAGAATCATTTATCTTCTTGTTTTTAACATCAGTCCTTTTTTAATATTGCTGTTAGCCTTTTCCTACCCTTAACAACACTTGCAAAATGCAGAAGGAGAAATGGCATGGCCCAAAGTCATGGGTTTGGGTCACTGCTGGTGAGTGGATCCTGTTTTGGGGATGTTTTTGTGGGGTTTTTGGTTGGTTGGGGTTTTTTAACCTTTAAGAGCAGTTCTTCCTGCTCTGAGGCAACACATTTGCAACCATAGTGGCAACACTTGGGAAAAAGGGATATAAACCACACTGCACTATTGCATGAACATGCAATTTAAATCACAGTACGAAACAGCCAGCTCCCAACATGAACTTCTAACACATTTCTACCTGATAAAACATTTTCAAAAACGCTACGTTTTTAAAGCCTATCACTCCCTTAATTCATCTATGCTAAGCACGCAACATGATTACATTGCTGTACATACATTAGAACATTGTTAATTAAGACTGTTTGCTCTGCTTTCCCCAGTTTGTCCTTTTAATTAAATTAGTCCTGTAGGATTTTGCTCTTCAGGCAGTGAATGGAGCAGGCTGTCCAGAGAAGTTGTGGATGCCCGTTCCTGGAAGCCAGGTTGGATGGGGCTCTGAGTAACCTGGTTTAGTGGAAGCTGTCCCTGCTCATGGCACGGGGTGAAATGAGATGAGCTTTAAAGGTCTTTTCTGACCCAAACCATTCTGTGATTCTACGAATTGAGTTTATCAGAGAAACTAAAGGCAAAGAGATGCTTTGTGAGGCACACAGAAGCCATAACACTGATTCCTAACCCTTTGTCTAAAAAGTAGGACTTGCCCACCCAGCAGGGGAATAAATCACCCTCGGGCCATTCTCTGACACATCATCTTCATCCTGAGTGCTTTGTTGGCCGTGCCATGCGCGCACCAGAGATCCCCACACACGCCGGTGGATTGTGTCGGCGCTGGCTGCTGACAGTGCAAGCCCACAGGAAGCCCAGACAGACAGACAGACAGCAGTGCCTGCTCTCACAGACTGCTGATATGTAAATTACTACGGCTAAAGGCCAATAATTTCTCTTTTTCCATTATGAAACCAAGAACAGCGGGATATTCTTTCCCCCAAAGAGTGCAAAGAAGTCAGCACTGCCAGGCTTGTGTGGCTGAGTGTGGGAGTGCAATGCTTCACCAACATCTCCCCTTTCACAGGGATGTGGAAATATAAGATTTGTGTCTCCCATTACCACCCAAAAAGGGTCAAGCTTGGAGCATCCATCCCTGTCCTCACCACAACACCCCACGTCCTGTTTCTTCGTAGGATGGAATGCTACAAGATCAAGTAGTGTAAGACTTCAAAGTAAGTAAATTTATCACAGGTCACAGCCTCTTAAATGACACTTTAAAAAGTCAGGTGTTGAAGGAGGTGGTGGAAGATAGTGGGTAGGTCAACCTGACCCAGAGTGTGACATGTCACTGGAGCTGAACTGCCCAAACCCATTTCCTGAGAATCATCCTTCTTGCTTCCTTCCTTCCTTCCCTTTATACCAGTCTCTGTTATTTTGTTTTCTTTATATCTTTCATCCTCACACCCCTTGATCTTTGCTCCATATTCTGGCTTTTATTTTGAAACATGTCCTTCGATATGGGAAAAGTCCCAAATCGGGGAAACATGGCCAGAATGTACAACTCATAGATGAAAAACAGTCTAATCAACAGGTCACTTCTGAAAGGCTCTGTGGAAAGAGCGACACACTCTGCACCTCCAGACCTCTCCTGATTTAGCAGACTGGTAGCAAAGGCCACGCTGGCTCCACTAGGATTTGAGAGCCACCCTTTGACCACTGAGCTGAACCCCCTTTTCTCACTCATGGCAGATGCTGAGATCCAAGTTCTTAGCTCCCAGGATCAGTTTCCAGCTTGTTCAGTGCTCTTTCCACAGCTACAGGCAACAATATGAACAGGGATATAAACTTGGATCGTTTAACCTACATATTCCAGGCATGAAACCTGTGGAGACTGTTTATATCACTGTAATTACTTTCATACAGGTTGTTAAAGTCAGATTCATTAGCTTAGGTTACAATGACCTATACAACATGCTTAAAACCCATTTATCCTATTAAAGGGATTTAAAACTCGCCTCCTTTCATGAGATGTCAGTGATTCTTGATTTATGGTTTGGTCATGCTTTAAAAGTAAAAGCAATTACCTCTCTTGCTATGGTAAAAGCCCACTGCCTCAAGGTTGCCACAATACATCTATAATTGAACAGCAACAGCTCTGATGTTCAGCTTGGCTGACAAAAGCACTGGCTATCGAAATCCTGCCTGGGATGGTGTCTGCATTCCAGGGAGCCCTGCACCAGCTGGCAAACTCTGTCAGGAACAATTGCACCCCAGCATCCATTGTGCAGAGTGTTTCCTGGCAGTGGCAATACTTTCCATTTATGAATCCTCAGACTTTTGGGAGGAAAAAAAAAATTCCCCACCCAATTTCCTCGCAAGTGCCAAGATTTTTTGTTTGAACGCTTTTCCTTTGAAGCCTGCATGAATTGGATTTCAAATTAATTTCTCTGAGCGTTCCATCATAGAAATATGATGATTCTCTGATGCACAATGCCCTCCGGGGTTGCATCATTTTAGGAATCCAGCTGACTTTCAAAACACAGATATAAACAGGGTAAAACAGACAACACTGTGACCCAGAAAAGATCCCAGATTCAGTCTCTTTAGGAAAAATATCAAAATTCACACATTTGTCCCAAACACGCTGCAAATACAACTGGTGCCCAGATGGGTGCTCTTGGCTACATGTGGACTCTTGGCTCCAAGCAAATGAAACGTGACCCATTTTGGTTGTACCTCTGCAATGCTGTGCCCAGGCGAGTAAATTTACAGCGAAACCAGAGTGTTTTGACATCACTGAGACCTGAAAGTTCCCTGGAAGCATCCTCTTGATACAAAGGATACATACCAAAATTCTAACAGCTCTTCAGATGCAACTATAAACAGAAAAACCCCTCACACATGCCAGAGGAACATGGAAATTATTCCCTCTGTTCTGAAGATAGCAGGGACTCAATCTGGCAAAATCTGAAATACTTTAGTTTAGAAATAATTATATTTCTGTTCATGTTCATTAAATTAGACAAAGTGACTATTAACTTTCTCCCCATTGCTGTTTTTGGCCCCTCCTAGTGAAAAATGGGTCTGTTCAGCCTCCTCCAGAGCTTGAAAGCAGTTTTAGGATGAGTCCTTGTCCCTGAATGAGCCCATAACACTCAGCGACCTGGAGCTCCCCCATTCTCCTACACTAACATTTTTATCCAACCCAAACCCCCCTGTCAGAGCTCTCACTTGAGCACACTTTAAACTTTCTCAGCCCCTTTCCTTACCTCCAGCCACATGGGCAGTCCCACACATCAACACTCCACGAAATGCAGAGTTGGCACTTTGGCAAGCAGCCACCGAAACTTCCCCGCCACGGCCAGTCAGTGACACAACCACAAAAATGCACAATATTTTACCCATCTTGCCCATCCCGCAATGATGCAGGCATACACCAGGCAGGGTTGTCGTCAGAAGCCCCATGAAGAGGGGAAACAGAGCAAGAATAAAAAAAAGTTATAGAAACAAATTGCTTTATAACTCACCTTCCATCCCAGCAAAGCTGCGTGTCTTCAAATCAATTCTTCACGTGAAGGAAGAACATGTGGCAGCCAGAGCAATGAATGCAGAGCAGGAGAGTGGGACCCCCAGGACCACACCAGGCAGGGAATTCCTTCGTAAAAAGCATCCAACAGCATTTACTTCTTGGTCACAACCTGCATTCCAGAGGCTGGAGCAGAGGGATGTGTATAAAACCTCCTATTTAATCATGATTTCCACAGTTTATAACCACTTTTTACACTACACACCTGTGTTTGTAAGATATACACTCTTTATTACTGTGTGGCATTAAATGACGTTTTAGACTATTTTTATTAGCCTTTTTTAGGGCCACAGCCAATTTCTTCAGTTTCTCAGATTCTTTCCCTCATACCACATGCATTTTGTTAAAAATAGGCCCAAATCACGATAATTAGTTTGGGGTTTTTAACACAACAGTTTCCACTGCTAGAACTCAACATCCTCTCTCTTCCCACTCCCAAAATATCTTTGTATCAGATCAGCCTTTATAAGCAAAGGACCATCACACCCAGACATTTGTCCTCGAGAGCATGAGCCAGTGTCAGCACGAACATCCACGGGGTCTTGCTGGCCACAAACACCTACAATTTATTCTGCAGTCTCACAGTTGGGATTATTTGCAATGCAAGCCATTAGCAAAAGAAATTTACTTCTAATACCACAGCCCATTAAGTGACACATAATTCAATAATGTGTTACAACAGAATTATCTTTAAAACACAAAGTAAGATCCCTGTAGGAACAAAACAATAACAATCTTTAATATCGCAATTATTACAGACTTGCTAAAATATCTTTGTAGTTAGGTGAGGAAACATAAAATGACTATTTAGAACAGACATTTCCTGGGAAATAAAAGTTAAAAAAACCAAAATGAAGTCAAAACTTCCAAGTAAATGCCTAATTTAATACGGCTGCAGTGTGTGAGATAATATTCCTACTAGGAAAGTCAAGGGGAGAAAAAAACCCGACATTTTATAACCACAGGCAAATAACAAAGCAACAATTAAAGATTGTTATGGAGATTGCTAGGTAAAGCAGCTGACTGACTGCTAAGACAAATTTCGGTTGTGCCTAAGGGCAAAATTCCAGCCCACAGAATTTACACCCAAATTGGGCATGGAGGGAAAAACAGCCACCTCCATCCACGCTGGAGATGGAGATAGGCTCCCTGGCAGCCAGCTCCCTCACCTTGAAGGCAGCCAAGACTCCCAGGCTGCCACCCAGCACACCCCCTCTCCACATTCACCTTTGCTTTCAGCTCACAAGCTGCCTTTGAGCCAACTGGGATCACATCCTGCCCAAAACAGGGGATCAACTGCCCATTTGTCCTTTTTGCCTGGAAAAGCTGCCCACCCTCTTCCTCCTCCTCAGGGCTCTCCTGCTGTGGGAACAAGCGAGGGGATGTAGCACTGATCCCCAAAAAGCAGAAAGGGTGAGACGAGACAAAGAGTCACAACCATCTGGTTACTAAATATTATATTTTTTTATTACACATTTTTGCTGACACATAAAAAATTAGGGAAATAGGTAAGGGAAGAAATTGGCAGAGAGAGAGAGAGAGAGAGAGAGAGAAATAGACTCAGATTTCCTGAGTTCAAAACACTGAGTACACTTCCTCCAAGGAAAGCAAAAGTCTACAACCAGGGCACTGATATAAACCCACCAAGTGATAAACCTCAGTAGCAAAAGCAGCAATTGTGACAAGAAGTACAGGACAGGAGGATTCCCCCACTGCAACACAGATTCAAACGATGGCCTGAGCCCTCTGAGCATCCTCTGTGCACTTACAGGAGTCTTGCACTGATGTAACAGACACAGGACTGGGATGGAATAAACACCATAGTTGCGAATTAAATAGTGATTTTGTCCAGTTGGGTGCAAGAGCACATCACTCCAGTAGGATTACGACAGAAGAGTTAGAAGTTGCTCAGAAAGGAAAGGAAAAAAGTGTGTCTACATTTAAAGCCCAGAATGTGATCACTTTTAATTTTTCATCATTGGAAAAGAAAAGCATCTTGTCAAAGACAGGACACATGGCCAAACCATGGGACTCGGGGGGACGAGGATTTCTTTCAAAATATCACAGCCTTTCAAAGCCCAAGGAGGTGACAGACAATGCAAAAATGGAATAAGGTAGGAAAAACACAGGTGAGCTGCCCAACCACTTGCCATTGGTGAGGGATTTATGGTATGGGGCACCAGGGAGGGCACCTGGAGCTCCTGGAATGAAATTAGGGAAGGGGAGCGAGCCCAGTCTATCAGAAGTTGGACACTGGGCTTCAGCAAAGCCACACAAAGACTGACTGATCTCAGATGAGTGAGCACAAACTCCTCCCAAGGCAGACAGAGACACAAGAAGGTATCAGGAGATACGGGCAAAAATATGAATTCTTTGCAAACCCAGACTTGAGTAAGGAATTGTACGAAAAGCAGAAGTGAGATCAGTTTACTAATAATTAGATAAGCACAGGCATATACAGGCAATGCACAGGATGACCCAGACAGATCAAATTAGCAGCTGCTACACCCACTATGACTATTTTTATTACTGTAGGAAGGAAATTGTTTATCTCTTCATAAAGATCTTGATCTGTTTGCATTCATTTCCCCACCTCCCCCCCCCACCCCAACTAATTTATGTTGCTTATTCTAGCAAAGACAACACATTACAAACTTTAAAACTATACATCACAAAACTTGGGGGGAAAAGGACAATCATTTCTCAGGTTCAACAGCAACAGAATGAAAACACCAGACCCCAAACGTATTAGGCTGAAGCTGTAGAGAGAAAGACTTGCATTACACAGTTCTAAGTCTCTTCAACAATAGGAATATATTTAACTTCTTACAAGATTTAAGGTTGTTGACTCTCTAGGGGTTTTTGTTTTGCTTTAAAGAAACATGTTGTGCATCTCTCTGTGTGTTGGTGATGCCTTTAGAAGCAGACAGGAACTATATAATTTCATGAGGTACCTTACACAGAAAGCAGGATACAAAGACATCAGGAAAACACTGAAATTCCTCAAAAAATGCCCCATCTGGGAATAACTTTCTATTTATGTTCGTCCACTGCTTTTCTCAAACATTACTCTCAACACAATGATTTCCCTCTCTGCAGGGCAGTGTCAATGCAACTTATCAAAGACAGCACAATAAGTAGTAGTGTCTGTACAGAGTTCTTCCCAGCCATCTCGTCCAGTCAGACAAACACCAGTGGACACCTCAGAGTTTCTTGCTTTCATCTCCTGACGTTCTCAGCTCCCTCGGAACAGAGCCAGCACTCAGCATCTTACTGATGAAGAAGTCATAGAACCAGAGGGGGAAGCAGCAGAAGATGCAGAGGGGCACGTAGGCCCCCTTGCCAGGGGTGTAGAGGCCCTGGGGTCTCCTGGCCAGCAGAGCGTGCAGGACAGCGCCCAGCACGGGGGACAGGTCGGGGGCACAGTGGGAGGGCAGGTGCAGGAGGTAGCTCCTCAGCCCCAGGAGATATTCCTCCCCATAGGCCTGCCTGGTGTCAGCCGGGAGGTTCTCCATCAGCTCCTTCTCTTGCTTATCCCACTGCTCAGCTGTGCCTTGGATACCTGCAGCGGCAACATCACAGGACAGCAAGTGGGTTTGGGGCTGGATTTAAAAAGAAATAAATCTGTAATTAATAGCCAGAGTTGATCTAAACTGGGTCAGTGAAGAACAAACACCACAGCTGGTCAGCAGCCAGTGCTTTTAGCTGGAAGAGGAGGAAAAGCACGATTACTTCGTGCTACACAAAAAGCACAAAGTTTCTGCCCCATTTGGCTCCCTGCTCTACCTAAAAACGCTCTCTCACAGCCAAATCAGCATTTTTTCTTTGCCTCTCCTCCCTACTTTGCCATTCTGTCCCGATTCATTTTGTGGATGCTTCCAATCAGTATTTATTATAAACAACTGAGGGCAGACAGGCAAACAAAGATGAACAGGATTCACTTGGGTTGGCCAAGTGCTAAGCTGCCCTTTCACAAGTGACATTAGTATTTCAATAACTAGTTTCCTGAAGGATTAGCCTTCTATTAGGACAGATTTAGAACTGTGATTTAATCTATTTGTCCACCCCACCTGCATCATGTAGGAATGAAACCAGGGGCTTCTCCAATGGAATTATTGCATAACTACCAAAAATTAAGCATTGCAAAAAAAGAAAAATCTTTAAATAAATATTTAAATCTCAAATCCCAACACTCATTTTTACCCATATGCCTGAGAACAGCTAAGAAAGGCCCTGAAGGTGAAGCCTCAGGCAGGTTCCACTGACCACACAAAGCTGGCAGAGCCCAGAGCCTCACAGGGTCCATTCCCAGGAGGGGAAGCATTCAGGGAAGCAGCATTTTATGAAAAAGACGAATTTGATTTACATTGACATAAAAAATGCTCTGGGCAGTGCAGGCATGAGCAGCAGGAGATGAGCCTGGAACATGGACAGGCTCTGCAAAAAGTTCTCAGTTGAAGGAGGAGGAGAATTTGGAACAGAAAGCAGCAGGAGCACATGGGGAAGGAGTGGAGAGGAGAGATCAGAGGATATTGACAGCAAGCAAGCAGGATGACAGGTATTTCTGCAGATACTGCCATGCAAAACAGAGCAGCTCAATAAAGAGAGCTCTGATATCGAGGAAGGGAGGAGTGACAGGGGGACCTGAAGCTCCCCGGCAAGACAAGTGAGCCAGAACACTCAAACTGGACACGCTGTGCTGCTCCGTTTGTCAGCTCCAACAAAGCTGGGGCAAAGGGAAGGCACCAACTGCCTGAATCCTGCCCTGTCTCAAAGCAAAGAGATCTCTGCCCAGGAGAGGGGAGGCAGGCAGAGTGCAGAGCTGGAGGGAACATCTCTCACAAAAACCACACAACGTAATTTCCATAACCCCCATAAAGAATGGGAAAAAAAAAATCCGACTCCTGAGAATCACTCAGGGCTCTGTTTGAGGCTGCTGAACTACAGGGAAAGAGGAGAGGCAGAAAGAACATCCCGAAATGTCAAACACCAACCTGTTCTGAAGCCTGATGGATGGATTGCAGCGACTTTAATGCCCCACTTGGAAAGCTCTTGCCTCATTACTCCAGAAAACATGGACAGAGCTGCTTTGGATGCCCCATAAGCAGCATACCTCGGTAGTGGAATGCCTCCTGCAGGAGCAATAGAAACCTGATAAACCTCGACAGTGGCTCTTCCCAGCCTTTATTTTCATGATTTAGAAGGCAGATTAGCACAACCAAAATTATGCCTCTCTCACTGAGGTTAAAGGCAAGTCAGTGAGGGAATAATTTCTTGCTAGAGGTTAAAAAAGAGTGAAAGTTGTAAATGAACAGTTGCTTACAGCAGTTACGCTCAGTAACACCTGGTAAGACACCTTGTAGGGCAGAAAAAAATAAACTGGATTGCATTTAAGGGTAAAAACTGCTGGAAGTTATGACTGTTGGTTTGAGAAACACAGGTAATGTTTTAGTTCATATAAATAGTGAAGCAGTAGTTTTATGCTCCTGTTCTTCTCACTGTTACATGAATTTCAAGCCTCTACAATAAACCACAGTTAGAACAGGGTAAGTAATCTCAATTCTAGCTTTATAAAGCCAACTTTCTTTCCTGTTCTTTCCAGAAAGGCCAGAGATAATAATGCAAGAGTGGGGAAAACCTCTGGGGACAAACCAAAGCTGGAATCACACCCCACAAGTGACTGGACTCCCTGAGACCCAGCACAGAAGCAGATCCTCTGCCTATTGTTTTATTCCTTCTTTTTCAATCCCAGAAATTGTTCAGATGGGAAAACTAAGAGAACACTCTTTAAAAAAACAAGCTTCCAGAAAATAGTGTCATCCAAATGCAGAGATTTCCTCTGTCCCAAAAACTGGCAGACTGTTGCTTCTTCAGCTTTAGAGAAATTACAAGCATGCTTTGATTTGAGCATCTTCTTCTTCAGCCCTCTCGCTTCCTTCACAAGGTTGGTGTAATCACCACACGGTTTAAGATTGTCACAGCCACCTCAGGCTGTGCTGGCAGCAGGGAGGAGGGAACAGAATGGACAATCCTTTCCTTGAGGCACATCCCTCCTTCTCCTGCCTGCACGGGCAGCTGGGCACATCCTCCCATGCAGCCTCTGTTTCACAGGCTACACATTCATCTCGGTGTGTCTGAGTAGTTTAAAGGAAAATACCACAGATCCAGGGGAATTTTCAGGCAAGCCACTGGTGCTATTGGGTATTGTACTGGGATGACCAAGGTATCAATGGCTCTGTGTAAACAGCTCCTGTCCCTTGAAGAAGTCAGGCCAATTATACGTTAATTATTCTTCTGTATGCACCTCAATAAGCTCGATTGGTTTAAGCCAATTGAATCACATACTTTTCCCTCTGAGGTCAGGCTAACCTGAGCCCCGTTAAATGAGCCCTTCACAGACAGGAATAGATTGAGCACAAGGAGACCTCACTAACTTCTCCACTGACGTTTTACCAAAGGACCCCCAGACCCTGCGAAGAGGAAACTCTTCACCCAAACCAGCCTGTGTGCAACAATAGCTCTGCAGACAGCTAGAGTTTAAGCAGGGCCATTATCAGCTCCTGTGAGGGCAAACTACTCAGCACAGGGAAGCTCTGCATTTACCCCTTCAAGGCAGTTCAGGGATTCTCACCAGGAATTAAGACATCTGCCCCAAAACACCCACAGTGAGAGCTTCACTTGGGTGCGCAGAGGAAGCAGGGGTCTGGCCTCAGAGCAGCAGCAGAAAGGTTCTTCTGATAGTTCAGTCCTGATTTCTCAGAGCGTCAGCAATGAGCCATGACCACAGACATGCAAATACAGAGCATATCTGGGATTAGAAAGAGAAAACAGTGCCAGAGCCAGACTGCAGCCACATCCTCAGCATAAAGGGGAACTCCAGGTAAAACCTTCACAAGTCACCCCAGCAATACAGCAGGATTCAGGGGGACTCCAGCTGTGCAGAAGGGCAAAGGAAAATGTGGGAAGCACATGACACAGTAAATCCCTTAGAGATCCTACTCCAAAATACTTTCCAGCAGCATGACCTCCTGCTTCTCGCAGGTCTCATTTTCAAAGGAGCATTCTTGCTCCTCAGCTGTTGGCTACCAGATACTGCATTACTGTATTACATTAGTTCCTACATCTTAGCATCTCAGCTGTCCTAGAACAGAAGATCATGTTATAAAGAAATGCATATATATATATGCAGTAAGCAAAATTTAGCAGGGAAAATGGAAAGCATATGTTAATTTTTTTACAGGGTTTTTTTTCTTCATGGAAAAATACCACTTTGCTAATAAGTTAGGCCTAAGTATTTCTAAGACATCCAAAATATTTTTAAAGAAATATAAACACACAGCTCCCAGGTTATCAGCAGATATCGCAAACTGAGGTGGTCACAGACTTCTGCCTGAACATGTTACAGAAATACCTGTGATGTACCACCCATCTTTATGGAAGCTCACAAAGTTATCACTCATAGCATCTAGAACACAAGATCTGAATTTTTGCTGGAATTTTTGTCACAGCATATTTTTAGCCACCTTAAACTCTTCTTTAAAGGCTGTTTTCTGGGAGTAGTCTCCAAAACTAAAGAAAAACCTGAACTTATTACCTTACCATTAATTCCCTGGGTGTATTGACACGGCAGACTGACCAACACCTTCCTTGGTATTTGCTCCAGGACTTTATTTGGTGCTTTAGCTCAGCTCACCTGCCATGCTGGACACGTTCACCAGCCTGCCCTGCGATTTCCGGAGCAACGGCAAGAAGGTCTTGGACACCTCCACAGCCCCGAAGAAATTCACCTCCATGCAGCGCCTGTAGGTGCTCATGGGGAGCAGCTCTCCATCAGCAGGGAAGCCCAGGATTCCTGCGTTGTTCACGACACCCCAGAGTCCTGGGAAGAGGAGAAAGCACAGGGCTGCAATACACCAGGAAAACAGCTCTGTAAGGAGCTGGATGGTGCCTCCAGACCAAAACAGAGATGATCTGCAGATGCAGATGCACATTCCCCACTCCTTGACCAGTCACTAGCATCTTCCCACGTCCCACAGACAGAAGTCATGGATGGAAATACCCTGACTGCCCAAGACTCTGCCTTAGAAACGACCTACACACCTAAGCTGTGGTGTAGCCAACAGTTAAGAGAGAAGCCTGCTAAGCTGCTACATCAGTACTTCCACTGTAAAGAGGGCAGAAAAAAGCTGTACCTGCATTTTGCACCTTCTCTGAGACTGTCAGGTAGGCCTCCTTGACCTGAGTGGCATTGGTGATATCCAGCTGCAGGACAGAGAGTCTCTGGGAACAGCTCTGCCGCAGCTCCTCGGCTCCAGGGCCATCCTTGTTCAAAACCCCAGCAAACACAACAAAACCCAAGCTGTCCAGATATTTAGCCAGCGCATGTCCAATCCCAGTGTCGCTTCCTGAAAGCATCAAAAAAGCATGAAAAGTGGGTCTGTCCCGCACCATCATTAAAAAAAAACATATATAAAATAAATATACACATTGGAAATCCATGCAAATGTAAACAAAAAGATGATGACAAACTTCCTGAAATACATATGTCAGTAGAAGGAAAGGTTCAGATCTGAAGTTTGAGGAGCTGGACCTTTAAACGTCCCTCAAAGACTGACAGGCCACATTCTCCTGACTCAGAGCTGATGGAAGCAGCTTATGCTCTGCCACTGACAGATTCTGTGATTTACTTTATACATAGAGAAGAAATAAAAACTTGTTTGGTTTTATACAAATATTCAGACTGAAACCTGATAACAAAGTATCTGAGAGAAAAAATAAACAGAAAAAAAAAAAAAAACACACTAATCCCAGAATCTCCTGCAGTAACAATTTACTACATAAATGTTCAGTTTCCAAACCTTGGAAATCTGAATGTGAGACAAAGAACTGGAACTCCTGCCAGATATTTTACTATTTTCTTGTTTGTGAAAGAACTGCAATACTCCCTACTTAACTCTACCATAAACTTCTGAGGGTTAGTCTGGGATTTTGGCACACCAAGGAGGATATTATCAGAGTTATTCACAGGTCTGCTCCTACATTTAAAATACGTAGTCAATAAAATCTGACTGCCAAAGAGACTTATCATAATCACGTTAGATCCTCATTTCTGGATTCTGTCTTTTAACTGGTGCTTTAGTCCTGAGGGGTGAAAAATATTAATTCCAGGTGGCTTGAAGAAAACACGTACTAAATGTCTGGATCAATCAGTGCATCTTGAAAAAGTAGAAAAGAATTACTCATGCTCTATTTAATTCTTAGGTGGAAAAAAGCAAAGCATCAGCTTTTTGGCATTTTTGAAGTCTTCAATTTGCTGAAAATGCACCAGAGCACTACAAATACCACATTAAGCTTCTCCAGTCCTGACCTGACAGAACAAATCTGCATTCTTTGAATTCCCTAAAGAGACATGAAGAAGCCTGCAAATATCCCAGACACGACAGATTTCTAGGTTTGAGGGTGGGGTGACTTTCCTTCTTTTCTTTTAGTGAAAAACCCTACTTTTAGATCAAATCCTTCCTCTTTCATCATTCCCAGCAAGTGAACAGCCACAGCTACATAATACCTAAGTTTTACAAAGCAGCTTTAACTTGAGAATGGGCAGAACACAATGCAACCTGAATTTGGGACGGGCATACCAATCCCAAGAAAGTAGTAAAAGTTGTTTTTATCTTTGCGTGATGTTTGGTTTGTCCCTGGTTTGTTTTTTTTTTCCCCAAAACAAATATGATTTGAGTTTCAGACCTGTTATTGAAGTCCAGAGAAACTTTACTCTTCCAACTCCTAGAATTCAAAGAATCTCCATAGGGAAAAAAAAAAGAGATAATTCCGTCTCGATCACGCTCTTGCTTCTATGTCAAAAATAATTTGTAGATTATGAGAAGACTTATTATAAGGAAAGCAGTCATTACTGATTGTGACTGAATAATTACTGAGAATTTACAATTGACTCATGCTGAGCATGCACCACATCACTCTCCAAGAACGGAAAGACCAAACTAACTGGAGAAATCCGTCCCACTGCACACGGAATAACCAGGGACAGAATTTTGCAACTCCTCTTACTTTGGTTCTTGGTGGTAATTTAATTTTTGGGGAAGGCGGCTATGGCATTTACCACTAAAGTGTTTGCATGCCAGGAGCTTCTGTTTAAGGATATTGGAGCTCTTGCTGTCAGCAAGAGGATCCACAGCAGAGTTTCAGCGATGGCTTTACACCTGCTCACATGTCCACACTCATCCATGTGAGCAAGCATTTTGACCTCTGGGCACAGTTTTTCCCTTATCTTGGTACTCCAGTGAACTACTGGCTCAAATAAATAATGTGCAGCAGCACCCCTACAAGGAACATCCAAAGAGGACCAGAACAAGGTGTGACAGAATCCAGGGAGGGCAGCAGAGCTTGCTCCAGCCTCTGGCCAAAGGCTCACGAGGGATACAAGGCAGCTGCTCAGGACACAGCCACATTCCTCAGCCCTGGGGCGCTGAACAGCAGAGGGAAAAAGAAAAAATAATTAAAATCACTGTTTTCCACTAAGTGCCTGCCTGAGGTCTTGTCTAAACTGGAGAAAATGACACCAAAATCTACTTAAAGGCACCTGCAAATGCACCGGGACACACATCTTGTAGTTGGTATGGGGAGGAATGCCACAATCAGAGCAATTTAACCAAAACACATGTTGAGTAAAACTTCTGTTTCAGTTGATGGAGGGTTTGATGGATTGCATAGGATTCCAGTAAAGACAAAGAAGAGCCTCATCAAATTTATCAGCTGTCAGAGATGTCCAAACTTGCATTTCTTCAGGACAGTTGCAGCACAGGTACAAGGAAGGCACATTCCCTTACTGGACTATACCCAAATGTTCTTCACTCCCTTACATTGTTCTAATTCAGACTCTCCAGAGCAGATAAGCTCCCAGAGAGTGCTGTCTCCTGAAGATTTGCACTCTTACAAAGAGCAAGGAGATGCCCAAGTGCAAGCACATCCCCTGAGCCTGCAGGGGTGGGAAAGGATCGCTCCCTATTCCCCACACCAAAATCCACCTTCATCTGACACACCTGCAGGGAGAAACCCAGCTGGCAGATAAACTGCAAGGGGAGAACTTGCTGCTGATCCTGTCCTCTCTCAACTTTTATATTTCATCCCTGTATTAAGGCTTGCTAGGCAAACCTAAATTACTTCCAGGTGTCCCTATAAAACAAAATGAAATTCTGCTAGAAATTGCTATATAAACCAAAGCAACTTAGTTCAACTTTCCAGAGGGGAAGAAAAACCACAGAAAATAAAACAAAACCCAGAAAATTAAGAGTGCAAGAAGCAGTTGGCAGGCACTCCTGTTCAAAGGTTTGATTAATGCAAATAAAAAACATCTAAATAAACAACACCTAAAGTTTTAGAAGAAACAGGAGAAAAGCCATAAAACTACAAAAATGCCATCCCTGCAAAATAAAAGTGGGTTTTGAGTAGATCAGAGTGGTAGTAGAGACTGAATTAAATAGCTCTGAACTTTCCCTGCTAGTGAAGGGAATTACACCCTCCCAAATGATTTCAGACTGTTTGAAAGAGATGGCACCAAACCAGTCTTGAAATATGTGCATGACAGACACGGTGTGCACCACGTACACACACAGCCCCGAAACACAACTGTACATCCACAATCAGCACAATTAATTCAAGTAAACAAAAGTAATGTATGAATGTAGTGTTCTGAGGGCTCCCGGGAATTATTGTCTCTCTTAAAAAATGAGACCATCATAAGTATCCTCATGCTTCTTGCACCAGTTAATTTCACAAGTACGTCTAAAAAGCTACTTGTAAAGATTAAATGAGACACTAAAAAATAATAGCACCTATTAAGATGCTTTTTCTACTTAATTTCAGAGCACTTATTTACCTGGGAAAAAAACATCTCTGCCGAAGCAAATAGAACAAGCAGGAAAAGAAAGGATAAAAGGAACTCTCAGAAGCATGCACTAACCCGAGGACAAGAAGTTTTCCAGCCCACTTGTGAGAAAAGGCAGTTTTTGTTAGGTTTTGTGCGCTGGCAGCACCTTACCTGTGATGAGCACGGCTCTGTCACCCACGGGCAGCAGGTCCCTGTCCCCCAGGCACACGGAGCAGACGAGGCACGTGGCCACAAACACCCCCAGCCCCTCGCCAGCCCCCAGCGTGGCCACACACAGCAAGGCGGGCAGGAGGCTCCAGAGCAGCACCTTCGCTTTGTCCAGAGGGCTCCTCTGGGCCGTGCAGAGCATGGCCACCCCAAAAAGCGTGGTGACACCTGCGCAGAGCCACCCAAGGGGGCTGCTGGCCACAGCATCCATCGGCAGGGCGGGGGAGAAGCCGGCACTCGCAGCCCACCCCCGGCTGGGTGGAAGCAGGTATTGCTAAATGCAGTGTGTGTTATATAGGAGCAGGGGGTGGGGCAGAGAAAGGGGATTCTGTTTAAAGGTTTGACATAATCTCACTTACCCTTGGCATCAGCAAGGAGCAGGAGCCCTCCTTTCCTTACCTTTCATTCCTTCTGCCTGACAGCTCCACCTTCTGAACAATATGCTGGCTGGGTAATGATTGACAGCACCAGGAATGGACATGATGTAGCCAAGCACTGGCTCCAGGAAAAAAAAAATTACCTGCTATATTATTTTTTTTAATCTCTTCAAAGTACACTTTCCTAGACAGTGAGGAAAGGAACAGTTTCCTTTATGAGAAACAGCTGGACTTTCCTGCTTTAAAAAACTTAGGGTGTAGTTTCAGTGGAACTGGTTTTTGATGGGCAGTGACAAAAATGAGTCAGGCCAGGGTTATTTAATCTCTGGAAAACAAACTGTCTTGGGTTTTATCACACATGGGTAACCCCCCTCTTTCAACAAAAGGCCCCAAACTACCTTCCCTGCTTTAGTGCCCACCTTTGCCTATTTTCCTACTCCACATTCAGCAAATACCTACAGTAAACTGACGTTCAGGGGGTGCTGGGAGGCTGGGAACAGCTGATTGCTGGTTTGCCATTTCGGGCACTCTGTTAGGTGAACGCAGGTAGCACACCCCAGATCGAGTCCTCAGCTGACCCCCACTGAGGACACTCACCTTGGTTTTGACAGGAATCACAGGCTTGATACCCACAGCAAGTTGTGGGGGGTGGGGGAAGTAATCAATTAAATATATTAGAGAGATTTAAACACCTACTGTGCTGTGTTCTGAAAGTTCTTTAAACAATAAAAAATTATTTAAAAGCCAGCCAGCCAAAGAGATCGAGATACAATTTAGGCATGCATGTTTAACCCTGTTTAAAAATCCCTGGAGCCTGATTTGAGAGACAAGCCTATGCTACCACAGACTCAGCTAACATGATGTAGCTGGTTTCTCAAGACAATGTAGTGCTGATCTATCTGATTTCAGACCCCGAAAACTGAAGCGCGTGGTGCCAACCTGACATGAAACAGAGCACATTCCCATTCCATTATGCCTTTGGGGTTTTAAGGGATTACAAATCTGTTAAATATACACTTTTGCAGACAGTGAAAATGTTTACATACCTCTGCAGGTAGTTTACATCAAGAGATGAGGTCGCTTTCTTAAAGGAACATCACCCTCAAGGTCTGCTCATCATTCATTACTCTTGTGAACATTCATCCACCCATCCTCCCACCAGTGCACAGAAGGAGAAATATTTTCACTACTCTTTGCCATTTGCTGCTTCTGCTTTTATTAGCACGCTGCTCTTGAGGTCAGCTATACCTTGCTGTCCATTAAGGTGTCTTGTTAAATATTTTCTTGGAGAATTTTGCTCTCTCCCTCACTGGTCTTTGTCGAGTGATTTAGATGATCACAAACGTGCTGGCATTTGGAGCACGAGGTCTCACGCTTGAGGGTACAGTGAGATGGAGCTTTTCCATAGAGGGATGAGGGGCAGAAGTGATCACCTCCAGCCTGATGTTTGCCCTGGCTCCCCTCAGCCTGTGGCGATGGGACAGAGACGGGAAAGGGGCCAAGCTGAGGTAGCCACCATGCCTGGTCGCTGCAGAGCAAGCTCCATGAGAGTGCCCCTCTGCTGCCCTACCACATCCCCCACTGAAATGTGGTTTGTCATGCACAGCCCCTCCCTCGGACACAGCTGGCAGGGTGGGGGATGTTTGGAAAGCTGGGGGTGCCACATGCATTCCTTATACACCCACCCGCTGTGGTGCATGGACACAACACCTGCCCGCACCCACAGCCCTGCAGAACAGCTGTGGGGACTGACTCTGTCTGAATCAACGCTGAATTTATAATTTTATTATAAAATACAACCACTGAAGGCTTCTTTTAATGAGAAGCTGACCATGTGTTCACCCCGGTGTGTGAGTAAAATTCCGTGTAAGTGCGCAGATGATACACGCCAGAAAAGAGGTTATGATCTAAAACTGGCTGAAAAATGCTAGCATGGAGTAGCCACTTCACAGAGCCTCTGCACTTTCTCTGACACCAGCAGTGACAGATTGCTTCTTGAGGATTTTTCAGCACAATTTTGCCACAAGGTAAGTTTAATTATCCTGTGCCAGCTACTCATCTTGAAAAAACACCTACTTTTCTCTTTACCCCTTTGAGATGTCTCCAGCTCTAAAAGCTATATAGTAACCCAGGATTGCAATTGAGTTTGCATTATTTCCTATTTCTCCATGCCATGTTTACTCATGCTATGAATATACACCCTTATCTCACCGCCTTCTTGTAGTTTCTTGCAAAAAGGAAGCTCCTCCAAATCATCAGGATGTTGCATCACCATGACATCACGAGAATGGATTTAAGTTCATTGATTTGGGGCTAAGCTCGACGTACCCTTGCCAGGACAGTTCTTTCTTCCAAGAGAAGAGAGATGGCTTTCTGGAGCCACCTCACAATAACTCAGTGCCCTGTCCCTTTACACCATGGCAAGCTGCAGAGCCTGTACTAAAATCTGGAGCGTGATTCCAGAGTCAGGCCATGCCAGTGGCAAACAGCAGCAGAGAAACAATCCTGGCTGAGCCAGCTGCTGTGCCATTGCTCACCCTCGCTGAGCACTCTCATCTCTGTGCCTGCTCCTGATGTTTCTCCTGGGGGCTTTGCAGATGTGTGCCCCACCATCTAAGTCTCCTCATGGTAAGTGATGACTCTTGGAGGTCAATTATTCAATGGCAAAAGAAGGTGCCTTTCCTGGAGAACCATCGCTCCATGGTAATCAGCAACATGAACAGCCAGTCTCTGAAAATTCAGCTTGTCTTCCTTCAAATCCTACAGTCACAGCAGCTTTCACCTGCTGTAGTATCCCTGCACAAGACTGTCCCCAGGGCAAAGCAAGGACATCCCTCCAATGTGCGGGACCTTTATCACAGATATCAAATTGTTGACTCCACGCTCCCATTCTGGAGGTGAAATCACTTCTTCACAGATGTTCACTTAATTTCTCCCCATTTCTTGGAGCTTTTTTCCTGTCATCCTTTGCTGGCTCTATGTTTTTCACCATGATGGCAGCAGCCTGTGCTTTTGATTGCTGTTCTTAACACAAAAGAAAGGGGCAGAAGAAAGGTTCAGGTTCCCCAGTTCCTTTGAAATGTGGTGAGGCTGAGCCTGGTCACAACTTCTTAGAAATAGACCAGCAAGCTCTTTTTTGGTTCTGCCTTGGTACTGAGCTCTCTTCTGTCTTTACTTCTCATGGCTCCCTTTTGAGTTCAGTAATTTTCCTGATGTTTATAATTTTTTAAAGCCTCTGTGACTTTCCAGCGTAGCAGAAGCTTCCAGTTCAACCACGAGGTTTTCAGGCATGTCTCTGTTACCTCATCCTGCATTGTTTTTCAATTCCTTGGCCACTTTTCCCATGGGCTTTCTTTGCACTTTCCAGTAATTTACTAGTCAGTATTTTTTCCTTTCTGCATTTTCCCTCAGCCAGAAGTACCACGAGTCACATCCAATAGCTGCTGTCCCAGCTGGACACAACTGAAACTCTTCTGTCCCAAGTGGAACATCACTTACACTGTCTAGAAGCATGAAGCACTTCTTCTACGCATCCAATCTCTGTTTCAGCTTTCTCTGCCAGCCACAGGTTTGTTTTTCATTTCAGGTTATGATTTCCCACAGAACTCTTCAATTTACTATTTTGCCTGCTGATTCAGGCTTTTTCAGCTGTGCAAGGCAATGACTGTGGCTCCTGAGAGCTCCTGCTCCGTGTGCTTCGTGTTCTTTTGTGGCTTGGGTCAGGGCTCTGTGTTTCAGGTTCTGTAGGGAGGTTCTGGCATACGAGGCTTTTCCTGGAAAATAATTTCAGCATAAAACAAGCTGGAATCTGTTTCAACAAATGAGTCATTAAGCAAGACAGAAACAATATTCTAGTGAGTAAATACATATAGGAGCAGGAAAAAAAAAAAAAGAAATTACTTACTTTTATTGCTGCAGCTTGTGAGAGAACATAAACACCTCCATACACTTGGATTTTGGTGGACTTAATGGCTACACAAACACTTGTCAGGCTGTCCATCCTGGATGCAGAAACTGCTGAACTTCCATAAACAAAATTCATTTGGGCAAACAGATTTTCCTCTTACAAATTCTGCAGAACTCCTGTACAAGGGTTGAGATAATCCTCTTCTTTCAGCCTGTTCTCTCTTCATGCACTCAACTTGAAGCATGTGAATTGTCCCAGTAAAGACAACAAAACCATTACTCTGCCTAAAGCTAGAAATGCAGCCAAGTACATTTGTGAATTAAGATCTCTGAACTCACAGGCATGAAGGGAATTAAAGTAAAAAAGGATTATGTACAAGCTAAAATAAAGCCGTGCAACCTCTCCTTTGTCTTCAAACTATTTATTTAATAGACCCTTAGGGAAAATAATTCCTGTCAAATAAAGTGTTTACTTATTAAAGAAAAGTAAGATATATCTTTCACCTTTAAGCTGCTGGAGATTTTGTTTTTAGAAATATAATAACGGTAAATATTGTAAATTCAGAGACAGACAATAGAACCTGAAGATCATCCCTTGGCAGTGAATAAAAAACTGTAGCCCATCATTCTAACAAAAGACAATAATAACAAGAGCAACAACAACAACAACAATTTCCTTAGCTAAATCTCCCATTATTTTCTCAAATGTAAGAAAGAACCTCAGAGTGAAGAATGTCTGTACTGATGGCAAATTTGGACCTGTAAATGAAGCCAAGGGCTGTAAGTTCTGCAACAGTATTTACAAGAACTCTAATCACCCCTTGTAAATTTTCTGCAATAGACAAAACATCAGAGAAATCATTAAAATTATGAGCACTCCTTTGTATTTTCAAGGGAGGTTTTCTCCCCGAACTCTCCAGACATCCATGTATCTCGAAGAGCTAAAAGGGGATTGCACTCTTTCCAAAATAAGTCATTTTTATCAACCCAGTTGTGATTATTTTCCAAGAAGAGGACAGAATCAGAAAACCTAAAGGCAATTAGGCACTCTTTAGGAAGTCAGCCAAGAATCATCTCCAGGTTATCCTCATGAGAAATTACACTTGCTTGCCTTTTTTCTGTCATCCAGTAACATGAAACGGTTTTCAGAGAACCATCGGTGTTAGAGAAGAAAAGATACTACTTTATCTTAGTGCACTTCTCTGACAGCACAGACTGTTCTCTAAAATTTCATCTGGTATATTCAGAGTAACATAACAGCCCTGCCTAGGACAGAGCACAGCACAGTGCTGCCTCAAAAAATGAGAAATAAAGACATAAGCTGTACTCTCAGCTGGAAGTTTAGGGGTTTTTTTCCAACTAGATTTTTATTGTATCTCCCTATTCCCTTCCCTTCTCTGCAGCTTTGCCTCTCTGAAGTTAATGGCAGCATCTCTGTGCTCAGAACACAAAGGATTTCCACATTTTTGTAGCCCACAGCCTGATCGTTTCTTTGCAGGTGCTTCCTGAAAAGCAAATGCCGTTTTGCCTGCCTTACTTCTGAGGCTTTGCCCTAACCACAAGTCATACCAACCATATCTACATCAGATAAAAACCACTCTTTGCATCATCTTTCTGTCATTCTTCCTCCTGCATGTCTTCAAACATTGGCAGGTTGGAGACACATCTGGTTTACATCCAACCTTTGCCATACATCTTAACATTAGACCGTAAAATGTTTTCAAATATTTAGGTATTACCTATGCAAAAGTCACATAATTTTTGCTGCAGTTAAATTCATAAATAGCAATGTAAATATAGAGGTAAACCAGAAAATTAGGCAAGCACGGTAATCAAAAGTCTGATTAAAGCATGTGTGGACAAACAGAGAAACTGTCTCAAAGAGTCCCTTCAAAGTGGGGGATTTACAACACCCCCAACAGAACTTGTCATGCACTGCAGATAGTGACAACATTAAAAACGAATCACATACAACTCAAAGCCCCATGTCTGAGCTTTGAGCATGGACTCTGCAAAGGGCATGAAAGAAAATGGGTGGCAGCATCTCCCCGTTGTCACTCGGGTTATTAACTACACACATCTGCCACGTGCCTTCCCTCCACCTGCAAACTCTCAAAAAACATCTCCGCCTCTCATCAGTGGAATTCGCTTATTTTTAGATTTTCCGCAGAGTTACATCAGCCCGCCTCTGAAATGAAAGCCAAAGCAAAAAGAGACGAAAAATGAGCCATGATTCAAAAAGCATTAAGCAATCAGCCATGACAAAGTGTCACCTGCCCTCGGCACACTCTGTTCGCTGTCACTTGAAGGACAAGCCCCTCGCCTCCAAAGGCTGAAGCCATGTATTTTTCCTGTTGAGGAATTGTGACCTCACTGCATGCGTAATCAACGAGTTACGTTATTGTTTTGATTGAATGCTACGTACCGGGTGTCCCCAGTTTCCCCTTCAGTGCTGAGATCCGAAGGACGTTCCCATTCCTGGCGTTTTTCAGCCATTTTTGCGCTGCTTGTGAGCTGCTGCAATTGCGTTCAAACGTTGTCAGCAATGACTTGGTGACAGATGATGCTGCCACGGAGCAGGGGGACAAACGACCCCTCAAGGTCCCTTTCAGGATCTGTGGGGGAGTTTGATGGTTCTGTGGCAGGCAGTATTTTAGTTAAATGGTGTTTTCGTCTCTGGGCAATCCACTGACTATGAAAAACTCTGTATATTCAATGTAATTTTTTGTTGGTTTGCTTCCCTTTATTATACTGTCCATCGCAGGCATTTTTTATCATGCAGTAACCGTAACCCTGACTTAAAAAACTGTTTGGATGTAAGCAAATTTAATCCCATTAAAATCACCATGACTATCCACTCACAAAACTATACAGATGATTTAATAGGTCGCTGAATGACAGTCCCGAGACCCGTTAGGCCTAAATGTTCCCGGAGAGCCCAAACTCACAGACGCTTATGGACATTCTTAAAAATAAACACAGATATTCACACGCGAGTAAAGAAAGAAATATTCACAGCCATGTTTTTAAACATGCACACCTGCAGAATTAGAGCCTGCCTTAAAGACCTTCCCCACCTGGATTTGAGATACGATAATCGATTCATGCAAATGAACCTACACCATAAAACTATTTATTTCACTTTCCAGGTGACACAACTAGCAAGTGCAACTTTAAAATGAACTTCTCCAAGTTTTAAAGTCGGTATTAAAATATTGTCAGGCTCCAGGTGGAGGTCATTCCCAAACAGGCACAGATTCTACGGGGACAAGTCTGCACAGGATAATTCAAAATAATCATCCCTTGTAAGAGATTCCTTCCTGAGCTGTGCAGGCTTCGTAACTTGTTTTATTAATACTGTAAATTATCGCTTCACTTATATTTTTTAATTTCAAAACTGTTTTTAACAATATATATGACAGCGTCAGGGCAAACCTCTCTCTTGGAGGCATGCAAACTTTGCTAGAATCACTAAGGGTTAGGCAGGCGCAGCTTCAAAGGGAGATTTGGGACCTATAACATTAATTCATCCACCAAATGGAGCTCCAAAATCCATTAAGGAAAAATAACTAGTAACCATCTGTCTTTATTCATCAGGCTGAAAGCAGTTAATCAAACCTAGTGGACATTTTTACTTTCTTCTTTCTCTCTCAACAGCTTTGAACACAGATGCAGCCTTTCCATAATTAAGCTGAGCATTGTAGCTCCTAGACAGATTAATTCTGGAGAGCTTGTCAAAAATGTCAGATGGCCCGCAGGTTCTGTGTCTTGTCCCTGGGATTTCTGGGAATTTTGTATTTATATCTACATGTATGGGCAGATTCAGAACACAGTTATTAAAATTAATAACCCTTTCTAGTTCTTAATCCATTCTCTATAATGTGGTAGAGTTTTTCTCTCTCTGTTAGGGATGCAAGTCAGGATAGGACCTCAGCAGTGAACAAACATCTCCAAGAACTGAGCTGAAATACGGGAGGCAAATGGGCACCAGAAGGCAGCTACTTTTGCTCACCACTGAACCACACTTGTAACTGAGGGGCAAAAAATTCTGTAAACACATTGACAGAGTTCTGAAACAACATAAAGGTGTTCCAGGTTACAGGAGTTCTATTGTAACAGGCTGAAATACCATTAAGTAGCTCATGCCTAAGAGCTATTCCAGGCACGTGCTTTCAGGAAAGTTCTCAGACACTTTCTATCAGCTTTAAAAGGATACACACAACTATCTAAAGAGGCTTTTAGTTCTCAATTACTTTTAACAATGAGCTCATATGTGGGTTTGATTCCCTTTTTCTGCGTTCTAACATTTTAAAGCAGAGAGCATCTCCAATTCTTAAGGATTTTATGTTACCTGTTAAATATTATGTTTTTCCAATTTAAGCCTACAGTCAAATTTATAGACTGAAGCTAGGATTTAAAAGTACCTAGGAGTAATTTTTACTTCCTTTGAACTGGGTTTTATTTTTAAAGAAAGTAAAAGATCATGTCAAATACATCTTCGTGCTGATAAAATAAGAATTTCAATGTCATTTGAAAGTTTAAAGTTTAAAAGTTCTTACCCTTATAACTGGTTACAAAGAAAAGTCGATTACCATTACATTTGGTAAAATAATGCAGCTTGAAAATGAGATGTGCCAAATAATGAGAGATGGTCCCAGAGAAAGCCACTCAACAACTGTAGCAGAGAGGCAGGCAGGGGGTTTTCCAAGCAGTCCTTAAAACTTGACCACAGGAAGTACTGAGGCCAATCAGTAGACATTGATCAAACTTCACTAGTAAAATTCAAACTAAATAAAAAAATTTAGATGGAATATGTCTGTATCCGTAGGAGTATAATTTTCCCTTCATATGTTTAACTGCTGATAAACTGATTCATCCTCAGTCTTCTGTCCCCACAGTTACATTCAGAATGGCAAATGGAAATGAGGCACCCAACTACACAAGGAAAAGTGGGAAAGAATTAAGTACCTCTAGATACCAGACTCTACAGCAGAAAATAGAGAAGAAATAGGTATTTTGAAGAAGAACTCTGCCAGCACAATCTCTCTTTCAATGGCGTTTCTTTCCACCAGGAATATTTAAGCACTTAGCTGTCAAAAATGCTCCAAGATGGAAATACCATTCCCAGAATCAATGAACTGAAGCAGAGAGATCATCTTCTACTCAGTGAAAAATCCCAGCTGAGAACTCCTGGGTCGTGGCTCTGTCCTGTGCTCAAATACACAGGGATCATCCTGATGGGAAGTGCTCTTGGAGCACACGTGGGCTACACCTCATCAAATAACACTTTACAGACACCACAGCAAAGGTCAGCTGAGAATTGTGTTGTAGATGCTGATGCAGAATTTCTCTGGAGAATGAGAAAAAGTAGCAAGATGCCCAGCTGAGAAAATCCAAAGTGGGCAGTGGAGACTGGAAAGGCTCATCAGAAAGGCGTCAGCATCTCTCCAAATCAGAGAGAAGTGGAAAAAATGTTTACATATGTACATATGTAAATGGGCAGATACAGGTGGGGAAAAAATTGCTTTTACACAGAAAGACAAGGAAAGAAGATATTACTAATCCACGGGAATCATGCCAAAAGCATGAATAAAAATGTTATTGTATGAAGATTTTGCCCATGGCCAATTGTAACTATGACACACCTGGCCTCAGTGTTGTGATTCACAGAGTGCTTCCTACATACAAGATAATCCTCTTCTATCAACTTTATAGGATGTTATCATCCTCACTTGGTTCATGTCTGTTATCAGAAACAAATTTTCAGCATTGATAAATCCAAGCACAGTTACTGAAGATAAATAAACTAGATTTTAAAAATGACAGGAGTTTTAAAATTCGGAATGTGAGGTTCTTCCTACTCTTTCATTGAAAGCACGGATTGTTCAAACTTGAACCAACTTGCCACCAAAACAAGTCTGAAATCCAAGATCTTCCGTGAGGCACGAACTGTACCTGCGTTGCAGCAGAGGCTCATTGAGCTAGAATTTATGGACAAAGCAGCAGGAGATGCTAATCCAGGCAAGGTTCCTTACAAGGTGCTGTTTTGCAGAATTGCTACAGGTTCAGTCCTGAGCACAGCCTCAGTTTCACAGTTCTAGGAGGGATTCTTTGCACACCACTCTTACCTTTTCTGTGACCTCTCACACATCTTCCTTGAATCCAAGTCCAGCTGGAAGGAGCTGAGGGGGACCCTGCCACCCACTGTGTCCCTTCTGAGAACGGAGTTCCATGCAAAACTCCGGATTTAACTAACAGAGGTCAGAGAGGAGATACCTCACAGATGGAAAAAGTACAAACCTGTGCCTCAGATGAGTATTTTTAAGGGCTAAGAATCATAGAATCATTTAGGTTGGAAAAGACCCGCCTAGGATCATCAGATACATGACGGAAATTGGTAACACTGGAGTCTCTGAAACTGGAACTTTATACTCTGTGAAATTTTGTGAGCGTGTTAAACAGCTACTGCAACTTCATGAGGCTAAAGCACAATCCAGCCTTGTACACACCTCACAAACAGGAATTCATTCAACAAATTATCCATGACAGTAAAAGTTCAAGTTTACAGTAATGCAAGACAGAATATTAAGAGGAAAATACAAAGACTTCTAATGAAAAGAGAAGTGGCAACAATTATTTTCATCCATTCTATTGAATGCCATCACACACTCGAGTTTGTGCTGCTATAAATATGTCCTTTTGTAATCTCTAAAATGTCTAAAATGCCAGAGAACACAGAAAACTTTTATAAAATCAGTATTTACAGTAAAGGACCTTGAAGAGTTATATGGATGGTGTTAAAGGTTTACATTTGGTACCTCACCTGCAAGAGAACAGTTTGACTACTAAAAGAGTCAAAATTAAACAGCTCCATCACCCAGAGACTTCGGGAAGTGCAGCTGAAATACAACAGTCATGTGGCTGCAGATGCAGCCACAGAACACAGGCACCAGAGGGGAAAAAATTACTCTGACAACCTTTCTTAGAGTGCTGTTGTGCAGCCTCCAGCTACATGTGAACTACACTCTGTAGCATTCACATACATATGTTTAATTTAGCCTTAATTTGTATACTAAATATTCCTCTATTTATTCCATAAAGGAAGAAAGTAAATTAAAAGTTTGTAACACACAGCACCTTCTTTGCAAGGTATCAGTCATGATAATCACTTCAGCTATTATGGCCAGAAGCACCAAGCAGTCAGCTTGTTAAAGAAATCCAGTAACTCAAATAATCTGATAATTCTGATTTTAAGAAGTCTGAATTATGGAATACACATGAATGATGTAATATTGCACCAAGACTACCTAGGAAAACTGGATTTGGTGGCAGCAGATGTTAACTGAGACCCCTTTTTAAAGTGGAGATGGAGCCCTGCCTCCTTGTTCAGCCTTGCTTGGACTGCTTCTTTTTGTACCACAGATAATGAGGGAGTTTCCAACCAAAATGGGAGGAGTGACTGTTCTCACAAGGGACATCCCAACTCTGAAATTCTCTTCAAGGCAATAAACTTCAGGACACCAGGGGAAGTCCATCATGAACAACACCCTTCCTGACAAGGCAAAAGCATAGTGACCCATTTGCACACAAGACGCGGAGTTTGGCCACATAATATGTTCTTATTGACACCTCCAAACTCTGAGTCATTCTGGTTTCTCAGTTACAATTATGAAAGGCATTTTCCCCATAAACACATAAAACATGATGGGAGGTGGGATGGTTCAGCCTGATAAGCTAATAACGTGCACGCTGCTGAAGTGTGATTAACTGCCTGCTTGAGTTGATGCCTGTTCCTAGCACAGATTACCTTTATTTATGGCAGTAGGGAGAGGAGCCAGGACCAAAACTACCCGAAAAACACAAATGGTGAAATCTGCTGGCATTGCTGTTAACAATATGGCACTGAAGGGATTCTCACTGGCCACTTAAACTGCTTTCACAGCCTTTCCCAGAGCAATTTTTAAAAGGGCAAAGGAGCTCAGGCAATGTAAAGTCAAAGACTTGGGGAAAGAACTGCACCAGATAATGTTTTCTCTTGGAAAGTGTTAAAATGACGACTGCTAAACCAGGCCTTCTTTGGTACTATTTTTTTTTTTTTGCTAACTTGAAGATTACATATTCAACTTGAGAAACCTTCATTATACAAAAAAGCTAATTACTAGAACATGTTGTTCCTCTAAGTCATCTAGAAGAACATTTCATCTTATCCAGTTTGTCCATAATGCATTTGATGTTTGATTCTTCTATGTTCCTATGATGAATGAAGAATTAAGCTGACGTATGACTGGAATTAATCCAGTGTTTTCCACTGGCACAAATTCTGTTTCTATGGGCTGGATACTCTCTGAAAGACATTGAAGCAGCACTTCAAATGCAAAGCTCATTCAGACTTGTTTCACCGTAAGAATCAAAGGAAAAATCAGACACTTCAATTCCCTGGTTATTCAGATCTTGCTTCTCCTTCAAAAGTAGCAAAAATTCAAAATTAGTTATGACCAGATGCTGCACCCACAACTTCTACCACAAGGAATGAAAATTAGGAGCAAGAATAACTTGCAGTAAATTACTGTAAGTTACAGCACACCTCCAGTTGAATAGATCCCACTTTGAACACATTCTTCGTGTTACCATTCCAGAATAAAACATGTCCAAATAAGGCTTTTGAACAGAAGAAAAATGCATGTCATAACCATCTCATCTTTGTAACATCAGTAATTTCACCCCATTTTAGAGTTACCGGATTTATTTTGTTTTGACCAAGTGCCTGGAACCTTCAAAATTTTTGGTTCTGAACAAACCCCTTTTAAAGGAAAACTCAGGCTTTGTGTCAGAATCTCTTACTTTGAAATAGCTCAGAATAGAGTCACACATCAGGCCATGATAAAATGCTTGTGAAATCTGAATTCTACAGTCATTAGTTTTGTGGAACAGAATAAATCAGTATCAAAGATACACAAGAGTGTGGTGCTCTTGTAAACACCAAGAAGCCATTAAGGAAGCCTTATGGAGGTTATCTTGCTCAAGCACAGCTGAAGCAAGAGATTTTTCCTTTTTTGAGTTTGTTTTCTTCTACTTACCTAATCTTTCCTCTGCAAAATTATGTAATTTTTGGAATGTTTTCAAGGTCATTACAGAACTAAATGGCAGCAACATTTTTTAAGCCAGTGTCCTGTTTTCTTGCAGTTCTAAGTGACTGAAAATGGGAGACCACTGCCTAAACCTTGAACAGAGAACCAGGAATATGAAAGTACCAGGAGTGCGAAGATGGAAAACATTTCCTCAGCAAATACACTTCCTTTCCCCCTCATCAAGTACATTTTCCACTGAGAAACCCACAGAAATGCTGCAACAAATTCAGGCCCTGGTGTTCTTGCTGAGACATTTTTTCTCATCATCACCACCAGTGTCTGCAGACTTTGTACTCACACACAGAAAATTAGCACAGAACAAGATACAGATTAATGAACACATTTTGCCTTGAGTTTGTTCTGCATATGGTATCTACGGCACATGATTAGCTGCCTGTGAAGCTGAAAGATCCCTTAGATCCTTCCAAAAGATCAAAGTAGTACCATCAACGGAGTGTTCAATTATTAGTGTCAACGATTCATAACAGACCAACATCATCTCGCTTCTGCTAGAGGGTGAGATTTCTGTAAAGCTATGGATAGCTGAATTAAATCATCAATTACTTCAACAGGGAAGCCTTTCCCTGTTATTAGTGTGGTAAATAAGGGCATCTGGATGCACATCAATCACACTTGAAACTGAATCAGACAATTACTGAAATGTAAGTGTATAATTACCTTCTGAAATAACTTCCTATTGAAAATTTAGAAGACTTGCTTTAAGTAACAGAATCAAAGCATTTCAAAACCTGCCCTCCCCTACTCTGAGAGCAAAAACATCTGTGAGAGTATTTGCAATCATATTTTCCTAGTCTTCCCATAAGACATTTCTTAACATACTAACTTTTAAAGTGTATAATCCTTTCAGGTACAAAGAGGCTCAACCCTTGAGCCCTTGCAGTCCTGCGTGCCTCCTCTGCAGTACTGAAATTATTAATGCGGTTACAGGATGAGCTAAAATTTGGCTTTTACTTCCAAGGTGCTGCAGTTACGTTGGATAGCATCACCTTGTACTGCCAAGGACCAATATCAGTGCAACATGTTATGCAAACAGATATCAACACCTCGGAACATCAGTTAACACATCAGGTCAAATTACCACTTAAAAAACCGCACGGGGCTTATGGGAGCTTAAGATCAATATCACAGGAGCAAACACTGACTTCAGACACCTGGACTGAAATGCTCAGCAGTGGGTGAGTCCCTGCAGACTCTGTTCAGCTCCATGGAGGTTATGAAGATTAATATATACTCATTCTAAAAACTGGGTTATTGATGTGCCCTGCAGGGTACACAAAGAGACACACAGACCACAAACAGCAATTTGTCATCAAAGTAAAAAGGGAGAACACAGGTTATTCTCAGTCCTAGGCTCAACCATTCACTTATCCCAAAATATGCAAACTTTCTTCCCTTCCCTTTAGGATAAATAACTGCTACTTTTGGAAACAGGACAGTCTACATTTTCGAAGCATAACAGAATGGAAAAAAAGTTAATTTCTGATGGCTCCAAGAATGCATGCATCACTTCCTACTGCTGAATGGACACCTCAGAATCAAGCTTGATCCTTAAGAATCTTCGCCAAAAAAATTCAAAGCATTTTCAGTGTCTTTTATAGTAATGATTTTTTCATAACCAACACGCTGAGGATGACCACAGTGCAACCCACCCCGAAAATCCAAGTCAGCCAAGGCATGACTACTGAGCCTAAATTGTTGTGCTCTGTGAAGGAAGGCCGACCTGTGTCAGCCTGTTGTTTACACCACACAGTGCACATGTGTTGTGTGAAATACCTCGCTGGTAACTAAGCCCTCACATCAAATACAACCACGACATCAATGATGTCAGTGTTACAGCAGTGCCACATCAGCACTGTGGTACAACAGCACCCTCTCTCAGGGCACGGGTATTATCTGAGTATGCAACTGCAGAAGGAACCATCCAGACACCTTAAGTAGTTCGTCTGACTGGCAACTGCTTGGTATTTCCACCCCAGCTGTCTTTTGGGGTGAAACAGCCGAAGTTTGAGCAGTTTGTACCTTCTGAAAGCTGACTGCACCCTCCTACACCCACACCCCAGGCCAGAGCTGCTCCTGGGGAAGGGGGAGGATGGAAGATTCCCTCCTGCACAGCCTTGAGCAGAGCTGCCTCGAGCAAATGAGGGGGAACAGAATCCTGTGAGCAGGGACAGCACCACATCCCCCTCCCTCCACAGGCTCTTCACTGGACCCGGCTTCTGGACATGTATGAAAAGGAACTTGTTATCTACAGGTTAACATTCACCCCCAAATCCACATCCATGCTCAAGATGATCCCAGAACTATAATAAAATGGAGATTTATTTTTTGACGGTATAGAAAGAATTATGTAACAAAGCCTACGTATCTTCAGTGCAACATAAAAATCTTCCTTCACCCAAGGATCTCAAAATACTCTGCAAACAGTCTGACCCTTTGCCAGACTGTTGAGTAGAGGCTACTTGCCATTTTGTGAATTCCTACTTTGATAAGGAATCCACTACTCCCTGCACCTCCTTCTAGTCAGGACTAAAATGTTTATGAAGTCATATCTCCTAAATTGAGAGAGCACAGCAGAATTAGATTAGGAAAATGATATAAAGCAACTGGTCCGATGAAAAATTCAGTGAATGGTGTTCACTAAGCAGTAAATACAATTAATACTGAAATCCTGTTCCTTTCTCAGTGTGGAAGAGATACGCTAAGTTTTTCCATGACTGGAACTCACAGGAAAAAGCAGCTAGAGGCACTTTGGATGGTCACCTCCACATCACCAGATGTATGACACTTCCACAAGCAACTCTGTAGAGTCAACAGCTGCCCTAAGAAGTCAGGGCTAACATTTTCAAAGGGTGTAACTTGCACACTTCTCTGACCTTTTTAAGCCCCATACAGTTGATTTCCTGGTTTATTAATATTTTTACAGCAGCTCCCATTTGAGCATCAGAAACATAAACAAAACCAGCATGACCACAGCCTTGGGCAGGGTGGAAGTTCAATGACACCTTTGTCACAGAACACAAATCAATGTTGTGAAGGTCACTAAGGAAACCCCTGCCAGAGCCAAGACTAAAACTCTGACTAGCATTTTTATCCTTTACACTGTCCCCCTTGAAATACATTCAAGTCTAATCTAGATTGAATGTTTGATTCTAATTTTGAACACTACAATTCTAATTTCATTCACAATGTACGTTCTGTTTTCACCTCTTTAGTACTATTTTGACCAATTGGTTTTATATGTTTTAATAAGGCCATAAACATGGTTGGTTCTAACCTAGTTTTAAATCTTGTTCTCTTCTCTCATTACATTGTTCAATGACAAAAAAAAAATCACAATTAAGTAATACCTAAAAGAAATCAATCAAATAATAAGCAAACAGTAAGATAAGGTTTATTTCCCCAGATGAAATATTGCCCTGCTTTCTGAAATAGTACTGTTGGCATGCTTTTTATTTTGATGACAAAAATTATTTTACCAGCTTAAGTATTTTAAATTGCAACGGGAACCAGATGAACGAACATATTATGAAAGAATAATTAATTATTTCATTGCTTATTCTAACTTGCACTATTTACAGCAGCTGCTTATTTAGCTGATTTAAGGATTCCTTTGCAGCCCATTTCGGGTTCATTGCAGGTAACTCCCACTTACACTGCAAATCCTTCTATCCTGGCACATCTTGCCCTAACACGCAATTCAAGGTATCAGTGCAATCTCTTCAAGTGACTGTAGCATAGTCTCATTCCCTGCATGCTGGGACACATGCAAGACATGCTCCAAAAAGCCTGGATCTTTAAAGGGAAAAGTAGGATTTACATGTTTTTTTAATGAAAGACATAATCTCAGGCCTAACATTCTAATATATATAAAATAAAACTGGAAGTCCTTTTATTTGATGGCAAAACAGAACCTATGATACATTCAGAAAGTCCATAAAACCTTAGGAAAAGCAGAGTCTCACAGGAAATGAAGAAACAGTCATAAATGGGTGCAAAACTGAGATCTGAGAGTGTCAAGTCTTAACATCAGATCTGTCAATGTAAAATGAGGACAGTATTTACCCACAGCTTTCACAGATGTCACCATTTTGAAGGAATGAATGTTCCTCGCTATTCTCTGAAGCCAAAAAGGACAGTTCACTATAATGAGAAATAAAACTGATAGTGGCTTAAGAGCAACATCTCTACAGTATCTAAACCACAGCCTTATTATAGTCACAATATCCATAATTGTGAGATAACCTGACACAATTCACTCTCTGTAGATGACACAGCAGGCAGAGAGAAAGATAAAGCAGAAAGTACAGAGAGGGGTCTCAATCCTGCAAATTGTCCTGCACGGACACATCACAAAGTCCAGGGGACAAACGTCATCCTGAGGTTAACAGCTGCCTAGTCAAACAGAGGGATTTACTCACACAACACGGGGCGTGAGGTCACTGCTCAGACAGCACAAAGTTCTGTGAGCTGTGAGGAGAAAGTGGCTGAACATGGAGTTTCCATCCTTGGAGATATTCAATGCCAGCACAAACCCGTGGAACCCCTCTGGCTGAACCTGCTTTGTGCAGGGGGTTCAACAGGGCAATATCCTTCCAGCCTCAGCTATTCTGTGATCCATCAATATTCCATTCAAACACAATTTCTTTGATCAAAAGAGAGCCACCAAGTGCCCTAATCTCAGTAAGAATCCTCAAAGGTAAAAAAACCTTTGTGTCCACAAGTCTCAGGGAAAGTTCGGGACTCTTTTAGACTTTGCAGGTAATTAAACACTTGGGGAAATATTCTCAAAACCTTCATAAAGATTCTTCATAAATCCCAAAGGCATATGCAGCCACACAGAATCCTTCTATTTAGTATTTAGGAATACGTAAGGGATTTTTCTGCTTGTGAGCTAGAATTCTCATACCTCCGTGAACACACCATTGATTATATGTCTGGATGGTATCTTAGGGGATGCCTCAAGGCTCTTCCAAACCCACTCTCCTGCTATACAGACAGGAGACAGCGAAATCAGCTATGACTGAGGGATGCCCTCCATGCCAGACACTCTGCACATCTCCACAGGTGCAGCAGCTCTGCATAATCAGGTACAGCACCAGCTCCATCTTCAAATTGCTATTTAAAGAGTCCCAGAGGTTCACCAGCAAGAAATCACTGCTGAAAAAAAAAAACCTTTAGTACTTACAGAATTCTTAGAATCTGTTTAGTTCTAATTCGTGCCAGCCATCCATCAAAAATACAACAGAGCCTACTGCATCTACTTCTGTCAAGGTTCTGCAAAACAGAAACTTGCGGGGTTTTAAGTAGTTTTGACACTGAATCCACTCTCTGGCATTCCCCAAGCGGCTCAGTTCTGCAAATGAAAAATGGAATACACCACAAGCCAGGCTTTGATCGTGTAATTCTTCATTGTTTTCCTATTATGGCTCTCTCTTGCAGACAGCTGGGACTGCTGATGCTGAGCTTGGGAGCAGTTCTGCTGCAGCCAGGCAGTGCTGAGCAGTGTCTTCCCACTGCCAAAAACACCTCAGCCTCTGCACAGGGCACTCCTGTGAGTGTGTTCCATGGTTCAGGCTCACGACAAACGCGGCAGGATGTGGGACAGCCACTTTCATCCAGGGAGATGCTGTGAGGGCACAGCTCCCCCAGACACGGTGGGACATTCGAAGGCAGCTGTGGTGCCTTCACAGCACCATGGAATCACAGAATCATTAAGGCTGGAAAAGACCTCCAGGACCATCAAGTCCAGCCTTTGACCGAACACCACCTTGTCAACTAAACCACACCACTGCCATGTCCAGTGGTTTCTGGAACACCTCCAGGGTTGGTGACTCCAGCACTTCCCTGGGCAACCCATTCCAACACTAGACAACCCTTCCCCTGAAGAAATGTTCAGCAGCAAGTCCAGAAACTCCCCTGTCCACCTAAATTGCCCAGGGTCAAGGGCTCCTCAGCCTCTCTTAAGTGTCCCAGACCTCTGCAGAGCCTCACACCCTGGGATGACTTGCAGGCACACCCTGAGGGAATCACAGAATAGTTTGGGTTGGAAAGGACCTTGAGGATCATGTAGTTCCACCCCTCTGCCATGGGCAGGGACACCTTCCACTATCCCAGGTTGCTCCAAGGCCCATCAAACCTGGCCTTGTGATGGGACAGCCACACCTTCGGTGGGTAACCTGTGCCAGGGCCTCACCACCCTCACAGGGAAGAATTTCTTCGTAATATGCAATCTAAACCTACTCTCTTTAGCCTGAAGCCATGCCCCCCTGTCACTACATATATTGCAAATAGTCTTGCCCCATCCTTCCTCCAAGTTCCCTCCAGGTACTGGAAGGCCACAATTAGGTCACCCTGGAGCCTTCTCTTTTCCAGGATGAACAATCCAGTTCTCTCAGCTGGAGGCAGCTCTGCAGGTGGGGTCTCACCTGAGCGGGGCAGAGGGGCAGAATTCCCCCTTCCCCCGCTGCCCACACAAGGGATCAGTCCAGGGCACGGAGGGTTCAGGGCCGGGGCAGGTCCAGCTCCCACCCACCAACACCCCCGAGTTCTTCTCCCAGGGCTGCCCCACCCGGATCGATCCCGGCGGCTGCCCCGACCCAGGCTTGTGGTACAAACATCGGGACAGGAAAAGCTCCGATTTCACCAGCGACCCAGGCTCCGAGGGGAGGCACCAGGAGCGCGTTCCCGGCACATAAACCCACACAGGCACGGCTGGCAGGGGCGGCACAGCCGCCTGTCCCCGCCGCCATCTCGGGCTGCCCCCGCCCCGCCCGGCTCCATTTCCCGGGATCGGCGCCGGCGCGGGAAGCGCGGCAGGAACGGCGCGGACGGCACCGCCGCAGGTACGGGGGGCCCCGGGGCTGGCTCGGCCCCACCGCAGCGCTCCCTCCTCCGGGAACAGCCTCCCTTTGCTGCGATCCCGGCGCCGAATCGCCTCCTGCGTCCCCGGCAGCTGGGGGAACGACGGGCTGCAGTGAAAGCGTGAACGAGATCAGTGAATAACTGCGGGGGAGTGCGCTGGTGCTAAAACGCGGACTGGTTTTAACGCGTGTGTTTGCGATGTGTTTTGTAGGTCAGTTCCAGCACACAGAGCCAAAGGAAAGAGGATGGAAGAAGGAAACGCTGCCAAGGAAAGAGTCCTCATTACTGGAGGAGGGGGGTATTTTGGCTTCCGGTTAGTGCACTAAATAGTTATTACATACAGGAATAAATGTAAGAGGTTGCTGCTGGGGAGGCAGCAAAATCCATCTGTAAAAGGGAAACCTGCGAGTCTGAGACACTGGATCCAGTTGATCCCATCTTCTGGTTCATCCGGCATTTCAGTTTTAAACAAACTCGGTTACTCTGTTTCCAGAGGCTGTAAGCACCGCTGTTATCCCGTTTCCAGATGTCAGGCATCAGCTGTCTCGAAGACATTTAGCTATGTGCTCACCTCTGCAGGGGGGTAGGATCACCATCATCAGCCTGCTCTGAAGGACAAGCCTACACTTGTACACGCATTTTTCTTTTGACCTGCGAAGAGTTACACATGTGCTTAGCTCTATAGATTAACAACTCCAGCTGAACTCTTAAGAATATATTATTTTCATGAACAGTGATGGTTTAGGATTAGAGTTGTTAATAAGGTGCGCATTTCAGTGAAATCCATTTTCCCTTGCTGTAGCTGGCTCTGCAGGCCATGTAAAGAAGAAAGTCCTATTTTGGGCCCTAGACTATAACTGCTTACAGATGGGAGAGAGATCACAGTCAGGACCAGAAAATAAAGTAAATTTCAAGTTAGGGGAAGGAAAAAAAAAATCTCAGAAGATGCCTATCTGACTTCTGCTTGGCTTTTCCCTCCCCTCTCATCCCCTTAAAGCACAATAGACATGCAAAAATGTAGGAAATGAAGAGAAACACCAGTTATACTTTGTGTCAATACCTGTGACTTGGAGTAGAATGTAGACATGTGGCAAAGTATTCATAGCAGCTTAGAAGCATCTCTCCCACTCCTCTTCTCCATGAATTCCAAACACGACGGCCAAGACCAACCTGTTGTTTTGACAGAATTTGGATGGCACAGAAGCAGTAAGATAAAACAAGTAAGGCTTTTTTTTTTTTTTT